>CM076584.1:1412881729-1413374933 GCA_034641835.2 Pinus albicaulis | reverse complement strand
TTCCTATTTGAATTCGAAGTTCTGTGTAGAACTTATGACTACTTACAAGATGCTCAAAAACTAAAATTATTCCCTTCAACTTTGAAAGGAGCAGCATTGAAGTGGTTTATGAGTCTGATCAGCAGTTCTATTAGAACATGGGAAGACATGAAACAAGCATTTCTAGAGAGGTATTTGGATTATTGTATGCCGGTTAATCATAAGGAAGAAGTTTTTAAGATGTTACAAAAAGAAGATGAAAATTTGGAAGATTTGTTGGAGAGATTTAATTACAACATAAAAAGGGAAAAAATGGAAAACCTAGATCAAGACACCTTAAAAGCTCTTTTGTTGAAAAAAATTAGGGATGAATGGTTGGATATCCTTAACATGATGGGAAAAGGGGATATATCACAACTCACATTACCTGAAATATCTGAGTTATGTATCAACCTTTCAAGAGGGAAAACTAAAACTGTCAAAGGTCCAAGAGATCCTGCTCTTGCAAGGGCAAGTAAGTCTGCTTCTGGGACAGTAAGTAGATCAGAAATAGGACACATGCTTGATGATTTTAAATCTGACATCTTAGGGAGTCTTAGTGAACAAATAGACACCCTCAAGATAAAAAACAAGCAAAAGGCTGAATCTGATGCCTTGGCAATCTTTTGTCCCAAATGTAGAAAAAAACATGCCTTGAGAGAGTGTCCTTTGGATGTAAAAGTTGTAGAAACCTGTGTCATTTGTTCTGAAAAACATGAGACCAAGAATTGTCCTTCTCTTCCTGGTCTCAAAGCTGTCTTTCAGGAGGAAACTCCTACAGATTCCACAGAGTCCCTCAATTTTGTATCTAGAAGGCCTTGGCAGGGACCTCAAACACAAGGATTCCATGATCAAATGTATAATCAACCTCTACCTTGGAATTCTTGGCAGCAACCTTGGCCTCAATTTCAAAATCAATCTCCAGCTTGGGCACAAGGATCACAAAGTCCCTATGGAAGATACTCCCCATATTATTAGTATCCACCATCCTATCCACCATACCCACATTTTTATCCTCAAAATCCTCAACAAAATTTTCCTCAAAATCTTCAACAAAATTTTCAACAAAATCCTCAACAACATCATCAAAACCAACCACATCAAAATCAACCACTTTCATTACCTTCCCTCAAAAATAAAATCAATTGCCTACTCAAGCCATACCAAACCCCAATAATAAAAATCCTCAGAACACATACATGATATAAGGCCAACAGTTTCCAACTTATTTAATTACTCCTCTAGACCTTAGTGATGTTCAACTTAGGCCTGGAAGGATACTTGAAAAGAGGAAGCCTTCTGTGATCATACAAGAACAAGATAACTCTGAGGAAGACTCTCTACGGGTGAATAAAATTCTTGAGGAAGATACATCCTTTCAAGACCCAAACACTGAAAAATTAAAGCAAAAAGATTCAATAAATTCAACTCCTGTATTAGAGCAACCATCTACATCTACTTCTATACCTCCCTTTCCGGAAAGATTACAAATTGATAGAGGTGTAGAAAAACAAATTATGGTGCCTAATTATGATTTCCTAGATGAGCTGAGAAATGTTTGCATTAAAATTCCATTATTACAAGCCATCAAGGAAATTCCAATTTTAACCAAAACAATAAAGGAGTTGAGCATGAAGAAAACAAGAAAAAGAATAAGAGAAACAAAGAAAATTCAACTGGCAGGAAAAATAGCAGACATTATGATGGGCAAGATTGCTATTCCAAAGTATATTGACCCAGGAAATCCAGTTGTCAAAATTCACATCAATGGAATTGAAATCCAGAACACACTCATTGATTTAGGAGCAGCAATCAATATCATGAGTAGACAAATCATGGATAAACTGAAACTTCCTAATCTTCTTTTTACACCCACACTATTACAATTAGCAGACAGATCTGTGATCAAACCAGATGGGGTAATAGAAGACATTTCAGTGTCCCTAGATTCTTGGGAGTACCCTGTGGATTTAATGATCCTAACTCCTAAGAATAATCTAGGAGGGCATCCTGTTATATTAGGAAGACCTTGGTTAGCTACATCTGATGCCTTTATTAGTTGTAGATCCGGTGATATGTATATCTCTGATGGTAGTTCAACTAAGAAATTCACTTTATATCCTCCAGCTAGGACAATTACAGATTTAGATGACACTCAATGGATAGAGGATGAAGAAGATTTACAACCTCTCTTCACAATTTTAGAAATTAGTCAAGATAATCAAATTCTGAATACTCTAGAAAACTTTGAATCCTCTCCATAACACAAACATGAATCATTTCAAGAGGGATCCAATATTGAGTTTTTGTCATCAAGGCAGATGTCTCTTCATTCTATGGACAAATTTTCCAGCTCTACAAGTGAGATTTTCCCAGGCAAAACTTTGAACATAAACAAGAACCTAGAAAAATCTCAACAAGAAGAGTTAGTCAAAGTATTACAGAGACATTCTTCTGCATATGCATGGGAATACACTGACATGAAAGGGATAAGCCCCAGGACTTGTACTCATCACATCTATATAGAGGCAAATTGCAAACCAATCAGACAGCCTCAAAGACGGATGAATCCAAATCTTAGGGAAATTGTCAAGGAAGAATTACAGAAATTGTTAAATGTTAACTTCATCTATCCTATTTCAGATAGTCAGTGGGTTTCCCCTTTAGTAATTGTACCTAAGAAAAATGGAAAATGGAGGGTGTGTGTTGACTACCGAGAACTGAATAAAGCTACTCTTAAAGACCATTTTCCCTTACCTTTCATAGATCAAGTATTAGATACATTAGCAGGTAAAAAGTACTTTTCATTCTTAGATGGGTTTAGGTGGTGTTCCAGTTCTCATAATTCTATTTCTAATGTTTTGATAAAGATGCCTTGATGGATCAGGAAGCTGTAGATTCGGGATGCACTAACTAAGGAAGGGCACTTAGATTTATAGAGAAAGGATGTTTGGATGCACAGATTCAGGGGGAGCATTAGCGTTGCTGAGTATAATGGATTGTTGGCATTATGATGGTTCTGAAATATGTTCTCTTTCTTGAGGACTTCCTGGTGTTGGTCTTAAAGTCATATTTGTATTTTGATAAAAAGGTCATGTTGAGACCCATGATGTAAAAATTGTAATATTCAGTCATGTAAGGACTTGTCAATTTGTAAACCCACTTGGTTGGGTAGCTGAGTCAAATTTTGTAAACCCACTTGGTTGGGTAGTTGAGTCTCATATGTAAATCCACTTGGTTGGATATTTGATGTAAGTATGAGTCTTTGGTGATAGGAAGTTCATAGAGTCATGTACTTCATTGGAAAATATGTTTGAAGATTCAGCATGAACTCAGGGGGAGATTGGTCACTTCAGTCTATATCAGATCTGCAGAACGCTTCTTCCCCATGAGGAAAAAAAGGGGAGAGTATGTTGGTTTTGATGCGCCACACCTTGATGTGAGGAGAGTGACATGGTGTTTGAATGCAGATAATGGTGTCAAAGAATTGGGAGAGTGACATGGTGTCAATGTACTTATCTGTTGTGGTAACCAAACACCATCGTGGTTGCCATCAAGTCCAAAGGGGAAGATTGTTGGAAATATGATGCAGAGTGTTGTCCTTGATGGCAACCCACTGAATGAAGATGAAGACATTTGACTGTTGACATGTGTTGTCCTTGATGGCAATCCACCTGATGAAGTTATTCTTGACTTGATGGACTTGGTTAATGATGTAAATCTGATGTGATATGATGTTTGTTGACAATATGATGCTAAGTGTTGTCCTTGAAAGGCAACCCACCTTTGATGAAGATGATGGCAACTTACTTGATGAAGTTGTGCTTGATAGAATATGTTCTTGATGAAGTAAATGCGATGTATCTACGGGAGTACGAAGGGATTGAAGAGAAAATTCGGTTTATTATGAATCTATGATAAAGAGTATGTCTCAAGGCATACGCGGATTGGCCTAGGGGAAGTCGCGTATGCACGCGGAAAATAACGTGCCAAGTCGCGTATGGGCAAAAGCGCTCAAAAAGTGCAAAACCGAGGGTAACCACCATGGTATTGACCCATTGTATTGGGTAATGATCCGCCTAATTGACCCCGTCCGGGGAATACCATCGGAAGTAATGTAGTTTTGGGCTCATGGTATTGCTGGCTCATGGTGAAAAAAGGATAAACCTATATAAGGAGTAGAAATTCATTGTGCAAATCATGAGTGTGGGAGCAAGATGTCTGAACTTGAATGAATACTTCTATATGAAGTATATCTGTATGGAAAGGGTAAAGGTTTGTTGATAGATCTGAATCTATGATGCACTTATGAAGAAATGATGAAGCGGGACTTCTAGATCTGAAATGTACTTGTATTTGCTAGATCTGTTTATGGAAGGCCTAGATGCATATTAGGGTCAACATGCAGCCAAGTAAAGGGGCACACATTTGTGAATGTCGATCGAAGAAATTATCGACTCTCGTAGAAATTAATGATTGAAGATCCATACGCTACTTCGCCGCAGAGGCAGCGCGTATATACGCGGCTTCACTGAAGAAAAAGCGCGTATGCACAGTAAAGTTTATGTGCAGATGTATACGCTAGTTTATGTGAACGGAAGCGCATATATACGTGACATCAGAGAAAGGAAAGCGCGTATTCAAACTAGGGTTTGCTGAAGTATGGGGTATGAAATGTACGATACATTATAATACAATACTATACGCTGCTCCTTGAAGATGATGTGTTCCACTCACAGGTTCTGGGTTGTACGGGTGATAAGTTTTGAGTTTGATGTATGATTGAGCTTAAATGTATGGAGTGGGTCCGATCTGAAAATATAATGAAAAGTGGCACATAAGTTGTGTTCTATTGAAGTAGTTGGATCCCGATGTGAAAATTGATGAAACGTGGTCCATAGAGGTGGCGAGGGTTGTAGCCTTCGGTCGGGGGTTGTGGGGCCTTCCCGGAGTGAAATTTGGGCGCATGGAGATCGGGGGGGGTCGTAGCTCCTTCCGGGGAGAGGCTGGTAAACAAGTCGGGGGGTGGAGCTCCCTTCCGGGAGAGGCATTTGGTAAACGAGCGCGGTGGGTGCACAACGTCTTTGGTAGGAGTCTGCACCAACACATATGTTGTAAGATGTTTTCTCAATAATAATATTGAAGGCTGAGCAACGGCAGCAGTGGTTTTCTCCCGACTTGGGTTTCCACCTAAAAAAATCCTGGTGTTCATGTGTGATGCTTTGTGTGATGGTTTACTCTGTTCTTACTATTCATGTTTACTGTTTATTAAACATTTGATGAATGAATGATGGAATGATTTATGTGAAGAACTAATGACATAATTAGATATCTGTGTATACGCGAGTTTCATAAAGGGTATCCGCGTACATACGCGAGTCTATTTCAGGAAAGTAGCGTATGGGTTTTAGAAGCAAGAAAAAGTAAAAGTTTTGAATATGCAGTAAATACTGATTCACCCCCCCTCTCAGTATTTTTCCCAACACATTCAAAATTGAACCTTAGCCCATGTAATCACCAATATTTGGAAAACCTCCTTCACATCAAGTTTTGAAAGGTGCCCAATAAAAATGACTCATTATTAATAAGCTTGTTCATAAAGGAAGTTCTCACAAACATTTATCAATATGAGTTTCATCTTTAAACCATGAATGCATGGTTAGATTTTAAATAGAGAATTGGATGAAAAAAATATTTGATGATACAATTATCAAACATTGTTTTGTTTTGAAATGGTGAAACTCGGGGTTCAAGCATAACTCAAGTATCTTTAAAAACCACACTTCATGTGCCTTGGGAGATGGGATCTATAAAATACATTGTTATTATGTTACAATTTATAATCTCGCAGTTGAAAAATTGTAGTCTTAAAAAACAAAAATGGTTGTCCACAAGTTAGACCCAATATGATCGATAACTGTGAGAAACTATTTTAGTTGAGAAAAATATATTTGCTACAAAGTTATGTTCATGGTTTAAAAAATAGGAGGCACATTTGCAACCTCTACCACCATTCCAACATCCTTATCACATTCTACCAATACATAGAAGCTCCCATAAATTAACCTTATAAAAGTTGGACTTGGTATCACATCGAGAAACTATATGGCATTTTTACATTTGCAATAAATGTGTAAGCAGAGCAGAGCTTGCTAAAAGTAAGACAGGGAGGAGGGTTGATAAACAACATTAACATTGAGATATTTTACTTGATCATTTCCAAATTTGAAAACTCAAAGAGATGAGCCAAGGAGAATCAAGTTCCATCTATTTCAGAGCAAAATCTCTGACCAAAAAATTTGAATGGACTATACTATGCACCTTAGAGTCTACAAATCGCCATTGCAAGACTATAGTCTTATTATTATAGGAGTAATTTTAAATTAAAACTAGTTTTTCATATAAGTACCCTACAATTGTTGTATAGCCGTACTTTCAACACCATTTGATATACTCTTCATGATAACCACCACAACCACAGGGGATACAAAGAGAGTTCATTTTTCCTCTTCTTACTAATACTTCCAAAAATTTCAATCATGAGTTCATCAATAGAATCAAACAAACTTTTACCTTGTAGGAGCCAAGACATTCATTGGAATTCTCTAGTTATCTCATTGCACTTATTATATTGAAATAAAAACTATATTTTCATATTTAGATTGATTCTACACTTAGAACATTTGCTTTGTTGTTCCATTAACTTGGGAGGTCTATAGTAGAAGTCATATAACTCCCTAGAGCGCCCCTTTTGAAAGGAATCTGATATGCACTTGTAAATTCCAAAAACTATCATTGCACTAGTATTTTATAATCAAAATTTACTATTTGGATAAATAACCTACAATTATTCTATAACCATGCTTAGAGCATGATTATATATGCTCACGATAACCATCACAATTGCACTGAATACAAAGAGGGTGGTTGTTGTTCCTCCTCTTACTAACACTTCCAAAATTATCAATCATGAGTTCATTAAAAGAATGAGACAAACTTTTATTTTCATAAAGAAAGGCATTCATTGCAAGGCTCTTGTCATCTCATTGCACCTATTAATTGAAATAAAAAATATATATTCATATTTAGACAACAACTAAGCTTAAAGTATTTGTTAGGTGTTTATTTGTTTTAGTTTTTTTGTTTGGAATGTAACATCATTGGGTAGACTTAATGCACATTATGACTGTCTTGTTGCATTAGTTAAACTATATTTCTGATAACTACTCATGTTTTTGTGACAGATGGGCAAGAGTGGGCACCTATATCGTTATGCTCTGGATGGAGCTTGTGCATTTGAAATTTATGGTGCTGATGAATTTCCATATTTCAGTGAAGCAAGCTGGCTTCCTATCATTAAGTTGTTCAATGGGCATAAGATAATATGGAACATTTTTCTGATTTCGTCAATACTTTTGATGGTAACAACGCAAAGGTTGAAGGGCTATTCTTTCCTGTAACAGAGGAAAGCATTGCAGAAGCAACAAACACAGCAGCTGAGGGAGAAAGGTGGTTCAAAAGGAAACCAGTACAGGGTGTAAACCTGAATTTATTCCTAAAAGACAATTGTCATGACCCTTGTTGGAGCATTGGGGTCCACTCTCGCATTTTAAAACCAGAGTGGGAAAAACCAATGCGGCAGACTCAACTTATTTCACATGTGATGGGCGTTTCTCTAAGGTCTTCCTTTATCACATGAGATTTCTGGTACACATGGTCGGGTTCAATAAGATGAATCTCCCTTATTTCTTGCATCAGATCTTAATAAAAATGGGTGCCTGTGCAAGAAAAAGGAAGATTTTATATCCCCATGATGTCTACCACCATGGCCTCATTCAGATCCTGTACTTTCATTCTTTAAAGAAGCAAGCACAACAGTCAAGTGAGAGGGTAATGAGATAGCCGCTTCCTAGAAATCATCGGAAGGAAAGGGCTTTACCTACAGAGGCCGAGAGCAGTCATCAAGCTGCTGCAAAAGCCGCTGACAACCCTAACAAGAGGCGTAGATGGCAGCAAACAGAAGTCGAAGAGAACAACAAAGATGAAACAATTGTAGAAATTCAGCATGCAACAGAATACTGTAAGAGGCCATGAACAAGGCCTACAAACAGATTGAGGTTGGGGTTTAAAGCCAAGTTAAATCCAAAACTGAAGGAACCAATTTTGATTATTGATGAGCTTCTAGTAGAAAGTGAAAAAAAACCGCAAACAGTTCAGAAAAAGGGTAAAAGAGTGAGGAGGGCAATGGCTGACAACAACCCCCTCAAAATCCTTGCAGAAGTAGCATAACTTGCTGAAATCTGAAAGATGTGAAGATTGGAGTTTTGTAACCTTTATGAATGTTAATGTTATGGTTCTTCTAATGTTATGTTTTGGTATACCAACTTCCAAAAACAATCTAATATATTGGAAGCTTCTGTGTGTTTGTTTTATATGCTATTGGTTCATGTTTTTCATAATGTGTGGGAATCAAGAAGTAGGACTGTCATAATCAATAGTAGTGAGAATCAATTGGTATGATATTTGGATATTTGATTTGTATTACCTCTTGTATTACAATGTGGATTCCCCTTATCCAATTTTTCCATATAAATGATCCAAAGTCTTTTCTTACAGGTTTGAATTTTAACACACCAGTGATTCTTCATTCAATGGTTTTCTATTGTTGAGTAGTATGACACATAGTTATATCCTTTACATTCTAAATTCGTTGTTCAACGTACTGTACCAAACCAGTCCTAAACCCACCACACCTACACCTACACCTGCACACTCTAAATTGCAAATGAGCACATACTAGAATTGCATACTAGTCCCTGTTGGGTGAATAAACTTGTCAACCTTTTTGCTGGTCCTAATTATAAAGTCGAAATATATGCCAATTTTGCCAATTTTGCACACCCTTATCATATGAAACTTTGCTTATTGGTGTGACTTAGAATAATTTGCAAAGCATAAACCTTTTTTTTTTGCAATGTAGATTTTCACAGTTGTAATGCATAATGAAAAATAAGTTTCTAGAGAACCTGTGTTAATAATCTTTGAAATGTCCAAAGATTATTAACACAGGTTCTCCAGAAACTTATTATTCATTGAGCATAACCTTCTTCGAAAAACGAAAATCAACTTTTTCTTATTTATATTAAACCAAAATACTTCTATTGTATGGAGATTTAAACCCACATATTTGACAAAACCAATTTCGTTGGCATTTCTTAATTAGTTGGACCAATACCTTTTTTATCATTTGTGCAAAAAAACACTAACCACATGGTCCTAATTGTGAAACTTTATCTAATAAAAAAAGGCTTCCTATTCTTCCTTCACAACTAACAGGGAGACTAACTAATCTTCAGTATTTTCTTCAATCTCATCCTATTTCACTAAACCTTCTCCAAATATCTGCTGCTACAAATGTCCATGATACCTAGTGTTCCCATTCACACAACATTCATCAAAAGTATGATAACTACTCCAAAAACATCTCCAAATCCTCACCTGAGTCAGCCAAAAATTTTATGCACTTCCTCTTGTATTTCATTCACGAAAACTCATTCCACCCCACCATGTAATGACGAAGATCCTTTTTCAAAACCTATTGTATTCAATCATTGCCAGCTCTTGTCATAATGAACCTGACAATGTATTGATGATGAGTATATAATGCAGCTTGGGTGGTGAAGTCTTGTGCTATGAATGCATAAGCGGGTAAGGAGACTGCAACCTTAGTCACGATTTCCATATCTTGTTTACTTGTAAGATTTACTGGTTATGCCCTATACACCACCGATATAGACGCTTGTGACCCCCTCCCCTGTGTCTTGCGGTAATAATTCCTCTTCCATTACGATGGAGATGGAATAGCTGTTGGTTGGTTAGGACACCCTATCTTCAAAGATAAGGAGGGAAATGAGCTTTTTGTATGTCATATGCCTACCTTTTTCGAAACATTTCCAGTAGTTCTGGTGGACAAAGAAGGAATTGTGAAAGTCGATGTTCCTTTTAGGAGGGCAGAATCAAAGTATAGTGTTGAACAAGTAGGTCAATCATACTTCAATAGTGATTTCTTCATCTCTTCCTCCACTTAAGGACTCTTGCATTCTATGCTTGACCACTCTTTGTCTCCATCTTTCCTCTTAACTTGCAACTCCACAACTGTATCTCTATTTATACTTTTATGTCTTACTACAACTATCAACCCAATATTGATCTGACTTGTTATAATTTGAAGAGGCTTCTTTAATGCAATAATCAAATTCACAACCCTTCTTAGCCCAAGTTCCTTTTTTCCTTTAAATGTCCATGAAATCAAGGTATATTGTTCCATCTAGATACATCATCCTTAGAATGATGTGACCTAAGTTCAATCCTATGATGTCACCTATTGCACTCTCATAGATCAATATATGGGTGGGATTATGAAACATATAGGTGGACTACCCATTTGAGCACATTCTTCCACGAGACCAGCAGATTGCTCATAATCTCATATTTAAGTTTTAGGAACTTCCGAGCATCCTTGAAAAAGCAGCAAACTAACTCAAATGAGGGTTATGAAACTATAAAGTAAACAACACATGAAACCAAGTGAATCGATTAGTGCCATGATACATGTAACAAGTATTCACACAATTGAGATTTCTATTACCAGATAATGCATTGAGTTTGACAAATTTAAGATCCAAATAGATCTGCTCTGTATTGAATTCAGGAAACTCTTAAAAGAATAGGATGTGTAATTATCCCCATGTAGGATATAGGATTTTCCTTTGATGGGTGCACTAAGTTTTCCCTAATTGAAACACTTGGTACTATGATTGTATTACTGAGTTGATCATATGTTGATGTATTTCTATAAGCCCTGTAAAAGTGATTGTGAGAGTATTGTTGTTCATTGTTCATGGTTGATGATGTTCATGTGTTGATGGTTTGCTCTCATGTTTATATGCTACTCATGTAATTATGTATATAGATCTGATAATTGATTGTTGAGTTGTTGGTTAATTAACACATGATTTAGTTAATTGTAAAGAAAGGGCAAAACGGTGTAAAAGTTGATCCATTGGGCCACAATGCTCCATTGGAAGTTTTCCCTAATTGAAACAGTTGGTACTATGATTGATCATTAATAAAATCATATGATGTACAGTGATACAATCACATTTTGAACTTGGTACTAGGGGCTTTGGAGACCCCCATACAATGTATTCATATGTGTCACAGGAATGCAGATGGAAAATTGAAATATGGTTGTACCAAGAGAAACAAGGTACACTATCCAGTGAAGTGAAATAGAGGTGCCACATAAAATAGAAAAACAAATTGACCACTCATTCCTTAATAAAAAGAAAAATCATTTAAGATAATTAAGAAGGTAAACTAATTACATAGATAGAAAAAAATAAAATCAAAATATGACAAAGATCCATATGAAAAGTAACTAATTCATTTTAGCTGTGTGGGTGGATAAAATAGATCCATGTTCTGTATGAAATCAAAGAACCCACATCTTATACTTTAATGGAAGCATGAAATGTATTTCCTGTAGGCGCTGGAAAAAATGATTTTCCAGCGCCTACAGGAAAAAAAATTACACTGTATTTTCAGCATTTTACATTGTAGGCACTGTAAATTAGGTTGTATGTTGCATTGACAAAGGATAGTACTCTCACAAGATTCCCTTGCCATTACCCTTGTCATGTCTGAGACATCACCACTGGCTTCTAATATATGTATTTTTCTTGCCCCACAATTCCTTCCCTGCAGAGCTCCAGTATTAATGGTTTATACTTGCCATACAGTTTATGGCATGGTTTAAACATGCCATACAGTTTCTCGATGTGATACCAAGTCCAACTTTTTATAAGGTTAATTTATGGGAGCTTCTATGTATTGGTAGAATGTGATAAGGATGTTGGAATGGTGGTAGAGGTTGCAAATGTGCCTCCTATTTTTTAAACCATGAACAAAACTTTGTAGCAAATATATTTTTCTCAACTAAAAGAGTTTCTCACAGTTATCAAGCATACTGGGTTTAACTTGTGGACAACCATTTTTGTTTTTGAAGACTGCAATTTTTCAACTGCGGGATTATAAATTGTAACATAATAACAATGTATTTTATTTTTGGGCTTTGCTTATATGAAACAGGTTTCGTAATCGAATCCGTGGAGGGTTTGAGAGCCTTGGGGCTCTTGTGTTAATTTCTTCTCAGGGTATAATTTAGTTTGGACTATACAGAATTAGCATGATATAATTACGAATTCTGCAATACATAAATACAAAAATCAAATATAGAAATATCCTCTGAAATACAAAGTATTTTATTAAGAACATTGTGCAATTAAAATCAAACAAAACATAACATCAAACAAATAACATGTGCATAACATCAATAACATCGTTGCATAATCGACCTGCCTGGTTTGCTCGATCAATAAGGATAATTCCGCTGCTCGTTGATGCTCCTCCCTGGCAACTGAGGTGCGACCGAGAAACTGGAATGCGTGACTGAGAAACTGAAAACGAAAACTCCCCCGCGCGGAATTATCCATCAAATTTGTGCAGCATTGATGGAGGTGGTCAGGGGTTGTGGGTGTGGCGGGTGGGGGAGGAGCGACACCAAGGGGAGGGGTGGTGGAGGAGGCGCTCAGGGTGGAGTCCACGCTAATGTCCACTGGGAGCCATTGTCGTCTGCTACCATCGGGAGCTAGAGAGGCGGGGTCCACATCGCGCCGGAGAAGGGTGAGGTCGCCAGAGCTGGGAGATCGAAAGTTGTCACATCAGCTCCCAATTCGTCAATTAAAAGACTCCTCCCACACCAAGTTACTAGTTTCGAATGGGCTGAATATAAATTATTCACCATAATATGCCTCGTCCAATGTTTTAAGTGTCAACCCGACGATTACATGGAGCTAAATCCAATGTTATAGTTTATGCCATATGGAGCTAAATCCAATGTAACCTTGGACTTAGCTCTTTTTTCTGCAATAAAGGCAGCCGAAGTACCTGCCGGGGTATGAAAAAATTAATAAAACATAAGGAGTAGCTTGTTCCTCTATCCACATAGCTATTGCGGATGTTTGGAGCACTGATGGGTCAGGCCTGGGTTCTGTTGATATTATCTACGAGCGAGATAGATACAAGGATCAGATCTCCGTGGTATTCTTTCAGCTCAGGAAGGTGAATAAGGAGTTATTTCGAGATAACCTGAACTCTTGGTACTTCGCCCCCGAGCGGATGGATAGATAAGGCTTTCTTGATCGATTGGAAATTGCGGAGCTAAAACAGATAGATAATCTTTCTCAACCAAAGCTTCCCTCAATAGCTTTCCTTATTGTCTTTATCGTCGCTCACCCTTGGAAAGGGTAGCCCTCTTATGAAATTTCCTACAATATCATGCAAGAAGAGACAAGTGGAAGAAAGAAAGACCTTTTTCAGAGAGGCAGACTATCTACAATCTCTGAGGACCTCCATAATAGAAGTATTTACCCCAAGCGCTTGTAGCCTTTCTGAACATCATAACAGTTGGATGCCTCTTTCTGAACATCATAGTAGTTGGATGCCTCTATGTAGGTAGCTAATACTTTTGGAACTCTCAAATTATTCGATCCATTAACTACCTGGATATTCCAGAAGTAACTAACTCGGTGTAGGTAGCTAGTCCTTTTGGAACTCTCATATTATTCGATCCATCAATGACCTAGATATTCCAGAAGTAACTAACTGTTCCTAACCCTTCATTTGGGAAATGACCATTGCCCAATTGAGTGGATGTGCATTCCCCATCTAGCACAGAGTTAACAACTTCAGCACCCCCAATCATGTTGGCACTTTGGGCTCAGTAGGAACTTCATTTGGGAAATGACCACTGCCCATCTGAGTGGAGGTGTGTTCCCCATCTGAAACAGAGTTAACAACTTCACCACCCCCAATCATGTTGGAACTTTGTGCTCAGTAGGAAAATAGAGGTGTTGGCCAGTATCCTAAGACATTGTGATTTCAAAATTGCATCCACCAGTTCCCTTATTTTGGATCCTTCCAGTTCAAAACAGATTTTGAGTTCCCTTGACATTGTGATTTCCAAATTTCATCCACCAGTTCCCTTCTTTTGGAACCTGCCAGTTCAAAATATATTTTGAGTTGCCTTATTTTGGATCCTGCCAGTTCAAAACAGATTTTGTTTGTCAATAAATTGTCAATAAATAGATTTTGATTTCCCTTCTTTTGGATCCTGCCAGTTCAAAACAGATTTTGTATATCAATAAATTGTCAAGAATATGATCCTGAGCAGAGCAAGTTGTAGAATCCAGTAGCTTGATATAGCATCCAATAGCTTTATAAGCGTCAAGCTATACAAGAAGAAACAATTGGAATTGGACCATTAATGTAACTCTTTTGTCAAAGAAAAAGTTTTCAACCAACCAAACTTCTTTGAAAGCTCAAAGTGCCCTCTCCCACCAAGCACAATCAAAAGGCAATTGAAGCTACAAGGAGCTTACAGATGTGAAGAGCCTTGTGTTATTTTCCCATGTAGATTTGGACTCACCTACACAAGAAAAACAAACTTCTTTGAAAGCTCAAAGTGCCTTCCCCCACCAAGCACAATCGACCCCGATTGGGATTTTCAGATAGTGTATTGCTGCTTTTGGGAGGTGGTAGGTGGATTAGTTTCCTCGAAAAGGATCCCTTGAGTTAATTATATCCCTTCTGTATTGCTTAACAAACTGACATAATAACAATACTATTAGGCAAAATGTACTATGATCAAAACTGAAAAATTAATGCTCATGTCAAGCTTCAATATTCAAATCCACCTTTGGTCTCCAAGTCTTTGTTTTCCATGGGCATTGGAATGGAACCATTATTAGCAGGTGTTCCTATTCACAATTTTTTGTTCAAAATTGAAAAAAAAACAGAATCTAGATTTTTAATGTGGCTCCGTCAAAAAAGGAGACATGTAATGTACATAAAACCGCATTACATGTACCCCTGTTGTTCCTGTGATATAATGTTGTATTTTATGATGTACTTATTCATTCGATGAAGTAATATTAGCATAGTTTCAAAAATCATATATCTGATGAACAATGTTCCAACACCAAAACAATTAATAATTATGGAAAGAAACCCTGGAAACTTGACTTTTTATACTTTAGCGATGTTCTGCTCCAAATATGTGAATGATATGACAGACTTCAATTGGAACTTAATTTTTCTACTACTGAAAATGTAACATGATAAATATCATATAAAATCTGAAATTTGTTTTGGGCACAAGGTGCATACGCTGAAAGTTTCTATTGTGGGCAACATTCTGACTATAAAAATTTCATTGTCAATTACAGGCACTATCAAAAATCTCAAATTTCTGGAATACAGGGTATCATAAGACCTGAAGTTCTTATTGTGAGCAATGCCATGACAATTAAAATTCCATTAACAATGAAGGGTATCATGAAAAAATGGAATTTGTGAAATATACAACGTCCACCACTGTAAACGGTGTGATGAGGTTGACATAAAACTGAAATCTCAAGGGTAAAGAAAGGCTCCAACACAAACGATCGTATGGTAGGATTCTAGAAAACCTGGCATTTATAATGGTAATGTGCCCTTTTTATGATTCTAATAGTACATTCGTAGTCAAATATAACTCCAGAAACAAATATCTATTTTGTGCAGCCATGCAACAACCTATAGCAGTTCATAGCTCTCGTCTTTTCATGTAACTTCTACCTTTGTTCAAATTGATCTCATTGTATTTCACTTTTCTATTGGCAGTGACTTACTAGGTCAGTAACACATTAGGCTTTTAGTGTTCCTCCAGGGAAGCCAAAAGAGGTATAGTCAATAGGGTTGTCACTTGGGCCGAAAGAGGGGAAGAGCAGAACCTCTAGAGGGCGATTTGAATAGTTTTATATGTACGCAAACAGAGCTTGCACAGAGTCCAAAATGCAAATGGTAGAACCAAGAATCCAATTAATTTCAGAAATGTAAATCTATCGATAAAGGTATTTTGATGTGTAAAGGACCTTCGTTCTTGGAAAAAAAACAAAGTACACTTGAGATTTAAGTAATTGAGAAGGTTTTGGATATAACTAAATAATATATTAGAAATATAGCCACAGAAAGACCAATAGAAAATTTAGGTTGTAATTGCAATAAATGGATTTAATTGATATGATACCAAGTTTTTCTACTTGCCATTATCCATGAAAAATTGAGATAACTCTCAGTTAGAAGCAATTCGTATGCAGAAGATGTACCTTTTGGTCTTTTGGTCCTAATACAAGTGAAAGCAAATTCAGGAAACCATCCGACCACACACTTAATATGGCTCACCCACCTGATTTCCCATCCATCCGACTTTATGCGTGCCTATCACCTCACTCAAGGGACGACATTGATAGAGTGGAACTACAGAACTTAGCAGAGTTGGACAAGGTATAGAAAGGGGATGATGATAGAGTGGAATTACAGAACTTAGCAGAGTTGGAAGAGGTATAGAAAGGGGACGATTTCACTCCGATCAGATTGATACCACATAAAAACTTTGATCGCGCTCCTTTCTCGGGAGTGCGCATACCATTTGTTGGGAATTTCATGGATGCCTTTCGTACGCATCTCATTAATCCAGAACGCCACAAATTCACCCCATTCCCTCTCCTCCACAGTCCGGGTCCTCTCCTCATTCAACTCCACCTTAGCGGTGCATATTTCACTACCCTTAACTCTCATGTAACACAAACTGCATTCATTAATAGTGTTGCGTATACCATATGAAACAACCAAAACATAATTAAGAAGACAGAACTTTGTGACAACGTAATTATCGATCGGACTTCTCCGATAAAGTTCTGTAAAAACATCCGTCTGGTTAAGACTCCCGAGTCGAACCCGCCATTCAATCTCAATATACAATGGCAGTTTTTTTTGACATTATATCGAAGTTCAAGGTCCTGGCGGGCCCAATATTAACATTCACATATTCCCACTGCCATTTTCAACCCAATGAAGTAATGTCTATGTATTTTCGCCTCCTCATTGCACTAAGTTTCCAACCCTCTGACCTTGAAGAATCACTGTGTTCTCGCTGCCATATATAGCTGCTCTCATCTCTCTTTTAAGAAGAGGAAGTATACACATAATTACCCAAATTTGGCAACGCGAGGAGACTCTTCCATTGAAGGTTGAAGTCTATTAAATCAAGTATCTGCACATTGTAAATATTTTGGGGAAATTTTATTAAGTGGGAAACTCTAGCCATCCAATTTAACTGAGCCTATTTCGTTATTCTAACTTCATTTAGTTACTCAACCAATTAATGGTCAATAAGTAATTTGTCAAAAATTACATTATTTACAATTTGTTGTCATATTTTTAACAAACTCCACCTTGACAACAATTTTCCTAATCCCTTGTCCATGCCCATTCATCATCTTTTCTACAAGCCGAGAGAAGCAAGACACCATCTCAGCTTCTCTACTGTAACTGGCTTCGTGAATATATCTGCATGATTTTCTTATGTGTGGAACTTCTTGAGAACTACTTTGCTGCCTTCGATTACATGTCTCACAAAGTGATACTTTACATCAATGTGCTTGCTCTTGCTGTGATAGGCTGGATTTGTAGCCAAATGAATAGCGCTATGATTGTCACAAAACACATTCACTTTCTCCTACGTCCTTCCAATCTCATCAAGCAATCCTTTTAACCAGATTGCCTCTTTACAGACATCTGAAGCAGCTATATACTTTGCTTTAGTAGTGGACAAAGCAACTGTCTCTTGAAGCTTTGACATCTAGCTGATTACTCCACCTGCAAAAGTAAAAACATAACCTGTAGTAGACCTCCTTTTGTCTAAATCCCCTGCATAATCAGCATCCACATATCTGCAAAATGAACCTCCACGACCATCAAAGCTGATGCAATGGTCACTTGTGCCTCTCAAATATCGAAGCACCCATTTCACTGCTCTCCAATGTTCTTCTCTTAGATTTGCCATGAACCTGCTGACAACTCCAACTGCATGTGAAATGTCAGGTCTTGTAGATACCATCGCATACATTAAGTTGCCTATTGCATTTGCATATGGTACACGAGACATATACTTCTTTTCTTCATTAATTATAGGACTTAAATCCGAAGAAAGCTTAAAATGGGAAGCTAATGGAACATTAACATGTTTCACATTATTCATACCGAAATTTTCAAGTACTTTCTCCACATACTTCCGTTGTGATAACCAAAGCTTACCATTCTTCTTGTCTTTGTGTATCTCCATGCCTAAAATATGTTTTGCTGCTCCAAGATCCTTCATATCAAACGTCCTAGAGAGCTGAGCCTTTAACCTGTTGATTTCTTCCATGCTTTTGCTTGCAATAAGCATATCATCAACATACAACACGAAGATAATGAATATGCCATTGAAACTTTTGAAGTATACACAATGATCATACTTACTTCTGATAAAATTCTGGCTCACCATGAAGGAACCAAAATTCTTGTACCATTGCTTGGGCAACTGCCTTAGGCCATACAATGATTTCATGAGCTTGAAAACTAATCTTCTGTTGCGACCTTGTACAAAACCTTCTGGCTGATCCATATATATCTCTTCATCCAAATCACCATGAAGAAAGGTTGTTTTAACATCTAACTGTTCTAACTCAAGGTCAAGTAAAGCAGTTAGTGCTAACATAGTACGAATAGAAACAAGTTTAACTACTGGTGAAAAAATCTCATGAAAATCAATACCTTCAACCTGAGAATACCCTTTTGCAACTAGTCTCACCTTATACCTCTCGATAATTCCATCAACTTTCCTTTTCAACTTGAAGACCCATTTGCACCCAACAACACTTCTCCCTTCAGGAAGTTCTACAAGATCCCAGGTATTGTTCTTGGCTAAGGATTCCATTTCTTCTTCCATAGCCTTTTTCCATATCTTGCTATCTGCATCATCTACTGCTTCCTGATAACAAGAAGGTTCCCCATCTTCAGTAATCAATGCAAAAGATGAAGCAAAATCTTCATACCTTTTAGGTGTTTTTCTTTCCCTTGCAGACCTTCATAGAGTGACTGATTGTTGAGTTGGTTCTAGAATTTCTCCATATTCCTTTGCTTCTTCACCCTTTTCATCAGAAGTCTCTCCTTCCTTTTGACTTTCTAGAAAAGGTTTAGTCTCCAATTGAATCTATTTATTTGGCGATACTTGCTCCTGTTCAAATTTTTTAACATCTAATTCTAGAAGATAAGATTCATCAAATGTTACATCTCTACTAATGACTATCTTCCGTGAAGAAGGATCCCACAACCTATATCCCTTCACTGCATAATCATATCCAACAAAGACAAAACATTTCGATTTTGGATCTAACTTTGAACGTTGATTTCTAGGAATAAGAGCATAGGCATCACAACTAAAAATCTTCAAATGCAAATAATTACAAGACTGACCCAACCAAACTTCTTCAGGAATTTTACAGTTTATTGCAACTGTTATCACACCCCAAATTTTCAAAGCATCATTGTGTCAACTCTGCTTTTGGTCATGGTTTCAAGTAGGTCTTGAGTCATTTCAAGTTTTTAGGGGTTAAGTGATAGGGTTAGAGTCTCATTTTCATTTACAAAATAAATTTTAGCAACCTTATTTCATACATTGACAATCTTATACCATGTTTTCAAAGTCAAATTTTAAACCATTTTGAAAAAAATTTAATTAAGCCACGAAACCACGTTTCGTAGCGCAGACAGTGTAAAAAACTGCTTTTGCGCTATGAAAACACTGGTCATTTCGTAGCGCAAAACCCTGAATTTGCATTGAGCGCGCTACGAAATCGGGGATTCGTAGCATGTCTTTTCAGTTATCAAATCCACCAAAATTCTGTTAATCATTCATGATTAGGTGTCAGCCACGAGTCTTTTCTCATGCATGCAACCATTCATAGCCATCATAACATGCATTTGAGTTCATTTGTCTTATGTCATTCTCAAATTTTGAAAGGGGCTAGTTTTTGTTTTATTGTCTCATGCAAGAAATACATGATGCATACCCTCTTCCGAATGGTAAGCTCATGGTAAGTAGAAAACAAAGCTTATTTTTCTCTAATCAAGTGGGGCAGTGTCTCTAATCAAGCGGGGCAGTTTACTCTGAAATCAAGCGAGGCTGTTGGTTACAGGTTTTCAAAAGCACACAGGAAATTCAAAGAAAGGATGACAAAGGAAAGGAAGAATCATCGGTCAGGCCACTGTTTAAGGACGGAGCCTGAAAGCATTGAGGCTCTAACCAAAGACAAATTAGTTGAGGATGCCTTCAAGAAGACAGGATGTTGGAAGTTCTGTGAAAAAATGCAGGGAGGTCATAATCAAAAGTGACAAAATAATTTGCTCTTCACTTCACAGGTTCGAATACAAAGGTTGGTCTCTTAAACTTGACAATTTCCCCTAAAATTATATCATCAGTGACAAAGATTCCAATGGGAGAAGAAAAATGGTTCAAAAACTTCAAGTTTGATATGGAACTTTGTAAAACTTTTCTGAAGCCAGGGTTTGAAGAGACAGATTTAACTAAAGCAGTGCCAAGAAGCTACATCAAGAACACCTATGCCAATCTGGTCTACAACATTCAAAGGTACTTCACCTGTGAGGGAAGATACCATAAGGTGTACTCTTATCATTCCAAACTCCTATTGCATTTTACTGGAATGATTTCTTTGGATTTGCCATTCTTCTTGTTTCAAAGTTTAGCTAAGATGGCAGATAAAGTGCAGATGAAAGCTCAATACTGTGAAACTTCACTTTTCCATCATGGTCTAGTTAAATTGATTGTTTTACATGAACTTCAAAGAATAAATACAGAATGGTCTACATTTTTTTCTGTGTGGATTTGGGGTGGAAACACAAGGAGCAAGTGTTAGCCCTAGAACCAACGAAAAATCATCATCAGAAAATATTGAACCAGCAGAGACAAGATCAAAAATATTTGTCAAGTTAAAGCCTAGAAAACAAGTGAAAGAGCCAGAGATTAAAACGCCAGTGATTATTCAAGAAACCCCTCAACTTGCACAAAAGAGGACAACCAAAGGTAAGGAAACAATACAGGAAAATTCAACCAGCAAATCAGCGCAAAAAAGATTGATTAGAAATCAAATAGCAAGGGAAAAAGGAAAAACAGTGGTTTCAGAAGAAGATCCAGGTTTAAAGGGTAGTTTGAATGAAATTTTACAAGTTATTGATATTGAGGAATCTCCTTTAGTTTAGGCAGATTTTATAAGTTTGAATTAAGAGAAATCTAAGAAGATCAAGTCTTCCAAAAAGCTGGATTTTAATGATGAAATTTTAGAGTTTGTGTTCAAGCCTAGAAGGCCTCTGACTAGGAATTCAAAAAAGTTGCAAGGGTTGGATTTGGAGTTAGATAAAGCTGGAGAAGTTTCAAATTTTTATGAGGAACCCATAGACCTTTCATCACCTATGCCTGAAGATGACAGAAACAGAGTTTTCAATACTCAAAGGGAAAGGAGTAGTTATGAAGGAATTAAAGAAAAGTTGAGACTAGCAAACCTTGAAATTGCTAAGCTTAAGAAGAAAGCAAGAGCACATGTTGTTGAGAAGACAAACTTCAACAGAATAAGGGCTCTGTGGCAGGTTGAAAAAGTTTCCAAAACTAAAACGATCAACAGTGAAGCTCAATACTTTACCTGGACTTTCCCTGCAATCAAAGAAGCAAGATTTATGAGGATGATTGATGTTAAATTGAGGGCTACCAAAAGGAGATTGAAAAGGAAAATTGAATATCTTGAAATCCAATTGACAAAGTCTGAAGGTCAGCTACAACAGAGGTAGGGCAGTGAGTGACAAATCCCTAATACAGTTTTGTTTTTGGAAGGACACCACTCTTTTGAAGACATTTCAGAGTTGACTTATGTTGATTGTTAAGGTCTATTAGCATCAAGGAAATCATTAAAGGGGTGTAAATACTCTTAAAATCTGAAGATTATGAAAAGACTGGGTAAAAATGAGATACACAGCAGTTTCGTAGCGTGCTACGAAACTGTTGTAGGTGCATTTTTGAACATTTTATAAGGGTTTCGAAGGGTAAACAAGCTTCATTTCCGAATTTGGTTGCTGGTGGTGGTTGGAAAGGTTTCACAAATGAAACTCCAAGTTTCAAAGCAAAAGAAATTGGATCATTGAGAGAGGTTTACAAAGATACAAATTCTGCGCTACGAAAACAACTACTCATTTCGTAATGCAGCCATACCATCTCTCCTTTTACTTTTTCAAAGGCTTGGTTTCTGTACAAGTGGAAAGGTATGGTTCCATGTGTAGAAATTAGCTGAATAAATCACTTATTCAATGGAGATTAACCTGATCACACATCAATTTCGAATTGCATGCATAACACATAATCTCTTCTACAATTAATTGTCACATGCGGAAAGAATAGAAGCGATAGCACATCATATCATCACACACATTAACACAGTATGTATGGGGAAATCTTATAGCTGAAAACCCCCAGCTATAGTATATAACAAATGGAGAGAACATGCAGCAAATACATAGTACAAACTCCTCACAAGTACTCAGTACTATCTCCCAAAGCTACACAAAAACTAGCTTGGTTTTGAACAAGTCACAGGTTCAAAACACACCCACTACTTTCCCTGCCTCTATTGCGTAATCAAGGCTGGTCTAAATAGAGATCCAAGTTCGAATCTCACTGGCTCCAACTGCGCAATTGTCATTGGTAATTTCCTCCAAGTGTGGTGCAAATCTCATGCACAACTGATGTCGCAACTGATAGCTAACTCAACCCTTTCATCTACCTCTTTCACTTGTCGCCACTGAACTGTCCATGCACCGAGTTAAACTGATGTGTTCTTTAGTTGAATAATGAGTTAATAATTAGTGAATTAAATAATATTTAATTCACACAACTCATCTCTAGTGTATTAGCCAGTTAAACCAAATACAACTAGTTCAACTAGTTAACCAGAACACCACCTCCATTAACTCCTCAATCAACTCCACCAAAACTCTGCCACATGAGTCTAACTGAAGTCTAACATGCAAGATGCCATCAAACCCTAGGAACCACGTGATTCCTCTGTCAGATGCATGAGCCACCTCCATGACTCGAACTGAAGTGCTCCAAGAGAGTAACCTGTTGTTTATAGTCTAAATATTATTAAGGGTAAATAATATTTGACTTCCATATTTTTAGGAGAGGCAGTCTAAAAATAGCCTTTGACCTCCTTGACCTAAAAAATAGAGTCCCATCTATTTTTACCAACATGACACATACTCCAAGAATCTCATACATGCAATCCCTGAACCATGCTCCATATGTCTAAAAATAGACATAGTCTAAAAATAGATTTTTCCGACAAAAATCACATGTGTGGTCCCCACCTAGGTTAGGTGATCACTTTCCAACTAGGATCAGGAAAGATGTTTCAGGAGGCCTCCTTCACTGTTTCTTGTTGCCATTTTCAACACTCCCTCTCAACAAGAAAGGACTTTCATTGCATGCGACATGCAACTCCATGCATTCGCCCTGCAACCTTCACAAGCACCATGCAACTCTATGCATCTGCTCTGCAACTCCTCTGAAACTGAATAGGCTCCAAACAACTCAATCAGTCTTGATGCATCTAGCATCTATCATCAAAGTCTTCGACTTCTGCTTGGCCAACTGCACATGTCATCAGGAACCACTGCGCTGTTGAACTCTTTGCACCCATGCACTCTTGCACTTGCTGTCAACTCTGATCCGCGCTCCAGTATTCGACACTGTCACTTTGATCTGCCTGCATCACTCCAACTGATCTTGCTACTGCTGCGCTGTGGGCACCTCGTAGCCAGGTTCAATCCATGAGATCCACACCATCTCATGAATCTGCCCAGAAATCTCCTCTTGGGATCAATCATGCATGTCACCCCACCTCATACCTGGTGGTATAGCTGCATGCACTCCCTCTGCCCGTCTGGCACGAAATTTCTCTGCATGAGTGGTCTCTTCCACTCCATGATCCTCTTGTGGCTGCTCCACACTCCAAGGTTCACTATCACCTGCATGCAAAACCCGCTCCCTCTCAAGCTTCAATTGCATGTCCTTCTCGCCTGCATGCAACACTTGCTCCCTCTCAAGCTTCAGTTGCATGTCTTCCTCCCGCTTCCCAACAGTAGGAAGCTCCGTAGACATCCCATCTACTTCAAGTCTGTAGAGATTCTTTGCCCGAATCCCAACCTTCTTGACTTGTCCCGTTGCCTTGTGCCAAAGGAAAACTTTTCCTTCTCTAAAGACAACTTCATACCCTTTATCCTCTAACATTGCGACTGAGATCAAATTCTTTGTTAGACATGGTACATGCAATACATCTTGTAAAAGAATGAGTTTACCTGACTCCCTCTGAAAGGTTATGGTACCAATGCCGGTCGCATTGTATCGTCCACCGTCGCCCAACTCAACATGCATCTCGAGACCTTTCTCCACCAAGTCACTGAAAAGATTCACATCTCCCGTCATGTGAAAGGAAGCGCCACTATCAATATACCACCCCGATCCCAATGCACTAGACAACATGCATGCGATCAAAGAGAAGTCCAGCTCAAATTGCGAGGCAAGAGCCTCACCAGCTGCAGATCCTACAGCCTGCTTGTTCTTCTTCTTCTTTGGGCAGTTCGTGGCATAATGTCCGTGATCATGGCAATGAAAGCACTTGACCTTGGACATGTCACGCTCTTTACCATCCGCACCGGATTGAGAAACCTTCTCCTTGCCCTTCCCCTTCCTTGCTTTGGCAGCCAAAGCGTAGTCTTCTTCATCAGCTCCCTTTGACGAAGAACCATCTCTGGTATTTCGCCGGATCTCCTCTTGCACGAGATCAGACCACAGTCTTTCCCATCCCAACAACTTTTCCCGACCATTGACACTATCTTGATATGCATGCCAACTCTTCGGCAAACCAAGAAGCGCCAAACTCACCAGATCCTCATCCTCCACCGGCACACCAACACTTCCCAGCTCATCCCGACATTGGGTGAACCTCGTGAGGTACTTCGGCATACTTTCCCCCTTCTCACACTTGATGTTCCTGAGTCTATCTTTGAGCGCCAACTTCCTCTGATCGCTCTTGCTTTGGTACAGATCCGTCAAGGCTTTCCACATCAAATATGGAGAGGCCTTTCCATGTAAACTGGATACAATGTGATCCTTTACACCCTCCAACATGATCCTTCGACATTTTGCTTGTTTCTTTTGCCATGCTTCCACAACAGCAGCATCATTAGAAGTAGGCTTTGGAATCTCTTTCTCCACAAATTCCAACAGCCCATGATCATCTAATACAGCCTCCATGCGGTCCTTCCATGCAACATAATTCGAACTGCCTTCCAAGGCATATTCTGAAAATCTCTTGATGAAAGACATTTCACCTTGGCACAAAGACTGCAATCGCAAACTCAGATTTCACCTGACTGATAACTCAATCGCTCGATCTATACTTGAAAACAAATTATTTTTAAATCAGAGATTGACTGCAAAGGGCATTCACCAGATCTTTCACCTTACAAAGAAGGATGAATATTCCGGAGGCTACCTGGCCCGCATGCAGACTCTGTCCGAGGAAATAAGTTTGCAATCACCGTAATAGATCTCGACAATTAATATTGCTCCGATACCATGTAGAAATTAGCTGAATAAATCACTTATTCAATGAAGATTAACCCGATCATACATCAATTTCGAATTGCATGCATAACACATAACCTTCTTCTATAATTAATTGTCACATGCGGAAATAATAGAAGCAATCTCACATCAAATCAATCACACATTAACACAGTATGTATGGGGAAAGCTTATAGCTGAAAACCCCGCAGCTATAGTATATTACAAATGGAGAGAACATGCAGCAAATACATAGTACAAACTCCTCACAAGTACTCAGTACTATCTCCCAAAGCTACACAAAAACTAGCTTGGTTTTGAACAATTCACAGGTTCAAAACACACCCACTACTTCTCTGCCTCTATTGCGCAATCAAGGCTGGTCTAAATAGAGATCCAGGTTCGAATCTCACTGGCTTCAACTGCGCAATTTTCATTGGTAATTTCCTCCAAGTGTGGTGCAAATCTCATGCACAACTGATCCTCCAACTAATAGCTTTACTCACCCTTTCATCTACCTCTTTCACTGGTATCCACTGAACTGTCCATGCACTGAGTTAAAATGATGTGTTCTTTAGTTGAATAATGAGTTAATAATTAGTGAATTAAATAATATTTAATTCACACAACTCATCTCTAGTGTATTAGCCAGTTAAACTAAATACAACTAGTTCAACTAGTTAACGAGAACACCTTCTCCATTAACTCCTCAATCAACTCCACCAAAACTCTGCCACATGAGTCTAACTGAAGTATAACATGCAAGATGCCATCAAACCCTAGGAACCACATGATTCCTCTGTCAGTTGCATGAGCCACCTCCATGACTCGAGCTGAAGTGCTCCAAGAGAGTAAACTGCTGTTTATAGTCTAAATATTATTAAGGGTAAATAATATTTGACTTCCCTGTTTTAAGGAGAGGCAGTCTAAAAATAGACTTCGACCTCTTTGACCTCAAAAATAGAGTCTCATCTATTTTTACCAACATTACACATACTTCAAGAATCTCAAACTGGAATCCCCGAACCATGCTCCGTATGTCTAAAAATAGACATATTCAAATAGATTTTTCGACAAAAATCACATGTGTGGTCCCCACCTAGTTTAGGTGATCACTTTCCAACTAGGATCGAAAGATGTTTCAGGAGGCCTCCTTCACTGCTTTCTTGTTGCCATTTTCAACACTCCCTCTCAATAAGAAAGGATCGACATTGCATGCGACATGCAACTCCATGCATTCGCCCTGCAACCTTCACAAGCACCATGCAACTCCATGCATCTGCTCTGCAATTCCTATGAAACTGAATAGGCTCCAAAAAACTCAATCAGTCTGATGCAGCTATCATCAAAGTCTTCTACTTCCGCTGGTACAAACTGCACATGTCATCATGAACCACTGCGTTGTTGAACTCTTGTACCCATGCACTCTGCACTTGCTGTCAACTCTGATCCGCGCTCCAGTATCCAACACTGTCACTGTGATCCGCCACATCACTCCAACCCATCTTGCTAATGCCATGCTCGTGGCACTGTAGCTGTGTTCAATCCATGAGATCCACACCATCTCATGAATCTGCCTTAATATCTCCTTGGGATCAATCATGCATGTCGCCCCACCTCATACTCCGGGTGGTATAGTCGCATGTGCACTCCCGCCTCGTCCGGGCACAAAATTTCTCTGCATGAGTGGTCTCTTCCACTCCATGATCCTCTTGTGGCTGCTCCACATCCCGAGGTTCACTATCGCCTGCATGCAAAACTTGCTCCCTCTCAAGCATCAATTGCATGTCTTTCTCGCCCGCATGCAACACTTGCTCCCTCTCAAGCTTCAGTTGCATGTCTTCCTTCTGCTTCTCAACAGTAGGAAGCTCCATAGACATCCCATCTAATTCAAGTCTGTAGAGATTCTTTGCCCGAATCCCAACCTTTTTGACTTGTCCCGTTGCCTTGTGCCGAAGGAAAACTTTTCCTTCTCTAAATACAACTTCATACCCTTTATCCTCTAACATTGCGACTGAGATCAGATTCTTTGTTAGACCTGGTACATGCAATACATCTTGTAAAATAATGAGTTTACCTGACTCCCTCTGAAAGGTTATGGTACCAATGCCGGTCGCATTGTATCGTCCACCGTCGCCTAACTCAACATGCATTTGGAGACCTTTCTCCACCAAGTTACTGAAAATATTCACATCTTTCGTCATGTGAAAGGAAGCGCCACTATCAGTATACCACCCCGATCCCAATTCACTAGACAACATGCATGTGATCAATGAGAAGTCTAGCTCAAATTGCGAGGTAAGAGCCTCACCAGCTGCAGCTCCCGTTGTGCCTCGCTTTGTCTTTTCTCTTCTTGCAAGGCCCGTGGCATAATGTCCGTGATCATGGCAATGAAAGCACTTGACCTTGGACATGTCACGCTCTTTACCATCTGCACCAGATTGAGAAGCCTTCTCCTTTCCCTTCCCCTTCTTTGCTTTGGCAGCCAAAGCACAGTCTTCTTCATTAGATACCTTTGATGAAGATCCATCTCTGGTATTTCGCCGGATCTCCTCTTGCACGAGATCAGGCCACAGTCTTTCCCATCCTGGCAACTTTTCCCGACCATTGACACTATCTTGATATGCATGCCAACTCTTCAGCAAACCAAGAAGCGCCAAACTCACCAGATCCTCATCCTCCACCGTCACACCAACACTTCCCAGCTCATCCCGACATTGGGTGAACCTCGTGAGGTGTACTTCGGCATACTTTTCCCCTTCTCACACTTGATGTTCCCGGAGTCTATCTTTGATTCAGCCTTCTCTCGATCGTCTTGCTTTGGTACAGATCCACAAGGCTTTCCACATCAAATATGGAGAGGTGCTACCTGTAAACTGATACAATGATCTCGCATACCCTCCAACAGATCCTTCGACATTTTGCTTCGTTTCTTTGCCATGCTTCCATGCCACAAGATCATTAGGAAGCATTTTTGGAATGCCTTTCTCCACGAATTACAACAACCCATGATCATCTAATACAACCTCCATGGGTCCTTCCATGCAACATAATTCGAACTACCTTCCAAGGCATATTCTAGTCGCAAACCGATGAAAGACATTTTCACCGCGGCACCAAGAACACAAATCTGCAAACCCGAATTTCACCACCAGCTGATAACTCAATCGCTTCCGATCTACACTTGAGAACAAATTATTTCCAAATCAGAGATTGACTGCAAGGGGCGTTTACCAGACCTTTCACTTTCCGAAGAAAGATGAATCCGGAGGCTTCCTGGCCCGTATGCAGACTCTGTTCGAGGAAATAAGTTTGCAATCACCGTAATAGATCTCGACAATTAATCTTGCTCTGATACCATGTAGAAATTAGCTGAATAAATCACTTATTCAATGGAGATTAACCCGATTACACATCAATTTCGAATTGTATGCATAACACATAATCTCATCTACAATTAATTGTCACATGCGGAAATAATAGAAGCAATCTCACATCAAATCAATCACACATTAACTCAGTATGTATGGGGAAAGCTTATAGCTGAAAACCCCCAGCTATAGTATATTATAAATGGAGAGAACATGCAGCAAATATATAGTACAAACTCCTCACAAGTACTCAGTACTATCTCCCAAAGCTACACAAAAACTAGCTTGGTTTTGAACAAGTCACAGGTTCAAAACACACCCACTACTTCTCTACCTCTATTGCGCAATCAAGGCTGGTCTAAATAGAGATCCAGGTTCGAATCTCACTGGCTCAAACTGCGCAATTGTCATTGGTAATTTCCTCCAAGTGTGGTGCAAATCTCATGCACAACTGATCCTCCAACTGATAGCTATACTCACCCTTTCATCTACCTCTTTCACTGTTCTCCACTGAACTGTCCATGCACTGAGTTAAACTGATGTGTTCTTTAGTTGAATAATGAGTTAATAATTAGTGAATTAAATAATATTTAATTCACACAACTCATCTCTAGTGTATTAGCTAGTTAAACTAAATACAAATAGTTCAACTAGTTAACCAGAACACCACCTCCATTAACTCCTCAATCAACTCCACCAAAACTCTGCCACATGAGTCTAACTGAAGTCTAACATGCAAGATGCCATCAAACCCTAGGAACCACGTGATTCCTCTGTCAGATGCATGAGCCACCTCCACGACTTGAACTGAAGTGCTCCAAGAGAGTAAATTACTGTTTATAGTCTAAATATTATTAAGGGTAAATAATATTTGACTTCCATATTTTTAGGAGAGGCAGTCTAAAAATAGCCCGTGACCTAAAAATATGAGTCTCATCTATTTTTACCAACATGTCGCATACTTCAAGAATCTGCAACTGGAATCCCCGAATCATGCTCCGTATGTCTAAAAATAGACATAGTCTAAAAATAGATTTTTCGACAAAAATCACATGTGTGGTCCCCACCTAGTTTAGGTGATCACTTTCCAACTAGGATCAGGAAAGATGTTTCAGGAGGCCTCCTTCACTGTTTCTTGTTGCCATTTTCAACACCATGGAGGTGACAACACATGTCACTTATCTCAAAAGTTCAACATTTCCAGTAAAAAGGGTTCGAAGATCATCAAGAAGGAAAAGGATAAATAATAAGAAACATGTCTCCTGTTTTGTAGGGCAAGTAAGACATGAACCAGTATGATAACATAACAAGATTGCATGCATCATCAAGGTCGAAGACATGGAGGAACAACTCTCAGAGATATTATTTAAGTTCTAGATAAGGTTTTTTAGATATAATAAGGAGTTTTACTCCTATTTGTATTAGGACTTCTAGAAGAGACAGTTAACTGTCAGATGTAATTAATAGTCAATTTTAGAGAAAATAGGTGTCAATTTAAGAGAGAATTCGAATTCCTCTGAAGATGGATCATAGAATCCAAGGTTTTAATGACTTTATAAGAGACATGAGGTCGAATTCCTCCAGGTTAGAAATTTTCATTAACAAGAAAACTATGTCACTATAGCAAACTGTGTGTTTTTATCTTAATACAAATATTGGCTTACTACTGAGGATTCAGAAAGAGTTTTTAATGTGTGATCTTCCTATGTCTTTCCTTATCTATCTATTTGCAGTGGTATAAACATATGTTACTTAGAATTCATTGGAAAATTCTCTAACTTCCTGCATATGTTTGTAAACTGTGTTTTGTTCACTCTGTTGTTGTTTTGTTGATACACCTAAAAAGTCTGAAATGCCCTGACTTCCATGATAAGCCAAGTTTGATGTTTTGTGGAAAAATATCTTGACTCCATAGCCCAATAGATTTTTTTTTATCAGTAATTCAACCAGTCATACACTTTTATCCAATTTATTCCTAGAGTTAGACATCTAATATTTAATTCAAAATATTAAACCTAGTGAGAGAGCCCTCTTAGATTGAGGAGGCTAAGCCTCATCTAAAAGTTTGGTTTGAAATATTTACACTGAGGTAGCCTAACCAGTAGCCTATCAGGTCCTATTTTGGTGATAACATTTTGGTGCATCTGCCGGGAGTCTGAAGATTACTCATTCCCGAAAAATCATGAAGCTGAACTCTTGAAGGTAGCAGGAGATCAAAAACCTTTTCGAGGCTGCAAAACTACCTTGGCGACTCCTTTGTTGAAGAATTCAAAATTCATAGATTCTTGGTGATTCCACTGGACTTATGAAGAACTCAGATGTTGCCATTCTTATTTCAAGGTATGCATGCATAAATTTTTCAGGAATTCATGGTTTCCCAAATCATTTTCCCAAGGATACATATTTTTTAAGGAATGGTCCAAAATTCAATGGAGAAGATTTGAGTTTAACTTTGAAGCATATATCATATTTCTGTGATTTTACTGAGCTTCTTAGAGTAAAAAATGAAGATGTTTGCATTATGTTGTTCTATGATTCATTTCAAGGGAAATGTAAACAGTGGATTGAAAGTTTTCCTGTCAGATATATTAAGTCATTTACAGACTTTTGGCTTATGTTTTTGGAGGAATGGATAGACAGAACAAATTTGGTGGCAAACTCTCCTTCAATTCAAGGTTTCAAACAATGAATGATGATCATATTAATGAAGAAATAGATGTAAATTTTTCTTTGTCCTTGTCTTCTTATCTAAAATCATTGGAGTGCAAGACAGAAGATAAGATGAAATTTTTGGATGAAGTTGCTAAGAATGTTGAGAAAGACATTAAAGGTTTACAAGGTCAAATTCAATCAGATAGTCTTCATGATCATTATCATTCTTTTAAAAAGCTTTTTATGGTAGAAGACAAAGAGAGGGTGTTGCTTCCTTTCTCTTTTGAGATTGAGGAAGAATACACTGTTTTTGAAGATCGGTTTGAATAGCCAGAATGTTATGAGAATTATCAAATTAATCATGTCTTTTTTGACCCTATAGCTGACTACATGGAAAAGATTTACTGTTCATATTTCCAGTTATATTTTCATCTTGAAGATCAGTTACATTTCATGTTGTCTCGGTTATTTCAGTATCATGTTTATTTCTGCTTCAAGCACAATCAAGAGATTCAAGTGTCAGATCAGATCAATGACTGGTTTCATTGAATGTTTCACTTTCCTTGAGCTACAAATGTAGATTGCAGCTGATAGGGTAGGTAGGAGTGTGTGAATAAGCTCAAAGTTGACTGAGCATCTTTTCAATAGGTACAAATTTGTTTCTTATGCAGTGATTATCAAGCTTGAGCCCGAGGTGGAGGCCATTAAAGCTTGAGGAGAAGCTTGGAATTTCAGATTTTTATTCTAAAGGATGGATAGCAGCACTAGAGCTACCGTTTCTTAGTATACCACAGGGGCACATTATCCCAAGTGGAGCCACTGTTATCACACCCTAAATTTTCAAAGCATCATTGTGTCAACTCTGCTTTTGGTCATGGTTGTAGGTTTTAACCCTGAACAGAAACTATCTACACACAAATCTTATAACAGAAAATAAACAATAGCGAGAGCATAAAGCATAAAATAGATAAACACAGAGATTTTCCCCTGGATCCCAAATCGGGACGACCAACTTGATTTTTCATTATATTCCTTTTAGTGTTACAACACACATATATATATATATATATATATATATATATATATACATGCAGAAAACATACATGAACCCTAATCCATTAACCTGGGATTGAATCATCATGTGGTTCCCCTTGTTCGGATCTACAAAATACCGGGGGCCAAAAACCGGCGTACCCCGAAAACCATGTACGAAACCATGCACAAAACCATGGGCGCGGACCACTTGCTGAAAATTAAGGACCAAAAATTTTCGGCCCGGGAACGTGCCCCCGGACCTCGACGAGTGGGGGCTACGCCCCCCGCCCCGAAACCCCCGGTTGCGCCCGGCGCGGGGGGGGCCCCATCTCCCCCCCTCTTACACCCTCACACATGCTTAGTCATGGAAATAATATAACACATACCCAACATTATCCCACTTGTTGTTTTCTTTCTGCAGGGGGCCACAGGAGAGCTTAGTCATTGGCCCAATTCTTCAACACCCATTGTTTCTCTACACCAAGACAACTTCTGAGTGCTCACAGACTTCGTCAATGCATCTGCAACATTCTTCAAAGTGTCCACCTTTACTAACAACACCCTTTTTTCCTCAACCATATCTCTAACAAAGTGATATTGAACATCATTGTGCTTTGTCTTTGAATAATAAGCAGGGTTCTTAGCCAAGAAAATTGCACTTTGGCTATCACATTCTATCCTTATATCTTGTTGTACCAACCCCATACTTGAACACAATCTACGCAACCAAACTACCTCCTTGCTTGCATGGTTGTTTGCTATGTATTCTGCCTGTAGTTGAAAGAGCCACTACGGACTATCTTTACTCATCCAACAAGCTAGCCTCCAAATAGGCTTAACACCTTGTAGATCTTCTTTGGTCCGGATCTACTAGCCTTGTACGCATCGACAAAACCATGAATGTCCAACATTCTTTCCAATCTGGTCTTCCCTGGTAACCTAGAAGCCATAATCACTAGTGCCATGTAAATATCGAAAACTCTTTCATTGCTATCAATGCTCCTTCCATAGGTTTGACATGGCTTTTACTAATACTCCCCCTTTGCATGTACGATGTCTAGTCTAGTATAGACCATTGCATACATCAGGCTACCCAGTGCACTTGCATATGGAACATGAGACTTATACTCCTCTTCTTCGTGTGTCTTGGGACACTGTTCAGTAGACAACTTTACACCTATAGGAATAGGAACATTCACTGGTTTACTATCCTGCATATTGAACCTTTGCAATATAGTTTCGACATACTTCCTCTGGTTTAACCAGAGCATCCTCTTTACCCGATCTCTCTTAATTTCCATGCCCAAAATATAGCTGGCAGCACCAAGATCCTTCATGTCGAATTTGGAGAACAATTGGGTCTTCAAATCTTGGATAATTTCTTTGTCATTTTCAATCAACAACATATCATCCACAAACAAGACCAAATAAATAACACGATCACCAATTAATTTAAAATAAACACAGTGATCCTCCTTGCTTCTGGTGAAGCCAAGTCCCTGTATATAGGTATCAAATTTCTGATACCACATCCTTGGTGACTGTTTTAATCCATACAGAGACTTCTTCAACCTGCATACCAGTTCTTTCTTACCCTTCACCATAAATCCTTCAGGTTGCTTCATGTAGATATCCTCTTGTATATCCCCGTGAAGAAATGTTGTCTTCACATCCATCTGTTCTATCTCAAAATAAAATGTAGCAACAACAGATAAAAGTAATCTAATAGAAGTAACTTTGGCAACAAGAGAAAAAATATCACCAAAATCAATTCCCGACACCTGGGAATAACCTTTTGATACCAACCGAGATTTGTATTTCTCCACCTTGCCTTCTACATTCTTCTTCTTCTTAAACACCCATTTTCTCCCAATGGGCTTCCTTCCAGCCGGCAACTCCACCAGATCCCATGCCTCATTTTTGTGCAAGGATGCCATTTCATCAACCATGGCCTCCTTCCAAAGTTTTCCATCCGCGGAATCTACTGCCTCCCTGACAGTTATGGGATCATCATCAGTTATAGTTAAGGCAAAACCTAAACAGAAAGCAGATGGACTATACCTTTCTAGTTTCCTTCTTTCCCGAACTGATCTTCTCAAAGCTGGAGTTTGCGGCTCTTCCCCTTCTGAGTCTTCTTCTATTGTAGAGTCTGATTCATCCTCCTTTAGCTAAAACTCTATCTTCTCAGGTTCCTTTGGTAGGACTTCATGTTTAACAACATCTTTCACTTCTCTAAACACCACATCTCGGCTATACACAACCTTCCTTCTTTCTGGGTTCCAAAGCTTGTAACCCTTTAAACCATCCTTATACCTAATAAAGATGCACCTTTCAGATTTATTATCCAACTTGGTCCTTTTCTCCTTTGGAACATATACATATGAATCACATCCAAATACGCTTAGATGTGAAAGAGAGGGTTTCTTACCAGTCCATACCTCATGTGGAGTCTTATCCTCCAACACTGATGAAGGTGATCTGTTAACTAAGTAACATGCAGTCTCCACTGCCTCTGCCCAGAATTCTTGTCCTAACCCGGTACCACTGAGCATGCTTCTTGCATTTTCCATCAGTGTTCTATTCACTCTTTTTGCAACTCCATTTTTCTGAGGTGTGTATGGAGTAGTCTTCTGCCGTGTTATACCACACTTCTTATAGAACTCTTCAAATTCCTTCTTGCAAAAATCCCCACCATTATCTGTCCTCAGCGCCTTTATCTTCTTCTTTGTCTTGTTTTGCACCAGAGCCTTAAATTCTTTAAATCTGTCAAAGGCTTCAGATTTATTCCTCAAGAAATATATCCATGTGTTCCTTAAGAAGTCATCTATGAATGAAACATAGTACACAGACTTTCCTAGTGATGGAAATAACACAGGTCCAAACACATCACTATGCACAAGTTCTAATATCTTTTTTGCCCTCTTAGCACCAGAAGGAAAACTCACCTGATTCTGCTTCCCATATACATAATGTTCACAGAAATCAAAATCCAGAGAGCAGTTAGACATACCTTCTACCATACCATTTCTATGCAGTATCTGAAGGCCCTTCTCTCCAATATGTCCAAGCCTTTGATGCCATAGCATGGTCTTTTCTCCAGAGACAGCTAGGATTTTAGCTCCACTTTCAAGAACCACAAAACTGTTACACCCATCAATAATAGTGCTACCTTGTAGCTTGCATAGAGTTCCAGTCCGAACTCCTCGCATTAATACCAGTGCTCCCCGAACCATCTTGCATGCATCTTTCTCAAACACTGTTTTAACACCGGCATCATCCATCTTGCTTACAGAAATCAGATTTCTGGCCAATGCAGGAATATGCAAAACACTAGGAAGTGTTCTAATCCTTCCACCTTGCAGCTTCAGCTTGACCTTTCCACATCCGATGATTCTGGCCTTCCTATCATCCCCTAGGAAGAAATCACCACCATCATATTTCTCATATTCGCAGAACCACTCCCGATGGGTAGTAAAGTGAAAGGATGCACCTGAGTCAATCAACCATGACTCGTGATCTACATGTGTATTTGAAGAAGAAGCCAAATACACATCCCCACCTTCATCCGAGGTGGTTTTTTCCTCTGCAGAAGGAGCATCATCAGATCCCTTTCCTTTCTCAGGAGCTTTAGATCTGCACTCCCTTTTGTAGTGTCTTTCCTTTTCGCATTTCTTGCATACATTTACAAACTTTCCAGGAGATTTAGATCTCCCTCTAGATTTAGATCTCCCACTCGAAACCTTATTCTTGTTTACGTTTTGGGACCTTCCTCGTAGAGATAAGGCATCTCCATTCTGACCCTCCATATTTATCGGTCTCATTTCCTCTGACAGCAAGGCTGAGACAATGTCATCAAAATTCAAGGTAGTTGTATTGCTACCTATTGCAATAACCAGACTATCCCACGAGTCTGGTAGATAACACAACAAAATGATGCACTTATCTTCATCTGAGATTTTAATATCAATAGATGGCAGCTGACTTACCATAGTATTGAAGGCGTTCAGATTCTCTGTCATCGAGTCTCCATCCTTCATCCTCGGTTATACAGCTTTTTCCTCAGGAACAATTTATTCACCAGAGACTTAGATTGGTACAAATTCCCAAGTTTTTCCCACAAATTCTTCGTCGTAGCTTCCCCAGATACATTCAACAATACTAAATCTGAGACACACAATTGTGTTGTGCTCTTAGCCTTCTGATCTAGTTTCTTCCAGTCTTCATTTGACATTGTCGTTGGTTTAGTACCTGGATCTACCACGATCCACTGATCTTTATCCACCAGCAGATCCTCCATCTTGAGCTTCCACAACTCAAAACTTTGACCATTAAATTTCTCGACCTCTATCTTTCCGCTGCTCGCCATATTCTTTCACCGCAAGAATCGATCCCACAGATCTCCCACTGAACAGGGTCTACCTCAGGCCCGAGAAAAAAACCCTCAGTAGCAAAGGTGTCCCCTTGAAGCCGAAAGAGCTTCGATACCAAATGTAGGTTTTAACCCTGAACATAAATTATCTACAGACGAATCTTATAACAGAAAATAAACAATAGTGAGATCATAAAACATAAAACAGATAAACACAAAGATTTCCCCCTGGATCCCAAATTGGGACGACCAGCTTGATTTTTCATTATATTCCTTTTAGTGTTACAACACATATATATACATGCCGAAGCATACATGAACCCTAATCCATTAACCCTGGATTAGATCATAACCGTAGTTCCCTTGACTGGATCTACAAAATACCAGGGGCTAAAAACCATCGTACCCCAAAACCATGTGCAAAACCATGCACAAAACCATGGGTGCGGACCACCCCGTCACATCCAGCGCAAAGGGGGGGCTATCGCCCCCATCTTATCCCCTTCTGCGTGCTTAGTCGTGGAAAGAATATAACACATACCCAACATTGGCTTCAAGTAGGTCTTGAGTCATTTCAAGTTTTTAGGGGTTAAGTGATAGGGTTAGAGTCTCATTTTCATTTATAAAATAAAGTTTAGCAACCTTATTTCATACATTGACAGTCTTATACCATGTTTGGAAAGTCAAATTTTAAACCATTTTGAAAAAAAATTAAGCAAGCCACGAAACCACGTTTTCGTAGTGCAGACAATGTAAAAAACTGCTTTTGCGCTACGAAAATGCTGGTCATTTCGTAACGCAAAACCCTAAATTTTCATTGAGCACGCTACGAAATCGGGGATTCATAGCATGTCTTGTCAGTTATCAAATCCACAAGAATTCCATTAATCATTCAGGATTAGGTTTCAACCACGAGTCTTTTCTCACGCATGCAACCATTCATAGCCATCATAACATGCATTCAAGTTCATTTGTCTTATGTCATTTTTCAAATTTTGAAAGGGGCTAGTTTTGGTTTTATTGTCTCATGCAGGAAATACATGATGCATACCCTCTTATGAATGGTAATCTCATGGTAAGTAGAAACCAAAGCTTCTTTTTCATTCATCAAGCGAGACAGTGTCTCTAATCAAGCGAGGCAGTTTACTCTGAAATCAAGCGAGGTTGTTGGTTACAGGTTTTCAAAAGCACACAGGAAATTCAAGGAAAGGATGACAGAGGAAAGGAAGAATCACCGGTCAGGCCACTATTTAAGGACGGAGCCTGAAAGCATTGAGGCTCTAACCATAGATAAATTAGTTGAGGATGCCTTCAAGAATATAGGATGTTGGAAGTTCTGTGAAAAATTGCAGAGAGGTCATAATCAAGTGACAAAAGAATTTTCTCTTCACTTCACAGGTTCAAATACAAAGGTTGGTTTCTTAAACTTGACAATTTCCCCTAAAATTATATCATTAGTGACCGAGATTCCAAGGGGAGAAGAAAAATGGTTCAAAAACTTCAAGTTTGATATGGAACCTTGTAAAAATTTTCTGAAGCCAGGGTTTGAAGAGACAGATTTAACTAAAGTAGTGCCAAGAAGCTACATCAAGAACACCTATGCCAATCTTCTCTACAACATTTAGAGGTACTTCACCTATGAGGGAAGATACCATAAGGTGTACTCTTATCATTCCAAACTCCTGTTGCATTTTACTGGAATGATTTCTTTGGATTTGCCTTTCTTCTTGTTTCGAAGTTTAGCTAAGATGGCAGATAAAGTGCATATGAAAGCTCAATACTGTGAAACTTCACTTTTCCATCATGGTCTAGTTAAATTGATTTTTTTACATGAACTTCAAAGAATAAACAGAGAATGGTCTACAGTTTTGTTTTTGTGTGGATTTGGGGTGGAAACACAAGGATCGGGTGTTAGCCCTAGGGCCAAAGAAAAATCATCATCATAAACCACTAAAATTGCAGAAACACGATCAAAAATATTTGTCAAGTTAAAGCCTATAAAACAAGTAAAAGAGCCAGAGATTAAAACACCAATGATTATTCAGGAAACCCCTCAACCTGCACAAAAGAGGACAACAAAAGGTAAGGAAACAATACAGGAACAGTCAACCAACAAATCAGCCCAGAAAAGATTGACTAGAAGTCAAATAGCAAGGGGAAAATGCAAAACAGTGATTTTAGAAGAAGATCCAGGTTTAAAGGGTAGGTTTACAAGCTATTGATATTGAGGAATCTCCTTTAGTTCAGGAAGATTTTATAAGTTTGAATGAAGGGAAATATAAGAAGATCAAGTCTTCCAAAAATTTGGATTTTAATGATGAAATTTCAGAGTTTTTGTTCAAGCCCAGAAGGCCTCTGACTAGGAATTCAAAAAAGTGCCTGAAGATGAGAGAAACAGAGTTTTCAATACTCAAAGGGAAAGGAATAGTTATGAAGGAATTAAAGAAAATTTGAGACTAGAAAACCTTGAAACTGCTAAGCTTAAGAAGAAAGCAAGAGCACATGCTGTTGAGAAGAAAAACTTCAACAGAATAAGGGCTCTGTGGGAGGTTGAAAAAGTTTCCAAAACTGAAACAATCAGCAGTGAAGCTCAATAATTTACCTGGACTGTCCCTGCAATCAAAGAAGCAAGATTTATGAGGATGATTAATGTCAAGTTGAGGGCTACCAATAGGAGATTGAAAAGGAAAATTGAAGATCTTGAAATCCAATTGACAAAGTCTGAAGGTCAGCTACAGCAGAGGTAGGGCAGTAAGTGACAAATCCCTAATACAGTTTTGTTTTTGGAAGGACACCACTTTTTGAAGACATTGCATAGTTGAATTATGTTGATTGTTAAGGTCTATTAGCATCAAGGAAATCATTAAAGGGGTGTAAATACTCTTAAAATCTGAAGATTATGAAAATAATGTGTAAAAAGGAGATACACAGCAGTTTCGTAGCGTGCTACGAAACTATTGTAGGTGCATTTTTTAACATTTTATAAGGGTTTCGAAGGGTAAACAAGCTTAATTTCTGAATTTGGTTGCTGGTGGTGGTTGGAAAGGTTTCGCAAATGAAACTCCAAGTCTCAAAGCAAAATAAATTGGATCATTGAGAGAGGTTTACAAAGATACAAATTATGCGCTACGGAAACAACTGCTCATTTCGTAGCGCAGCCATACCATCTCTCCTTTTACTTTTTCAAAGGCTTGGTTTCTGTACATGTGGAAAGGTATGGTTTCATGGAGGTGACAACACATGTCACTTATCTCAAAAGTTCAACATTGCCAGTAAAAAGGGTTTGAAGATCATCAAGAAGGAAAAGGCTAAATTATAGGAAACATGTCCCCTGTTTTGTAGGGCAAGTAAGACATGAACCAGTATGATAACATAACAAGATTGTCGGCATCATCAAGGTTGAAGACATGGAGGAACAATTGTGAGAGATATTATTTAAGATCTAGATAAGGTTGTTTAGATATAATAAGGAGTTTTTCTCCTATTTTTATTATGACTTCTAGAAGAGACAGTTAACTGTCAGATGTAATTAATAGTCAGTTTTAGAGAAAATAGGTGTCAATTTAAGATAGAATTCGAATTCCTCTGAAGATAGATCATAGAATCCAAGGTTATAATGAATCTATAAGAGACATGAGGTCGAATTCCTCCAGGTTGGAAATTTTCATTAACAAGCAAACTATGTCACTATAGCAAACTGTGTGTTTTTATTTTAATACAGATATTGGCTTACTACTCAGGATTCAGAAAGAGTTTTTAATGTGTGATATTCCTATGGCTTTCCTTATCTATCTATTTGCAGTGGTATAAAAATATGTTACTTAGAATTCATTGGAAAATTCTCTAACTTCCTGCATATGTTTGTAAAATGTGTTTTGTTCACTCTATTATTGTTTTGTTGATACACCTAAAAACTCTAAAATGCCCTGACTTCCATGATAATCCAAGTTTGATGTTTTGTGGAAACATATCTTGAATCCATAGCCCAATATATGTTTTTTGATCAGTAATTCAACCTGTCATACAATTTTATCCAATTTATTCCTAGAGTTAGCCATCTAATCTTTAATTCAAAATCTTAAACCTAGTGAGAGAGCCCTCTCAGGTTGAGGAGGCTAAGCCTCAACTAAAATTTTGGTTTGAAATAGTTACACTGAGGTAGGCTGACCAGTAGCCTATCAAGTAATATTTTGGTGATAACAACAACTAAAGGTGATCTGTTAACTAAATAACAAGCAGTGGATATTGCTTATGCCCACAACTCCTTTTGCAAGTTAGCATTACTGATCATGCTTCTAGCTCTTTCCATAAGAGTCCGATTCATTCGTTCAACAACGCCATTTTGCTGAGGGGTATAAACAACAGTCTTATGTCTAACAATCCCTTCATCCTTACAAAATTGTTCAAATGCTAAAGAAGTAAATTCACCGCCATTGTCAGTTCTTAAATATTTAATTTATTTGCATGTTTTCTTTTCCACCATTGTTTTAAATTGATTGAAAAAATTAAATACATCAGCTTTCTTTCTCAACATATAGACCCAAAATTTTCGGGAGAAATCATCAATAAACGTTAAGAAACATAATGCACCTCCATAAGACACAGTAGGAGATGGTCCCCATAGATCAGAGTGAATGTAGTCTAAAATCTGTTTACTATTATGATTTCCAGTCTTTAACCTTTGTTTACATTGTTTACCAAACACACAATATTTACAAAAATCCAACTTCAAGGATTTCAAATCAAGAAGCAAATTGTAGTTCATCAGTACCTGAAGACCTTTCTCACTCATGTGACCTAACCGCTGATGCCATAGATGAGAACCTTCTTCTGATTTTTCTAATACAATCGCTTCTTCACTAACTTGAGTGCTTCCTTTGAGTCTGTACGGATTTCCAACCTTTTCAGCCTTCATAACAACCAAGGCTCCTTTTGAGACTTTCAGCACTCCATTCTAACCTGTAAATTTATACCCATTCAAATCCAAAACTCCCAAGGAAATCAAGTTTTTCTTTAGTTCAGGTACATGCATAACATCAGATAATGCTTTAACTGTATCATCATAAATTTTAATTTTTACATTACCAATCCCAACAGTCTGACAAGATGCATTACTTCCCATGAATAAAGAACTACCATTTACAGTTTCATATGAAGTAAACCAACTTCGGTGCGGACTCATATGATGAGAAGCACTAGAGTCTAATAGCCAATTTTCAGCATCTTGAGAGACATTACAAGTAGGGAGAGCTTCAACAATTAAAACCTCATCAACCATACCTGAATCAACCTGATTTGCTTCCTTGTTATGGTTTTCCGACTCCTTCTGTTTCCAACAATATATCTTGAGGTGTCCAAGTTTATTGCAGTACTAGCACTTGGCTTTACACTTATTTCCGCCCTTTGACTTTGATATGGAAGAACCCCTTGTTTTCTCCCCTCTTTCCTTGACTGACCTCTGGCTACCATGGCTTCTGGTGCAGAAGTCTCAATACTATATTTCCTCCGCACTTATTCAAATAAGAGAGCACCCACAACGGATTCAAATTTTAATGAATCGGCAATGCTCAAACTGATTGAAGTTACGAAGTGATCCCATGACTCAGGAAGAGAGCACAACAAGGTTATTTCCTTGTCTTCTTCCTGCATTTTTACTTCCATATCTGATAACTGGAAAATAAGCGTATTAAAAACTTTTAAATGTTCTGCAATTTTTGTGCCCTCCTTCATCCAAATACTGTACAATTGTATTTTTAAATAGATTCTATTTGTCAAAGATTTAGTCATATACAATGTTTCCAGTTTTTTCCACAACCCTTCAGTTGTATTCTCTCCAACAATATTGAAGAGAACTTCATCTGCCAAACATAACCGAATGGTACTGAGAGCTCGGGCATCCAAGTCCTCCCAGTCTGAATCTGTCATGCTTGTCGGATGCAGATTCTTTCGACGGATTCTCTCAATGGCTCCTCCCCTCGATGCCCTCCCTCCTTTCTTTGGCGGTTACAAATATCACGGTGGTTACACTCGACGACTCCTCGACAAATTTTTTTTTCAGCAGATCGCTCAGACTTCTCTCATGGTGATTAAAAAAAGGGTCTTTGATTTTGAATAGAGGAAGAGGTCGGAATTGTAACTTTGTTTAAAATGGCTCTGATACCACTTATTAAGTGGGAAATATTAAACGAGAAAGAAATAGAATTTATAACTGAATGAAAAACTAAAGGAATAAATTCACATAAAGAAATACACACAATTTACATGGTAAAACCTTGACAAGGTGTCAAGGAAACCTCCATGGGGCAAGGGATTGGAAACTATATTAATAAAAAATGATTCTCTATACATACAAGCCTCTTGAACCATCCAATTTAACTTGAGCCTATTTCATTATTCTAACTTCATTTCGTTACTCAACCAATTAACGGTCAATAAGTAATTTTCCCAAAATTACATTATTTACAATTTGTTGTCATATTTTTAACAAGTTTGGGTTCTTCTGTTACAACTGATGGTGTGAGAGAAAATACGCGATGATTGTCACAGAAATTTTTTGGAAACTTGTATTTCCGTACTTGCAAGAATGGATGCTCTGGTAGCCCTATTGTGATTTCACTCCCAACAACACTGCCATTTTTGTTAAAGGGTTTGTATGCCCAAATACCTAAAAGTGTAGGGGAGGCAGACCAGAGGGGAAATTGGTTAGTTTAGTATGGAAGAGAATGAAAGCATTGAAAAAAATATTTTGAGGGTTGTGAACACTATGGTGATAAATTGGAAAAAACTTTGATATGGATTTATTCCATTGGTGGTTTAATACAGAGGGGAAATTGGTTAGTTTAGTATGGGAGCGAATGAAAGCATTGAACATAATATTTTGAGGGTTGTGAACATAGTGGTGATAAATTGGAAAAATCTTTGATATGGTTTTATTCCACTGGTGGTTTAATATACTCAAAAGTGGCCTTTTTTCCATGGTAATTTACACAACTGAGGAACAACTTCACCCAAGAAAACATCTTCTCTAAGTCTGGGTATTAAATCTATCTTTGATGTCATAAAAAGATTTATAAAATGCATCCAATAGAAGGATTAAAAATTTACAGCAAAGGTAACTAAATATTCAAATTATAATAGGTATTACCTAAATTATATGCATTTTTGCTGCCTCATTCTATTAGCCTTTTGAAAAAAAAAACTTTGGACCTCTTGCAAAAAAACACCAGAGTGAAACCGCCCCGCTTTCTCTTAGACCTCTTGCAAAAAAACACCTATAAGACACCTGTGTAAACACCATGCAAAAATTGTCACGTACAAAAAAAACAAATAACCTTTGGGCCCATGATTTTACCACTTGTCTACCCCTATGGGCCCACGACCTTACCATTTGTCCTTCCTTGCAACAAATCAATGCCCAAGGTGCACTATGCACAAGAAGTGTTATATGATGTGCGAATAGGAACCTTACTTTCCCAAATGCCCACCACTGGCCCTTTCCAAGAGAGAGTCAAGGGTACACCTGCGGGGGCTAGGTGTACTGCTTGGCTGGCTCTACGAAGGAAAAGGCATTGCTAACTCAAATAAACAGCTCACAAAGAGACCCCTCTTGGCTCTTTCTATGAGGGAAAATGTGCTGCTAACTCAAACGCTACACAGTAGGTCTAAATGGTGGTTTTTGCTATCTTGGTCGGTTTATTTTTTTCCAAAAAAGAGCTTCAAATTCAAATTATTCATAGAAACCAACCATCATATAGGGCAAATCGTTAGATATTACACGATTCAAAGAGTGAAATTCAAACTGAATAAAAAATAGAGCACCTTTTTATCTCTAAACATAATCTGTCTTGGAGGTAAAACCTTACTAAAATCTCTATAAAATCGACTAATATACCGCTATTTTTGTAGCTATAGCCCGAGAGAATCAGAGAGGATTTGATAAAAATGGTTGACTAGTGGTGGGTAGTGATTGGCGTGACCATCTGTACAATGGCCATTCAACACTAGGTGGTCAAAGAAACGAGGCGGAAAAGTGAAGAACACCAGCTGAAAGCATGGTCTCCTGGCCACAACAATGGTTTCTAGTCGGTTTTCTAAATGGTTTTCCATCAGGCGAGGAGAAATAGAGAATTTATTATTAAGGTTTAATGGAAATATATGAAAAATAGGGGGCTTATGAAAATAGAACACCATTTGGGGTTCCCTATGACAGGGAAATAAATTTAGGTTTTTTAATTATGCGAAACCTCTAGTTGAGGGGGCACAAACATAAATTTTGAGTGCCTTTATCCTTGCCTACTGATACCTTTTACCTTTGACTCGCTCGAATGCACACTAAGGGAAGGCGTTGGGAATGAATGGGTGGAAATCGTCCCAGAGGTGTGGAAGCAAGAATAATTGAACTTCCCTAAGGAAGGGTTGTTCTTTATGTTCACCCCTTTAAGAAATGGACAAGGAGCCGGAACGGTATTTAGCCAGAAAGACACTACGAAAAATGATTCAACAATTGTATCAGCAAGCAGTAGGCCTCCAACAAGCAACCCAGAGCATCCACAGTGAAATAATTCAACAACCGCATCAGCAAGCAACAGGCCTCCAACAAGCATCCCAGAGAATCCACAGTCAAGTAACCCATATAAGATACTTTAGCATTACTTCAACCAGAAAAGTTATCAAATTTTATGTTACATATTTTCTTATTTACCATGGACTCTATTTGCTGAAAGCATACCTTGCTTTACTTCTCAGTCAGGCCAATGACATTCAAAGAAGAAAGAGACAGAATAACAAATAGAACTGAACGATCTTGGTGAAAAAAAAATGTATTGCCTCATGTTTGGTGGCCAATCACATAGATTTTTGTGGAGACTTACTAACTGTCACCGAGCCTTGAAATGAAGCTAAAAATGTGATTTGGGTTGAAGTTGAAAATGTGATTTGGGTGCAAGAAGAATCATAGTGGACTGTACTACTCAACTTGCTCTCAAGCTCACTGACAAACCATGCCAACCATGCCCATCATCAATAGGGTTAAATTTCAATTCAGAATAGAAAAAAAATGGCCTATCATTTGTAAATATCTTAAGTACAATGAAAAATCCATACAAATTATTGATATATGTCTGATAATATTTGGTGGGGTTCATGGCCTTGCTATCTAGAACATCCACATTCAAGCAACTAGAGCTCAACTGCAGAAAAAGAACCACTGAAATGCAGAAATAAAGCGAGACTTGACTCGATTCAATAGTTCCTATACCCACTACTAAATATGAGAGATTGGTTTAGCAAAACTGAGACTCAACAAGCAATGGAGACTTCATGTACTAGGTTAATTTGGTTTTTTGAAATGCACATGGACCTCAGCGACATTCGTGAACCCTCCATGTACTTGTTTCTGTTTGCTTGTCTCCTTTACCAAGAGGTATCTTAGCCTATTCCTATTTCTGTTTGTTTTTGTCTCTGTTTCTGTTTGCTTGTCTCTATTTCTGTTTGTTTATGTCTTTGTTTATGTTTTCTTGTCTCCTTTACCAAAAGGTATCTTATCCTGTTCCTATTTCTTCTATTTGTTTCTATCTCCTTTACCAAGAGGTATCTTAGCTATGTAGCATGTCCCTGTACCTTGGCCTGTCCCTGTATTTTCAAGAAGTAACATGTCCATGTACCTTAGCCTGTCCCTGTATTTTCAAGAAGTAGCATGTCCAATAACAACAAATACACAAACACTACACGCAGATGGAAGAGTAGTAAGATTGGAACCTAGCATGGGGTAAAAACTACACGCAGAGGGAGGACTAGTAGGATTGGCATCTAGCATAGTGTAAAAACTACACGTTGAGGGAGAAATACAAGTAGTGGGAGGAGTAGTAGGATTGGCATATGGCATAGGCTAAATTTTTTTGGCTATAAGTAAATTGTTACAAAATACAAAAACTTTGGAAATAAATAAAGTTGTCACAATATACAACATTATTGCACTTTGGATAAATTAATTGTCACGACATACAACATTCTTGCACTTTGGATAAATTAATTGTCACAATATTTCACATTGGAATGAGGCTTTTGAATGAAGAAGCCTGAAATAAGAGCTTGATTTCTTTCCAGCCAGAAATTTTTGTTAAATATTTCCACTCTAAAACTTTGGTTAAACCGTAATAAACCCCAAAAAAATCGACCAGCCACTTGATTAATTGTCAGTCAACGATCTACCGATCCTTATAGTCCTGCTGAAGGTAGGGACTACTAATACTCCCACGTTATCATTTCTTGGTTGACACCACCAAAGTATCCTATATCATAATTATATTCCTATTGGTGCTACGCCTTGCACAACTTACATCTACGTTCATGGTTGTGTAGTTGTCCTGCAAATAATGTTGGCTCTCTGATGGTCTGCACAAAGGATAACTTGTTGAGCATGAAATTCTGATGGATGGCTATGGTTACCCAATGCCTAAAATGAATATATGGCTTGTCAGACTTACCACCCACGATCATGGCCAACGATCTCAAGTTTTGTGATGTTATTTTGTTATGCTTTATATTAAAAATATTCCAAGCACCATATGTTTCCTTAACCAATACTTGAATAACATGAATAAATCTAATTTGTTGCTTTAACATCATTGGAGACATAAATATCCATACGAAACATATAATTACACCAACCAAAAGCATATATATACTTATACCAACATATCAAGCGAGAAGCATATAGGAATAGCCTGAAACTTTAATTAAATGAGGAAGGTTTTGTAACAGTTATGGATCTTTAATATGCCCAAATCTACATGGTCAAACTTATTGATTCATGAACGTATTCAACCCACCTATTTGCTTGAGGGGTCCTGACCCAGGTTCGGATTTATTGTGCAACCAGCAAACCCTCCTACTACCAGCCTTTTTGGAAATGACCTACTTGTGTAGCTCAAAGTCTCACCTGAAGTAGTATGGGAGAGAGTTGTAACAAGGTTTCCGCACCCCGAGGAAGAATTTAATGTGGTGGCCCTAAACATATTTATAACAGAACTATAACAGATGATAAATAGATGCTATGATAGATGTGTGCAACAACAACTCAATATAACAACAGATCAACTATCGAAGATTATCACATAATGCTTCAATATGTATTCGTGCACCGTAAATAGATATACTTCAATCAAACCTATTCATCCACTGATATTCACACATAATATAATTTATTCATTCACGCAAATGAAATTAACCATAAATGGAGGTAAGTAAACAAATTCAGATCTTAACACAATTAACAGATAAATAACAAAATCACATAACAGTCTGGATTTTTCCAAAACAGTCTTCTTTATTAAGAGATCTAGCAATTCCAGTAGATTCCATCCTTCAATACATTATACCCTTCCGTGCACACAACCAGTGGAGTCCACACACATCCAAGACTTAGGTCTCCATGCACACAGCCAGTAGGAGCCTTTCTACCCAAAAACCCAGACTTAGATAAGAATCTTTAAAAAACACACATAATCAAACATAAGATATATTTTCTTGACTTGATCTATCCATATTTATACTAACTTAGATGCGTAGATACCATGGTATCAAACCATGGTTTTAGACTCATGGTTTTCCCTTTAAACCCATTACATCAATTGAGGGACTTTGACCCGCCCTAAAGCCCCTTTGACTCTTTCGCACAGCGCACACAACAAAATATAAAAAAAACTTAACTAAAATTGTACCACAGGGGACCCCGCTCCAACATGCCCCCAACACAAACTCATGACTCGTCCAGAGTCACTATGAGGTAGTCTCCTTCATCTTTGCTTTGAGTGCTTCAACATAGCTCTTAAGTGGCATAATTACTTTGGCACTCTGCACGACAGTACCTTGTGCTTCATTCACTATTATTACGGTAATAAACCCTTCAGCTACCAAATAGATGTTGTGTTGTGTTTGCTAAAGGCTTTTGAGGGCAAAATCTAAAGTCTACGACAACTGCAGGGCTTCTTCAGCTCATGGCTGCATCCTTGTATCTAAAAGCTAATCCCAGCAACACAGATCTTCAATCTCGGTCTAAATAGCTCTACCCTCATGAATGTTAAAATTTACCGCAGAAATAAAATATTTATCGAGAGGAATAATAACCATGAAAAGATCCAGCAACAAAAAATTAACATAAACACAGATGTTTATCCAGAAAAACCCCAAACTTGGGGGAAAAACCCAACCAATGAAATTTCATTAACCATTGGCCAAAACCTTAGCCAATCTGGCCAAGTGAGCCTTCACCGCTCACCTCCAGGCCGACATTACAATGAAGTTTTCCCAGCCTTTTATAGGCTCTATTACATGCAATACCATGGGCTAAAACCATGGGTGCACAATACCATGTGCCCCAAAACCACTACTATTTACCCTAGTCAACATTGACTATATCCTGAGTCAAGTTTACCTAACAATTCCCCCCTTAAACTTGACTTGGGGATTATTGACTAAATCCGGCCAAACCTGCTACATGAGACAACCCCACTCACTCTAGCTCTTCCCCCCTAAAATTTTTGCCCAGGGTAATTGTTAACTTGACATCCCCCCTATCACCTAGGTCTAACCCAGACTTTACTAGTGATTACCCAGGGGTACGCATGCCATACCAGGTCTTACAGCAGTATGCCCATTTACATGTAATAAAATTAACCCCATTATAATAAGATATATATATATATATATATATATATATCTATATATATATATATATATATATATTTTGTTTCATTGCTACTGTATTTGTACATATGAAATCAATGTCCATATAAAAAGAACCCATCTACCTGATTACATGGGTCACTAGCCTCTGTAACCGCCAGTTCTCTAGGAGTTCTCTTCAAATACATGGTTCATCAATTAATTAATCCACGTGCACATATCCTCTCTTATTTTGACGTTCTTCAAATCTGTCTCAACATTTGGCCGTCGATCAACCTTCAACCGGATTTCAATGCACACAGCTCGATCCACAACGCAACAATCCTGCAACTTCAAGCTCTGTAAGCCTACACACCACTAGCTCTTATAGTGGCTTATATCTAGCTCACGGCTTACAATTTCACACAGCAGATCTTCGACAAATCAAAATCATTGACTCATACTGTAAACCGGGATCTGGCATATTTCTTCACGCAAGTAGTTTTTCATCCACAGCCACACAGATCAATCCATTATGCATGCAATCACCTCCACGCTTGGTTGTCTGCTTCACACGCAGGTCAACCATGCACACAACACTCACATAGCCAGCGTATGGAAATTAGATAGGCAGCGACTCCCAGCAATTATAATCAAATTTTGTAGGCATCATATCGATCTTAAATTTGTCTATTAAAACCCGGCTCTGATACCAGTTGTTAAAATTTACCGTAGAAATAAAATATTTATCGAGAGGAATAATAACCATGAAAAGAGCCAGCAACAAAAAATTAACATAAATACAGATGTTTATCTGGAAAACCCCCATACTCCGGGGAAAAACCCAACCAATGAAATTTCATTAACCATTGGCCAAAACCTTAGCCAATCTGGCCAAGTGAGCCTTCACCGCTCACCTCCAGGCCTACATTACAATGAAGTTTTCCCAACCTTTTATAGGCTTTATTACATGCAATACCATGGGCTAAAACCATGGGTGCACAATACCATGTGCCCCAAAACCACTACTACTTACCCTAGTCAACATTGACTCTATCCTGAGTCAAGTTTACCTAACAATGAAGGCGGGCATGTCTTTGCGTTGTGACCAATGTAGGCATCACCATCCAGATCTATGTAAATTGTTTTTCTTTAACACATAATTCATTTTCAGCTGTTGCACCTGTTATCACAAAATTTCACCTGATTGGCTGCTAACCAGACAAATTTATGTAACTGTTTCAAACCAACTTGTGACTAAATATTAGCCTCTTCAGTTTGAGAGGGCTCTCTCAAAAAGGGTTAATGATATTTGATAATGATGAACTAGATGGCTAACTCTGCTTGAAAATGACTGGTTTGTGATAAGTGTAGGTTGAAAATAATATCAGTCCACAAACAATGGGCTTATGGAGTCAAAAAAGCAATAATTCAGTAGTAATTTCACTTGACATGGAAGCTGAGGAAAGTAAGAGTTTTTAACAAAGGTAAGCTATCATGAAACAAGAAATAGCACAGTCAACTCATCTATAAAGTAAGTCAGAGCATTACATGAATGAATTCTGAGTATTAAAGATGAAAACCACTGCAAATGGTACACATAGAAAACATAGATCAGATAAATACTAAAAACTCAATCAAAATCTCAGGTTGGTCAAGAATAAGTCTGTTGTATTATTGAAAACAATCAATTACATAAAGCTGCAGTTTTTCCAAAATGTCTCCAACCCATACAAATTCGAATATCTTCCCTTTAATAGACTTGTTACATGATGAGATGATCTGCCTCATGGCTAGATTCATCGAACTTTTTCTAATCATGAAACCTTGCATAACAAGAAAACATCTACATTTATGAGAAAATGACAGCTATTCTATTTTACAGTGTTTTTCCTAATAGGACTCAAACTGTTCATTATTACATTAACTATATTATCTCTTAATATTAGTTACATCTTTGACAACTCTTCCTTCACATGTTAGAATAGGGTGTGATGGGACTCATCACTACATGAAATCTTTATTGACCTCCTCTAAAACTGGAAACAAACCCTGTTTTTTAGGAAAACAGGTCCTTATCTTCAACGCATGATTTGGCTGATGAGTTGTCTTCATCTCGTGGTATTTTATTCTTGGATGACTGCTGGAAAGGTCCCTTGAACCTTTGAAAGTTTCCACCTATCCATAACTATAAAAAAACCTGCTCATAAAACTTCAAAATAGTACGCTACAAAAGTATGACAATTTCGTAGCATACTTTCATAGCGTTAAAAAAATGCCTTTGCCATCAACTTTTCTGATTCTTTCTTCCTGCACTATATTCCTCATGTCTTGAAACCTCAACCATACCATTTTCACCCTTTAGAAGCTTTTCAAAATTATTCAAAATGAAAAAATAAAGCTACAGTAGTTTCGTAGTGTTTTCCTAGTCTTCAAGCCTATGAACACTATGAAACTGCTGAAAACAGAGAAATTTCCATATTTTTGTCTAGATTAAAAAATGTGTCTTCCAACTATAACAACCTTGTTTCCAACATGCCATTAAAATTTAAAATAATAAACCAGATCACACTATGATTCTTGAGGTGTTTCTTCCTCATTGATGATGAGTTGAGCAATTAGCTCCTCGTCTACTATCATTTTAAGGCCCTTTTTCTCCAACTCCTCATGGATTAGTTCAAACTGTTCCTGGAGGTCTTTAACCTGATCCTTCAAATTTTTGTTTGTATATTCAAATGAAAGTTCATTTTCCTGCCATGTTTCACCTCTTTCCTCAATGGCATGGTTCATTTGATAAATTGCTGTGTATTATCTAGGGTCTTGGAAACAATGTCAACCTACTCTTCCCAAATCTCTTTCATCTTTTCAAACTAAACCTTCTGGACATTGTTTTTTCTTGCTTTTTTCTTAATAACAACAATTTCATGATTGGCCAACTTCAACTATTCTTCAATGAGTTCAAACTATGTTTTTTCCATTACTTTCTCCTTTCCTTTCTTTGGCTTGCTAACTGAATCTTTCTCTGCAAGTGATGAAAGATCAATGATGTCTTGTGGTGGCTTGATAGTATCAGTAGTTGAATGAACTTCTTTTCTGCTCTCCAAAATTTTTTTGGCATGCCTAGTCATGGGCTTTCTTTCCTGGAACATAGAACCAACATCTTCTCCTTCAAATTCTAGTTTCTTTGCAGATTTGGCTTTCTTTAGTTTATGTCCACCTTATTCTATATTCTCAGCCTGGAATATAGGAGTCTCTTCAATATAAATGGCATGTAGTATGTCTTCTAGATTTCCTTTAGCTACTATTCTGTCTTCTACAACCACTATTTTGTCTTCCAAAGCAACTATTTGACTCTTTTTCATCATTTTTCTTCCTTGTTTACTCACAACTTGTTTTTGTTTTGCAGGTTTGACCATTTTTGATTTTTTTTTTGTAGCACTAGAAAATTTGGCCCAATTTCCGATGGCCACTTCGTCGCTATTCCGACACATAGTCGTCGCAAGAGCGACAGTTCGAGGATGGGAAAAACGTGGTTTATCATTACGTCACAATTCCGATGCAGTGACAAAGTGTCGCACTATCGACACTTTTTCCGTCGCTTCCAAACAAGAGTCGCTCTTCTGACGTTTCCCAAGCCATCGCGCTTCTGACGTTTGTAAACAGTCGCAATTCTGAAGAAATGTGGTCCGACGTTTTGAATGTCGCTATTCCAATGTTTGTAAACTGTCGCAATTCCAACGAAATGTGGTCTGACGTTTTGAACGTCGCTCTTCCGACGTTTGTAAACTGTAACAATTCCGACGAAATGTGGTCTGACGTTTTGAATTTCGCTCTTCCGACGTTTTTATATTGTTGCTCTTCCGACGTTTTTAAGCTATCACAATTTCGACGCCATATGAAAGTGTCACAAGACCGACGCATTGCAAAAGTGTCGCAAGACCGATGAGTCCCAGAAGCGTCGCAATACCAATGCATTCCAAAATCATCGCAATACCGACCCCAGGAAGAACTGTCACAAGACCAACGGAAATCGTTCAAGACGTTGGGAGACCGACGCTTACAAAGCGTCGGTATACCAACGGAGAGTTCAATTTATAAAAAAAAATGAAACTTTAAAACAAGACAGTAAATCTCCAATATTTGTTATGAATTGTGGGCATTCTAATGACCGTGAAATATTAATATAATAAACCACCCCGCAGCACTTCGACTATAAACAATCATATCAACATGGCTCTGTATTTCAAAAAACAGGTTTAAAATAGAAACAGGGCAACATTTTTTTTTTTCCAATTGTTATGAACATAATTCGACCATGAAATATTAATATAATAAACCACCCCGTAGCGCTTCGACTATAAACAATCATTTTTTTTTCACAAGAGAAAAAAAGTTGTTTTGAATATATTATATGAAGAAAAATAGTCCATGAATTCATTACATTTTCACATCTGAAGATTGGAACCCAAATATCCATCCAGAAAAGTGGAAGTCCCACCCCAGACAATGATAGAAAAATACCCCATGTCACATACAGGGACATGATATAAAACCCAGTAACGGTCCACATGGAGATTATCGACAATATGAGAAAGCATCCAAATATGCCCAAGGCATCTATAAGAAAGTGAAATAGCAGTATGTAGAATAGTAAAACAACAGATAGAGTACCGACGTCCATTGTTCCAAATACAAATTAAAGTACCCAAAATCCTTGAACAGAGGAAAACGCTAATCATGTGAGGAGTGTGATATGTCCAAAATATAAAAAGACCATCAGACCATATCAATAAACCAGCAACATAGACCAGCATCGCTAGTTTTGAAGGCAAAGTGATAACCTGTCAACACATAAAATAGTATCATAAAGCGGATACAGGAAATGTGCAGAGACATGTACTGTTGATATATGCCTCACAAAAAAAGCATCCATGATAGAGAAAAAATATGTATAAACCTAGGGTCGATTGTATGTTCTGGCTCGCTTGTTCCCGGAAATAAAAACCATCTGCAGAAACCCAGGCTCGCTTGTAAGATCAGGCTCGCTTGATTCCAAAATTGGTAACCATCTGTTGCATCTGAGATGTAAGGTTCAGGCTCGCTTGTTTCCATTAGTAGCCCGCTACAGCATCCACCCTGTTCATAGAAAAAAGGTTCTTGTAGATATACAGAGAAAGAGTATAATACGTAGACCATATAAACATGGCTCTGTATTTCAAAAAACAGGTTTAAAATAGAAACAGGGCAACATTTTTTTTTCCAATTGTTATGAACATAATTCGACCATGAAATATTAATATAATAAACCACCCCGCAGCGCTTCAACTATAAACACTCATATAAACATGGCTCTGTATTTCAAAAAACAGGTTTAAAATAGAAACAGGGCAACATTTTTTTTTTCCAATTGTTATGAACATAATTCGACCATGAAATATTAATATAATAAACCACCCTGCAGCGATTCGACTATAAACAATCATATAAACATGGCTCTGTATTTCAAAAAACAGGTTTAAAATAGAAACAGGGCAACATTTTTTTTTTCTAAGTAAAGTTAATCTATTAACAATGGGAATAAAATTACAGCATGACCGAAGTCAAAAACATTGCCCAGACTTATGGCAAATTTGTCATAAAAAAATCAAAAAAGAAGACTGCCCTCATATGGGGAAACCAGTCTTGAACGTTTACAGAATTCAAAAATATTATAGAGGTCCAGCACAATAATATAATCTAAAACATGCCCAATTAAGTGGGCCGCAAAGCAAGAAAACCAAATTAACCAAACTACTCCTCCTGTGGTTCCTCGACGATTCGGCACCATCCTTCGGAAGGTCCAGGATCGCTAGGTGCTATCTCCACATTCACGCCACCGCTCCCCTCCTGAAGGCCCGAATGCTGGCCAGACTTTTCTGAGCTCAGACCCACCGGACGGGTGCATTGTTCCTCCACTTGGGCCTCCTCACGGAAAACCACGGTGATTGAAGCTGCGATTCATGGGCCGTTCAGAGAGAAATTAAAGGAAAATAGCGTAGTGTGCATCGTGGGAGAAGGTGAAGCGGTGGGGAAATGAGGAGCAAGGGAGCCCATACGGTGGCCAGATCCTAGAACCCGACCTCACCCACTTCTAGTGTTTGGATAGCGACCTGCGTAATAATCAATGGACTGGCCGGAAGACGAATCGGTTGAGGGGCTAGAGGGAGCGCGCAGGGGTTGACCTCCAGTGCTCCCCCTGTGGTAATGCATCCTTTGACGCAGGCGAGGCATGGGTGCAGTCTCAGCAGTGGGCACAAGACGAGATGGAGAAGCAGGATTCCAAGAAACCGAGGAAGATAGACACAGACCAGACCGAGATAAATGCGGATTTGCACCAAGGTATAAACAGTAGTTCAGCTGGCCACTTCTCCTTCTCATCACAGTGAGCAGACAGTGTAACCCAGCAACCAGAGAGCATCTGCAATTCAAAGGTTGCGGCTCGTCTGAAAAACCATAGCGAAACGCCATTTTATCGACCCGACTGCAATAGCATTGAAGAACGCCCGTCATAATTAATCTCTCATTGATGAGAGCCGAAGGCAGGATCATATTGGAGCATGTGGAATCGCTAACAGGAGTGCAGGTCCGATCTTGAACAACGTTAAAACTTAATGCGATTTGATGTGAAAACCTTGGAACTTAAATATCGACTAATTGAACAACGTTAAAACTTAATGTGATTGATATGAAATCGCCACATCCATGTCCCATCGCCTTAAACGCCATCGAATGCACCCGCATCCGGGAACATGGAAACTTTTGATTGAGGACATGTGATAGAAATTGATTGGATCGGATCTTTGTTTGGGCTGCTCGCGCAGTGGAAATCCGGACTCGAAAAATATTAGGGCGAATTTGATATGAAATTCGCATCACAACTCTCTCTCCGTACGCCAGCCCAAATTTAGACCTGAAAAAGATTAGGGCGGAATTCATTTGGTTTTCGCATCACAAAATTGGCTGACATTAGCAGGCTATTTTGGAATGCGAATTTGGTTTGAATTATGGTTTATCACCGTTTGAAGTCCGGCGGGCTCCACGGCTAAAGGGTTCGTTTGAATTTTTGACAAAGGTTTTGTTAGATATTTTATTTTATATAACGTGTGGCAGAATAGTTTTATTGTTTGTTAAGGTCCCACACTGGTTTTGGTAATATTTTGTTTCAAATGCGACGTATATATGTTATATATATATATATTTCATATATATATTAAAACATTTATAAATTGTGGACCCCAGGAGCATTTTAATAGATTTGTTATTTGCATAGTTTTGTTATGTTTTTAATATATGTGTTGCATATAAAAGAAAAGGGTTGTGAGCCTGTTTCGGAATGTAGTTGTAAAGTTTATTACTAGCAATTGCACCAGGAGGTTCAAGGGAACGCCGAAAGGAGGCAATAACATTACTTGAGCTCGCATTAGTGAGGCTCATTGACCTATTTGAGTAGAAGGATATAGAAATGGTTTTCAATCCCTCTCAAGCCTCTAGAAATGGAATTGATATTGGTTGCCACAAACTGAATCTTGTGTTGATTAACATCACTAAAGTTTGAGGCATGATAAACCAAGATACCCAATATTAGTGCTGCAAATTCAAATCGAGGATTATTGTTAATATAAAGAAAATAAATTGCCCGATTTTGATAAACCAACACTAATCTCTGCACATAAGGCTGCTTTAGGACTCTCAAAGGGATATGAAACTCGGCATGTAGAGTAATGTCATTATGCAAAAATTCAACGCATGCCATGTTCACTGGACAAATAAAATATGGAACACTACACAATTAGAAAATGACATTGCAATAGCAAGTCAACAGAAGGTCAACACATGCGAGGACAGGTGGGTGACACTGTTCAAGATTATGTTAGTGATGATGAATCGGAACAGTGTCCTGAACATAAACCCAAAAATTTTCCATTTCCTTTTAAGAAACCAACACAAATTATGCAACACGTATAGAATTGGGTAGGGATAGAATAATGTGAAAGAAATATTAAGGGAAACTCTGAATTTCCATATACACTATTCAAATAAGGAGATACTTCAAAAAAATAAATTATGAAAGCAATAACAAGAAAGCCATTCAAAAACTGTCAAATTTGGAATTTTAGAAAGAATGCCCTCAATTGAAAAGTCAGATATAAGCCATCTACAACTTTAGACTTCCAATATAACAAAAAAAATATCTTAAGCATATCCAAATTTAAATATATTTAAATATGTATCAGGTGGGAAACCTAAAAAAACTCTAAACTTGGTCTGTAACCTAAACTTCTTCCACAACAGGTTCAAGTGACTCCCAAATTCAAATGCAGGATTCTACAAGATCACGGTAGTGCTTGGCATATTTTCTCTGTGCAAGGCAAATAAAACAATAGACCATTTTCTTTGAACCATGCTTGAGAAACATGTTGAAAAGATGCCTTCCACAGGTTTGTATCATAGTCTCAAAGATGTAAATATTTCCAAAACCACTGTCATGGTCTTGTAGGCAAAAAAGAAATGGGCCATTCTCTTTAAACCACGCCTGACTGAGCAACATGCTGAAAAGGTGCCTTCCTCAGGTCTGTATCTGTCTCTAAAAAACATTAATATGATCAAAATCACAACCACGGTCTTGTATATCCCCAGAAACCTACAAAGAAACTGATATCTGCCAAGGAATGAACCGTCATTAGCTAACCTAAAAGAGTGCCACAACTTACACATTAATTATTAGGATAACAACTTGTTTGAGGGCCAATCAACAAATAGCATAGCACCATTGCTTCGCTGTGAAATCACTGTAAAGATGTAAGAGGGTTACATGAGTATTGGTTGACACCTGAAAGGCATTAGATATGTGTAACAGGAGAACAAAAAACATAGAACAAAAAAGAAAGGCAGAACAAAAACTAAGAATGCATTTTCAACTTTTTTTTGTGTTGTTTTATAACAACGACGAATGGATTTGAATTTTATGAAAATAAGAGAAAAGAAGGAAATATTATGGAGAAGATAAAAGAATGTGACAGAAATGAAAGATTTAGGTTGATCAAACCTGATCACCCACCTTGGATACACTACATAAGAGAGAGAGACGAGCAAAAGGACCTCCTAAATGAGACAACATAAATAGGAACAAAAGAACTCAACGAGGATGACATGAGCTAAGTAGATATAAATAGTGATATGTTTCCATCCTCAAATCAAATACAAGTTCTGCTTATTAAAGCATATCCTGAAGATGATTATTTATAATGAGATCTCCACGCCGAAAACTCCACGAGTGAATTCTATGAAAATTGGAAACTATTGGCTTGCCACTAACTGCCAAAACAAAAACACTTACAACCCATGACTTAACATGTTATATTACATAGAACAAATGGAGGTTTGTGAAGTATCACAACACAGTGATTTACTCAATGACCTAAACAAAAAAAGTCTAACCAAAATGCTAATGAATCTGGCATACATGTAGTCAATGACCTTTGAGGATAATATATTATAGATTCAACATGTTAAATTTTTCATTGTCTGCTAGACAAGGGCATGAAATAAAAACTGCAGAACAATGCAAAAAATATCCCCTAGGCATTTATAGATATGTTTAATGAAAGAAAAGGGAGAAACACATCAGTCAAGGTTACCCTTTAGGTTGATTCCTTATGAAAAGGTTAAATGAAAAAGCCATACAACTTTGTAAGACTGCCTCTTGAACAATAATGTTGGTATAATGCATTAGGTGAGCTTTACAGAGTCTGTATCAGGGAAAGTCCAAAGCCTTCCAAGCCATATTTTTCAAGAAAATTCTAGATATGCTCACGGGCATGAAATATTCATCAGATTTTAGTTAAGCTGTTATAAAAAAATAGACAGTAGAACTCAGCTTGAAGAGATCTTTGCACCTCAGAAATGGTATATTAACTCTATTACCAGAAAAAAAAAATTGCTATTTTCTGAAATTGCAATCCAAGATCGAGAATGTGGTTTAAATAATGAAGAAAAAGATATTAACTCATGTATAGGATATTCAAAAGGAAAATTTAGTTTTAATGCTAAGAAGAACAATACCAGATGTTAATATACACAGCCAAATGATTTTAACCACTGTTGTAACTCACCATATATTTATAATCAGAGGACTACTTCACACTGCTTGATATGTCCTCAATAACTTCAATTAAGACTTTTCTATCAAAGTCACTTAAAATAAATCATAGTAATCTGCTTATTGTAGGCTGTGTGCTAGTTCACGGTTAGCAAGACCTTGGTCGATATATAAGCTTATTTTAAGCAACGATTTGACAGATATCAGTCCAAAAACCAGAATCTATGGATTTGTTCCTAATTTATTTCAGCCTAATGCATAAATTAATCTAGAAGTGCAAAATGACCTTTAATATATAAATTTGAATTCTAAGTCTTATTAAAAACTCGACATAAAGACAACATTGTAGAAATGCAGTATAAAAGAGAAATCCAAAAAATGATGAGAATAATACAGAGAATTACCGTGCAATATACAAGGTTTCCTTAAACCTTAAACCTTCCATATCCTTACGCTGAATGTTCGGTCATTTCACATATAGCTAAATAAAATCAACCATGCACTCAGGGTGTCAGAACTATACAAAATACATAATCACCAATAGTTTCTATACTAAAGAAAAACAATTTCTGATTATTTGATGTATCATTTTGGAGATATTCTGGTTAGATCGAGGTGATAAACTCTGCAAGGACAACATTAAAAGTGGATTACTATGGAAATTATCTATTGTGGGAACAAATACAGACCTTCATCTGTTTAACATCTATTTCACTTTACTTATCATGATTCATGGTGTAGACATTTAAGAAATGAATGATTGTATTGTGAGATATTCAATCCACAGGCAGATAACTCAGGTTGGGAAATAGAAACATCACGTTGTAACAGAGGTCTTGGGCATGGAACAGGGGACTTGGGTTTTTTGGAATCAAACTTCAGGTTAAGATGCTCATCTGAAGAATGGCACAGTGAGCCTTAGCATGGAGTTGGGAGTACCAATTTGAAGTGCAGGTAGGGCATTGTACAATAGACCAGTTAGATTTCTGGACCCTAATACAAAAGTTTCTTCTTCTTTCAAAATGTGTTTCTTGTTTTCTGTAAAAAATGTGGGACCTGTTCTTGTTTCAATTGGGGATGGATCAACATTTGTTATTGCTCCAGATGATCACACTCTGGGTAGCCCTGGAGGCTATTTGGGGGTGATGAGTCCAATAGGTCTCAATGAACTATTACCCTCGCCAAGGAATACTATTGCAATGGAATTTGATACTATTTTGGGTTTTGAATTCCACGATCCTAATAGAAACCAGTACCTTCAACTCTAGTACCTGTTCACAAAATAGGGTGCCATAGTCATTCATGCGTGCAGAGAGGGTGAATTGCAGGCATTGCAACAGGAGGTGTTGTTGTTGTTGCATTGGCCACTAGATTGTTTGTCTGGTATTGTTACAAGTGCAGAGTATTGAAAAGGACAGACAAATTTAGTTCAGATATTGTGAAATTTCCTCGGAAATTCACCTACAAAGAGCTCAGCAATGCTACGAAAGAATTTTTTTGAATGTGATTGATAATCGATAATTGCAAGCAAGGGTAATCCCCTTGTGAAACCCAAATTTCTGAGCATTTTCTAAAACCTGATGATAGAGTCATTGTAATGAACAAGTGCCTAGGTCCATATTACGTCCAAATCTACCAAGCACCAAGATCTATAAAAAAAATCCACAGTATCTGCGAACTAAGAAGAAGAGGTAGAAAATGTATTCTGCTTACCTGTTCGAATAGTGGTTGGGGTTTATGTCACGATAAAAATTTGATAGAGCCCATGTAGCATTTCTTATCATTGAAATTCTGGCGGTATCATTCAACTGGGCAATCACCTGCCTCAGAGCTCCATGACTGAGGGCAAGATCCCTAAATGTTGCAGAGTCTCCAGCAATATTTCCCAAAGCCCAAACAGCCTTACACGAACACCAGTTGAACTCAAAGTTGGGTACTAGTTTTTAAAATCAAATTCCAAAATTACAGACATATAAAGATAGTTGGGAAGAATAATTTTATGCCTCTAAAATAAACGTGCTACCTGTTCTCGAACATTATCATTCCCAGAGGTAAGAAGTTCCACAAATATAGGCAGTGCCCCATAATCAATCACAACCTTTGTATTCTCAGAGGTTCCCGAGACTATATTAGTCAAAGCCAAAGCTGCTTCAAACTGCATTATCAATCACAAGGTATCACCATCAAAGCTATAATTTTAAGATAACAATTTATCTACCATTGAAACTATAATTTTAAAATAGATACACCTAGTGATATAGACACCCAGTGAGAGTAGAGGTTAGGAAATTATAATAAGAATTATTACAAGATGTCACTCACAGTGCAGTTGATTGTTCATTGTCTGCTGTAACTATAATTTTAAAGAAGACACATTTAGTGATATAGACACCACCAAGTGAGAACAGAGGTTATGAAATTATAATGAGAATTATTTCAAGATATTATATTACTCATAGTACAGTTAATTGTTTATTGTTTGGTGTAATAATTTTTTATTATTTATAAACACAATCAAACATATTATGAGGGACGGTGATGAAATTGACAACGGTCTCATAACAAACCATAACGGGCACATCCCCTGGCAAGATAGACTCTGAACAAGAAAGAAAGCAAAACAAAGTGATTACTTACAGGATCATAGGCTTCCTGAAGAACAAGATCCAGAGCAGCATCTGTAACCCCTAAAGCAACACCTCTCTCTGCAAGACGAATCGCTACATCTTTCATATGTAGTATAGAAAATTTTCTGAGCTCATCACGAGAAAGAGGATCAAATACAACTATCTCATCAAGTCTATTCAATAGCTCTGGCCTGAAATGTCTTCTAACCTACAAAAATATTCAAAGGCATGTCAAAGTACTGCAGCCAAATTTGTGATAAAATTATATGAAAAATATGCATACACAGAGTCCAGGAGAATGAAACGGCAGGTGTATTGGCAGCTGCTGAAATGTAGCAACTAAAATGGAAAGTGTATTGGAAGTTGCGGAAATGCAGTTACTAAAATGGTAGGTCTGTCGACGGTTGCAGGTGTGTGGATTGTTACTGGTATTTTCAGACCGATTCAATGGAAATATACCAGAAACCAGTGGTATGTCAAACCTAGAAGGTAACCCGAGAGACTGTGATCGTCAGATTAAACAAGTAATAGGTGTCGCGCCTAGATAAGAAGTGTTGACGAAAAAAAAATTGATCTCTTTCATAACTGAAGACCTATCGGCCTAAATATCTAGGACATGTGGCACTCCATGATAAAGACACATGGTGTGTGGATTTGAGTTTTTCAGGTGGTCAAGTGGGCTGAAAATAGGTGAAATGTGGCACCACTCAGAGATTGACATGTGCCAATTGGTACAAGTGGTAGACAATTGGCATGCTCAAACAACGAGGTGATGCAAGAATGACATGAGGGAGAAAATATCAGAAAAGCCCCAAATCTGGAGAACTAAAGCTCATCACCAACCCGAGATTGACAACTTTACATGATGTAACCTATGAAATCGTAAATGGAGAAATCATAGTAACAATAAAGTAACCTATGTAACAATAAATTTGGATTCATCCTGGGACTGGTAATGGGAGAAATCATAGTGAACAACAGGAAACATGCAGAGTTGCTTACAATCAAATAGATGAAAAAACACATACAAAAAACCTAGATAATAATCATGAACAACCTTAATATTGAATTATGAACTGTAAAGGAACTTACAAAATGTGACATTACGAACCTGGTCAAGCGCACAAGCAAAAATATCCTGGACATGACCCTGGTTGACAAGTTGTATTGCTCATGATGCAAGAGGATTTGTACCTGCACCGCCAAGTCAATCAAAATCCATCATTATCTATACAATAAATACAAGTAATTGATGTAGTATTTTTTACTCTAAGATGCATTCTTATGATAATGTTAGAACATATGTTGAAAATGTCAAAACATACCTCAATAAGCTCCTCTTCGTTTCAAGAACAATTTATTGAGTCGCATGAACTTGGAACAAGCCTCCCACGATCTGAAAGAGTAGCAACTAAGTCAACAGTGACTTTTTTGTTGCTACGCTGGATCAAGGGAGGTTTGCTCCAAGATTAAATCGCTCCAATAAATTATTCTCTACTAAACAGGGCCAACCACGTGAAGGTGGAAGCTCTTATGGCTCCTCCCCCCCCCCTCACATCACTGTCAATTCCCCAATACCCAATCTATATTTCATTTTTTACTTTCATGAGCATAAAAAAAATATTCAATAACTAATAAAAAAACAATTCAACAAAAAGTACACAAGGAAACATTGAAATTAATGCTTGACATAAAAATAGTATGATAAATGAGTTTTTTATATAACACAAAAAACGTTCCAAGTATGGTAATGTTTGTCTTATAATAATACAATATTTTACATTATCAAATTTTATTTTTCTTCTTCCTATTTCTAAAGCTCCTAATTACATCATCAATATCATCGTGCTCTGCTCCTGTTTCGTGCCTTTCGACCCGCACTGCTGACCTAGTTGCGTAGTCACGATGTCTGGTCTCATCCAGTGACGGGGCATCGCCTACAAAAATAGATAATACTAAATTTTAATTGTCAGTTTTTAAATATCATTGAACTAGTTCGGTAATATTAATAAAAAAAAATTGCAATGATATTATTTACTTGGTACACCAGTTGTCGCCGTTGGGACTGTTGCCTTGTCTTCCTCTCTAGTGGTAAGATCCTCAAGGGAAACATTCTCTGTCATTTAAACAAAAAACGTTATAAGGAAAACCATCAAGGTATAATTAGAAAAAATTATAAGTGGAAATTAATTACCATCACGACCCTCACTGATAGTAGCATTGTCGGCCTGGTCTCCACTACAATGATCAGGTTGCATGTGAGGAGCATCTACATCTGGCACTAAAACTGGGTTATTTGCCTCGTCGGTAGTGCAGCTACCCTAATTTAAACAAAGTTTTTAGACATTAAATTTATGGACGAAAACAAACATATTGAAAGGTTAATGTTTTACCTTATCAGGCATTCTGGATCTTGGGACCTGCCCCAAGCTTCTGTGACGTTCAACTACGGCTTGATAGCTGAAATGGAAAGTGATATTTTTATCTTCCTCTATAGTTTCTGTTCCGAAGTCATCACCCTACATTACATATTATTGTGTATTTTTAATCATATTTGATAGGATTACAAAAACTTTGGAAGGCAATACAATTAATTATAAGATGTTTAGCTACTTAATTACAATTCTTGCGACTAATTTCAAGTAGCCACCCTGGCCTAGCTTGTGATGGCCCTTTTTTTCAATCCTAGCTTTGGTTTCTTTCGAGGTGTTGGGCAACCTAGCATCAAAATATTGGAGTCAGATATGACGTAGCACACTTTTATTTTAGACATAGAGAAAATTAAAGCTATTGAATTAAAGTTGTAATTTACCTTGCGGGTCCAGTTGGCATTTTTCCTTCTTTCTTTGCCCTTTTATCTTTTCCGTCATGGATGAGTGCTCTCCACTCACTCTCTGGAACTATGAGAGGACGCTCGTATCTAGGGTTAAATTTCAATTGCGTCCTATAGGTGTCCCTGGTATATTTCAAATATTTTCTGGCTACCCGAGCCATCGTTGTTCTGTCAAATGTGTCGACCCCAAAAAGGGCTTCTAGATAATCTAGAAGTTATTTTTTCAGGTTGGAATTCTGGGAATTCCACCTTGTGCGTATGGTTGGGCCAAAAATTACCAACACATGGCTCTCCAAAAACCTATATAACTCATTGTTTCCTACACAGAAAAAAAAGATATTATCATTAATTTAAAAATAAAAATCATGATAAATATGTTTTACATAGAGTACATGAAATAGTTAAAATATTAAAATTTACCTGGGAGTTGTACATGCTTTGTAGGGACACCTTCATCATTCACCAACAACGTGCAATTAATGGTCCCTGTGGAGTTGACACGTGTAGCTCCAGGAAACGCAATAATGTATTTGGCCATATCAGCCTCATCACTGCCAACATGTTCAGCGGTTGGCTAGGTGTCTGCTTGGGCAGGGTGTGTTTCTTGGCTAGCACCTAAAGGAGTAGAAGGTGTACGAGAGGGTTGCTGGGAAATCTCTTGCCCTTGTGTCCCACTACCACCAACACCAAGTTCAGCAAGTGCCAGAAAACGCTACATACAAAAGAAGTTTTTGTTAGTTTAGTCAATGTAAAAATTAAAAGTCAAACTATCACAATTCATCTCATGCAGAACAAAAAAAAATATCCTTTTGAATTTTTATTATTACCTGATATTTTTCTAGCTGGGTCATAATTTGTTTTATCCTCTCTTCTGTTTCAGGTGTTTGAGGCGTGTCTATCAAATTATTAAATTCCGACCTTGCATCTCATGCCTTTTTTCGCAACAAGAGTGCTGGAGATAGGGATGAAGAAAGCTCTTCCTCAAAGAGGGAATCATCAGGCGTACCATGGCTAGGTGTCTGCATATTTGAACAAAATTAATATTATTTCAATTATGTAAATAACTAAAATACCTGAAGATAGAGCAATGCTGGCACTTTACATGTTCTTCTGCTGGCCTCTTTCCGTGATCATCCCGTCTCGAGGTTGTTCCTGTACTGCCCTGATCAGTCTGCCACATTGCAATAAAATTATAACTATAAAAACTTGAAAACAATATCTAACTTGAAAACAAAAAATGAAAACTGAAATAATTTCTAATAAGACACCGGAAGACAGAGTTAGAGTTTCAAATATGCCTTGCATTGAATTCAGTCCTCGAAACATGTCATTGCACATTAAGGCACCCAAACAAGAGACGAGTTGACAATGAAGACCTTATTGAATATATTGTTGGAGCAACTTCTAGTAAAATTGTTGTGAAGACCTTGAGGACATTTTTGGAGCAACATTGTTGAAGTTGATGGTATAGCATTGTTGGAGACAATCTTGAAGGGCCTTGAAGTGAAGCTTTTGGAGCAACTATTGAAAAATCCTTAGAGCATTTAAGTAAGGCACTTTCTATCTTCCATCACCTTTTTCCTTCCAATATCCTTTAAACGATTTTGTTGATATTTAATGTTTGAAATCACATTATAATTCCTTGATTATATGTGTTTGGGGACTTTCCCTTTGAAATTACCCAAAAATACCCTGGCAATTTTATCTTCAGGATGCATGTCTGACCCTATTGTTCAATATTTTGATTGATAGTAGTAAACATAGAGAGTTAGGGGGCTCTTGACTTGGTTTGGTTGGGCCATTATATCCTAAAATATACTAGGGAGAACCCCCCTTGAGTTGGAGGAGAGCTAGCCCGAAGTGAAAAGAGGTTGGTGAGGTGACAATGGGGATATTGAATTACACATGGTATCACACTTTAGCTTTAGGACTTTATCTTGAGAAGTGCGAGATTTTGCTATATCAATTCTCAAATTGTTTACAACACTATTTTTAATAACTAATAAGAAGTGATGTTGAGGGGTTTTTGGGTATAAGAAACAATACCATTTACAAACTAGGGTTCTCATTCCTTGGCATTCCTTCACCTGGGCCTAGGGCCACACAAGAATAATTTCACACTAAACCATGCAAACTTAAAAGTAACTTAACAGATCCATAAAGTAATAATAATCATAATTCCTAATTTCCTATTATACGATATGATGCAAATTATTCAAACATGAAGCAATGAAGACATGCAATGTCCGAATTTCAAGATTGATGAACCAATACAAGAAGTTAGAAACTACAACTTTGATTCAATAATCTATGTCCTAACTCCAGGAAGGAATCTAGTTTGTAGTACAGAACATGCATCGTGTATTATCAATTCTTAATTGACAACAACTAAAGGTCATCTACCTCATCAATTCCTTCCCATTTTGTGTTTTTATTTTATATTCCTTATAAAAGTGTCAAATTTCTCTCAAAGTAAGCAACCACTGAATAAAATAAAAAATAGTTGAGATATGATTGAGAAATGGTCATCTATTTCTTAAAAGGATCTTCACAATTTCTTTGGTTGTTTTTCATCTCAAGAAACAAGAAATGACCTAAGAAACTATCGTAATGTAATATAAGAAACAACACGGTGCAATGGCCATTTTCAAAGCCAAATGATGTCCATTGAGGACATGGCCTTTATTTGGTTCCTGTTTCATAGGAGTTTCGGGTAGAAATGGAACTTTGTTGTACCATTTCCAGTAGTAAAAAGGGAAAACCTTCTTTTTCCATGGGAAATAGTTTACCTTTCCTTTTTCAAGATAATCTAAATCACAAAAAATATGAACTATACTACACACATTCTTGGATAATGTGAAAGTGGAGAAGGAATACCCTATACAAGTGATGCACACATGTACATTTGAACACTAATAGATTTTTGTAGTTGAAATGCAATGCTTGTTTTCATTTAAATGTAGGGTTTTTTAAGTAGGGAGAAATAATGGTTGCCAAATTAATAAGCGTTTCTTTGGGAAAAATTTAAATCTTGTATTGGGTGATGAAGATAATAGAGGGTATTGAATCTTGATTCTTGACATTGTGTTTAACTTGAATAACTCAAATGATTATAAATATCATTGGATGAGTTCTTTTTTTCAAGTATGTCACTCAAAATTCTTATGTCAAAGCATTGTATGATGGCTAGCATTTTCTTGTTTCACTTTCTTCAGTTCAATGTAAAAAGTATATTAATATATTGGAGCACGAATGATAACTACAATTGTTTGCTCTGCAGTATATCCATCCCCAAGATTATGAAATTTTTTCTCAAGTGGAGCTATTGGTTATTGATGAAGTAGCTGCAATTCCATTGCCTGTTGTAAAGGCTCTGCTCGGGACATATTTAGTGTTTATGTGCTCTACTGTAAATGGGTAATAATTATAAATGAGCCAACCAAAATCACAAATTTTGTAACCATTCGGTTTCCATGGATAGTGATGATGATATTAACCCTATATATCAGTGACCTATATCTATATGAGAATGATCTCAACATTGACCTTGTTATGGTTGTATGGATGTGACCTTTGGTATGTCATCAGAAAATCCCCAAATATCAGAAAATCCCCAAATCTGGAGAACTAAAGCTCATCACTTTCGATCTAGAGTACTACCCTTGTGATAAAGTTGATGACTTTCGATCTCCCATTCTCTACCACTTTGCACTTCACCTTCAATATAGATCAGACCAATGGCAATTCGTTACTGGGTGTTGAGATGGATGAGTTTGTCGAACTAAAATCCATAGCTTAAACTTCATGAAACTGGTGGAGTCAAATTCATGCAAGCGCAAACACATCTTACACATCCTCTTTGAAACTCATCCGAAAGAACATTGGAATACATCTAGAGAGAACCCTATAGCCTAACACAACCCAATGGAATTGACCAAAAAAACCCAAATAGAGTCAACCCTACTATAGGAGGAAGGGCCTGCAGTAAGAACTTACTATTTTGCAAGAGCTGAGGGTGAATGATGTTCTGCAAGAGCTGAGGGCGAATGCTGAGGGAGAATGTTGTTCTGCAAGAGCTAAGGGCGAATGCTGTTCTGCAAGAGCTGAGGGCGAATGCTGAGGGCGAATGCTGTTCTGCAAAAGCTGAGGGCGAATGCCATTCTGCAAGAGCTGAGGGCAAATGCTGAGGGCAAATGTTGTTCTGCAAGAGCTGAGGGTGAACGCTCAGGGCGAATGCAGGGTGAATGTTGTTCTATAAGAGCTGAGGGTGAATGCTGAGGGCAAATGCTGAGGGCAAATGTTGTTCTGCAAGAGTTGAGGGCGAATGCTGAGGGCGAATGCTGTTCTGCAAGAGTTGAGGGTGAATGCTGAGGGAAAATGCTATTCTGCAAGAGTTGAGGGAAAATTCTGAGGGCGAATGCTATTCTGCAAGTGCTGAGAGTGAATGCGCGCGTGATATCAAACGTTAATGTAGTTTTTAATAAAATCATTTTTATGTAGCGCGCATATAAGTGTCGTAGTTTTTAATAAAATCATTTTTATGTAGTGCGCATACAAGTGTTGTAATTTTTAATAAAATCATTTTTATGTAGCGCGCATATAAGTGTCATTATACCGACGGTGGCCAAAGTGTCGCTATTGCGACAACTGCCTCCAAACGTCGCAATTGCGACACTTATACAATGTGTCGCACTTGCGACGTTTGGAGGTAGTCGTCACAATAGCGACGCTTTGGGGCATAGTGTTGCAATTGCAACGTCTTCCTCCAAATGTCGCAATTGCGACACTTTTTCTAAGTGTCGGGATTGCGAAACTTTTCTATAAACGTCAGTATAGCGACGGTTTTGGGCGGGATTGAAAAAATTTGGGGAAATTTTCGACATTTGGTCAAAAGCGTCAGAACCAAGTGTTGGAATTTCCCCCAAATGTACTAGTGTAGGTGGGACATTGGGTGTTGTTGGAACAGGGTCTCCTACGAGCTACGAAACTAGTCCAATTTTGTATATTTTTTATTATATTTAGTCTAGCGTAGGGGTTTTTGGGTGGGTCAAAGCCCCGAAATCATTGTAATGGGTCAAAGGGTAAACCTGGGGTCCGAAAACCACGGTTTTCGGACCATAGGAAAGTTTAGGCTAGATTGTTATAAATAGAGGAAAATTTTGAATTGTAAAAGGAAAATGAAGAGCTATTGATGCAAATTGTGGTTTATTAAGTCTATTTGGGTTTGTGGGGAAGGACTCCTACTAGATGTGTGCACGGAGATCCAGAGTCCTGCTGTGTGCGGACCCTGCTACTGTGTGCACAAGCTGGGATGGGTATTGTAAGAGGGAGTTGATGAATTGATGAATACAAAAGGTTGTTTGAGAACTAAATCTATGTGTATTGTTTATGCGAATCATTGGTAATTTTTGTCTTATGCATATTCTCTATTCAGCTACGAAAGTTTTGTGTAAGTGTTTTACTACATCTAGATCTGTTTTGTTTTGTTTAATGCAATATTGAGCTACTGTCTTGAAAGTATATGATTATTGAGCCCCATAGTATAATTGACCTTGTGCACGTGGATGTGAAAAGAGGCCTATAAGTCCTACTCAGGGAGATCTAGACATCTCGAGGCAGGATGTAGCTCTTCTTGCCTTACCTATCCTTTCTCAGAGTGTGGAAACCTAGTTCCAGCACCCACCCATACTACTTCGGGTGAGACTTTGACCTGCGCAAGTAGGTCACTATCGAAAGGGCCAGTAGTATAGGGGTTTTTTGGCAAACCTTTAACTTCGAACCTGGGTCAGGACCCCTCGAGCCAACAACTGGTTGTGTTGCTAGGACCTGGAGCATTTTGAGAAAGGGATCGATTAATGACAAGAGATTAATGACAAAGAAGAAGAGCAAGTGCGAGTGAATAATCTCCATTCTGGGCGAAAGTACAATGCGAAGCGGTAAGTACTATCAAACCAATCTAGAAGGGGATAAATATAGCTATAGCCCACTAAAAGCAATAACTGCGCGAAGCCCTCCAGTTACACCGATGTTAGAACCGCGTAAGAATAAAACCTCACCTAAAACCCCTCCAAAAGGACACATGGAAGCGCACTTGAAATTACCTACCTTTAAAGGTGCGGGCGATGAGGACATGGACTGATTTTGGTTTGTTACAGACTCGGTATGGACTTCGCAAGGGGTGGTGAGTGATACTGTGAAAAGGGCGCAACTATCCCTGGCATTTGAAGAAAGAGCGTTGGACTGGTACATGCGATACATCTCTCAGAACGGGAGTGCATCTATTCAAGATATTAAGGACGCTCTAAAGCAACAATTCCAAAAGCCAAAATCTTACTCTCAGTTGGTAGCATAAGTGAAGGACTTCAGGCAAGGTGTGTATGAGTCGGTATGGGAGGCTGATCAACAATTAAAGAAAACAATCGAAGAGGGAGGATTTAAGTATGATGATAGACAACATACCGAATGGTTCATCGTTATGCTAGTACCTCACTTGCGTATACCTATGGGCCACCAGACCTTCAAATCACAGGAAAAAGCCTTGGAAGCTGCCATGAAACTCGAAGATGCACCCAGAGAAGACACTTCGGGAGGAGTACAGAAAATTCATGAGCAGCTCAGAGCTATGCACATGGAAATTCAAAGCCTGCAAAAGGAATGAGGAAAAGGAGCTAGTACATACCTATGGTGCATACGATGTCAAAATTCTGGACATACGAAGGATCAGTGCCCACTACTAGTAGATTACATGCAGGCAGGAGGCCCTAGTCCACTACATCCAGGCTCAAGCGGGTCTACGTTATGGTGCGATGACTGTCGGGTAGCAGGACTACACGATACAACCTAGTGCCCTCAGCTAAATACGAGCGAACTAAAGCAACAATAGTGTAGATTTTTTCGGTCAGTAGGACATGATGAGCAGAACTATCGCACTTACGATTTGGTGATATATTGAGGAAGATTGTATAGGTTACAATTGGACCTTGCATCACCTAGATCCCCCGTGAGCCTCAGTGGCTCCCCAACAAGGGAAAGGGGAGGTTAGGGGGGAAGCGCAGGATGAGGACGTGAGCAGCTAATCTATTATAACTATGGGGAGGTAGGACACTTTGCAAGGGACTGCCCAAACCCTACCAGGAAATCCTGTAAATATTTCCGGCAGCTGGACCATGAGATTGAGGACTGCCCAATCTTGATAACAAAAATGCGAGAGAAACAACCAACACCAACGCAGAATGTACAAAGATTTAAGGCCGAGCTACGAGACTAAAATTCAAGTGGAACATGTAGAGGGATGGCCACGAAGGAGGATGCATGGGGTCCTCCGAGTCGACATGCATTTGACAACTCGGAAGGATTGGACCACGAACCAGGACAAGAAGCAATCCACCAGGATAGTACTAAGACAAGAAACTCTACTCTACAGACTATGCAGACACCTGTGAACCTAGGAGCGGATGATGAGGTGAGACCCTTCTTGCAGGCGTGTATAAAGCTATTACGCCAACCACGGGCCGAAGAAAACCTTTAGGAAGTAATAGATAGTTATGCAGGGCAGCCCCCCTATCTCCAAAAGTTCGAGACATACACAAGTTAGGCAGATGTAGGAAACGTACCAGTAGGGAGATGAGATTAACTGCCCAAATCGGTAATTACGAAATGGATCAAGTTGTCTTAGACTTGGGATCCGATGCAAACGTGCTACCTAAGCAGACTTGGAAGCGAATGGGAGAACCCAAATTGGAGTGGTCCAATATCCAACTACGTATGGCCAACTAGCAAAAGATTATACCTCTAGGAAGACTATCAAAACTCATGGTAGATATCGTCGGGGTCAGGGTCCAGGCTGATTTCAAAGTAATTCAGATTGTAGAAGATGCAGACCCATATCCTGTGCTCTTAGGACTCTACTGGGCCATAGATATGGGTGGTATCGTCAACCTTAGGAAAAGAAGGATGGTATTTGAGAATAACGAAACAAGGGTGACAGTACCATTAGATCCTACATAAGGAGAACGCTACACAGAACCAATACGCGGTAACAAAGAAGTAGATTACATTTACAATTTGACCGCGAAAAATGAGGATTGGATCAATCCCATGGCGAAGGGGGTACTCTGCTGGGAAGCAGACAACGAGTACTTCTCTGACTCTAACGAGGAGATGGAGAATTGGAAAAACTAGTTGCATGATGTCTCGGTACCACGAGGTCCTCGAGTCGCGAGGGAACTCTGCTGCATTTCTTCGGAGGTAAGAGATCTACCTCATTTTGATGAGTCTGGTAGCATCCAAGAATTCCTGAGAACACTGGAAGCTATAGTTCCAAGAGAATGATGACTCTGGGCCCTTAATCTAGCTATGCGAGGGACATCTGCACGATGGTGGGACACCCACAAGGAAGCATTCCAGGATTGGGAGACATGTAGGGATATGATGATCTTGCGGTTCGCACCCCTGGCTGACATACGCACCAAGATGTTCCTTGGACCTGGAGATCCCCGCGCGCATCTACTCACCTGGATGGAAAAATGGTCCGATCGGACTACAGAAGAGTGGGTTCATCTATTTATTCATGCTTTGGGCGCTATCCCCGTTGCATGGTATTTAGATGCGGAGCTACATCAGTGCACTCGCCACTGGGAAATACTAAAATGTGACTTTATAGGAACATTTGGACTAATTGGGGGGACGGAGGTGCTCAAAAAAGCTCTACAGGACATCGATTCTTTTGTATTTAATGACTCGCACCATCATGCTACACTAGAGGTCCTAACATTGGAAGCGCAGATGCAAGACATAGTCAAATACCAGAGCTTGGCGATAGAAGAAGAGGAATACAATCCTCGGAACGTCTCTATCCCAGAATCTGAGGGGGAACGCACCATCAGTGGACCCCCGCTGCAGAATATTGATGTGACTCAACCTCTCAAGCTACTTGAAGTTAATATTGGGACAAAAGAACATCCTAAGTTGCCTAAAATTGGGGACTATTGGGACGATGAAACCGTCAGAAAAATTGCAGAGCTACTCATGGAATATCAGGACTTATTTCTGACAAAGTTTTCTGAGCTCAAGGGAATCACGGGGGACCTTGGCGTTATGCACATCACTCTGAAACCAGAGGGGTGCCCCGTAAAGTAGCGGCCTTACAGTCTGAACCATAAATATAAGAAAAAGGTCAAAGAAGAATTGGACAAGATGCTTGTTGCAGGTATCATTGAACTGGTGGAACAGTCAGATTGGGTAAGCCCGATGGTTATCCAGGAGAAGAAAACAAAGGGGGAGATAAGCATCTGCGTAGACCTACGCAAGTTAAATGATGCCTGTGTCCATTACCCCTTCCCTACGCCCTTCTTAGACTAAATCATTGATAGCGTGGGCGGGCAGGAAGCCTATTCATTCACCGATGGGTTCTCAGGGTACCATCAGATCCGAATTGCACCTGAATATCATAATAAGACTACATTCACAATAGAATGGGGGTCCTTTCAGTATACAGTCATGCCCTTTGGTCTCAAGAACACACCCGCTATCTTCTTTAGGGTAGTAGTCACTGTCTTCAAGGAGTTTATCAATAAGTTCCTAGAGGTTTATTTCGATGACTGGATGGTATTTAGCTTGGTAAAGGAGCATGTATCTAACCTATGATTTATGTTGGGCACATGCCAAAAGCACTATATTTCCTTGAATATAAAGAAATGAATCTTCTGCGTGCCCTTCGGAATCCTGCTTGGGCACATAGTTTGTCGGCAAGGGCTGATGGTTGATCCTGCGAAGGTAGCTGTAATTATAAACCTGGCAGTCCCAACAACGGAGAAAAGGCTTTGTTTTATTCTCAAGCACACGGGCTATTACAGGAAATTCATTCAAGGGTACACACTAATCACAACACCCATGGAAAAACTGCTTAAAAAGGATGTTTCCTTTTTTTGGAATGATGAATGTCAGAAGAGTTTTGAGTTACTCAAGGAGAAGATGATCTCTGCACCCATACTAATATTTCTTGATTGGTCAAAGGAATTTCATGTACATGTGGATGCATCAGGAATCTCCTTGGGTTTTGTCCTAACTCAACCTGGAGAGGGAGATGTTGATCATCTGGTTGCCTTTGCGAGTCGAAAACTCTTGGGCGCTGAGCGCAACTACTCTACCACTGAACGAGAGGGACTAGCCATGGTATATGCATTACAGAAATATCGACACTATCAGTTGGGCGGACACTTTAAGATGTTCACCGATCATTCGGCTTTGAAATACCTCGTCAACAAGCCTATGTTGAGGGGGAAGAATTTCTGCTGGTTGTTGCTATTTCAGGAATACGATTTTTAGATCATCGTCAAGCCCAGAAGGCTGAACATGGGTCCGGATCATCTGTCCTGTATTGAGATGGGGAAGAACCCACTAACTTGGAGGAAGGATTACCAGATGCACAATTGTTCACCATTAAGGTTGTTGATGCACACTTCGCTGATATCATCTAGTTCCTAACTACAGGCGTAGCCCCCACAGAATATTCGGTGCAGTAGAAGAAGGAGTTGGTTACTCGGGCAGTGGACTTTACTATCATCGCCGTCTAGTTATACAAATTAGGTGTTGATGAAATACTACGTAGATACGTCCTAGAACATGAACGACAAGCCGTTTTATCGGAGGCACACGAAGGCGTCGCGGGAGGCCACTATGCAGGAGCAACGGCCCCAAAGATCTTGAGAGCTGGGTTATGGTGGCCCACCCTACATTAGGATTCTCACACCTATTGTAAATCGTATGATACATGCTAGCGGATGGGACAGCCCTCACGTAGAGATGAGATGCCATTTCAACCTCAAATGGCTTTGTAGGCCTTTAACAAATTGGCCATTGATTTTGTGGGACCCATCAGCCCACTAGGCAAGAAGACAGGTGCGCACTATATTATTACTGCCACTGACTATGTCACTCAATGGGCTGAAGCACAAGCGGTGAAGGATTTTACTACGGATATTGTTCTGCATTTCATCTTTGAGCAGATCCTAACCAGGTTGGGCTACCCAAAGATTCTAATGAGCGACAGAGGCACGCACTTCGTGAACGAAATGATACAAGCCCTGAATGAGGAATTCTGGATCCATCATGCAAAAAGTACACCATACCATCCACAGGAAAATGGGGTGGTTGAGGCTTTCAACAAAATCCTAGAGCAAGAATTAACCAAGGTCTGCAATGCCGATCATAGTGACTAGGATGTACGCATCCCCTCTGTTCTGTGGGCCTACCAGATGACCTGCAAGAAGCTAATAGGAAGGACCCCCTTTCAGATGGTCTATGGCAAGGAGGCCATTAAGCCAATAGAGTACGTTGTTCCTAGCCTATGTATCACAACATTTACAAATATGGCTGAAGCTGATATAATGGAGGAACGCCTTGCGCAACTTCTCACATTGGAGGAATATCGGTTTATTGCTAACCTTCATCAACAGGTTCAGAAGGCTCGCAATAAAGCCTGGCATGATCGAAATATTTGCCAAAAGACATTCATAGTAGGCGACCTAGTCCTCTTATATGATAGCTAATTTGTGAAACACCCAAGGAAATTCTGACAGCACTGGCTCGGTCCCTATACCATTAAGGAAATCATGAATGGTGGCGCAATCCGGCTAGCTACCCTGCGCGGTGACATGTTACCAAGCTATGTCAATGGTAGTTGGCTCAAACCATACAGGGATAAATGACTATATGGCCAGAATAATTGGCTCAGGAAAGATCGTCTCACTTGGGATAGGACGCTGACGCACAAGCGAGATACGCACGATGGTCATCAAATAGCTCTAGGGGTGCTTGGGAGATCTGTGGCCACAGTGACTTGGGACGAGTGACAAGATTGTGTTGGGGGGTTGTTGGAATAGGGTCTCCTACGAGCTGCGAAACTGGTCTGATTTTGTATATTTTTTATTATATTTAGTCTAGTGCAAGGGTGTTGGGGAGGGTCAAAGCCCCGAAAGCATTGTAATGGGTCAAAGGGTAAACCTGGGGTCTGAAAACCATAGTTTGTGGATCATAGGAAAGTTTAGGCTAGATTGTTATAAATAGAGGAACATTTTGAATTCTAAGGGGAAAATGAAGAGCTATTGATGTGAATTGTGGTTTATTAAGTCTGTTTGGGTTTGTGGGGAATGATTCATACTAGCTGTGTTCATGGAGAGGCAGAGTCCTGCTGTGTGCAGACCTTGATACTGTGTGCGCAGGCTAGGATGGGTATTGTAAGAGGGAGTTGATGAATTAATGAATACGAAAGGTTGTTTGAGAACTGAATCTATGTGTACTATTTAAGAAAATCATTGGTAACTGTTGTCTTATGCATATTCTGTATTCAGCTGCGAAAGTTTTGTGTAAGTGTTTTACTGCATCTAGATCTGTTTTGTTCTGTTTTATGCAATATTGAGCTACTGTATTGAAAGTATATGATTATTGAGCCCCATAGTATAATCGACCTTGCGCACGTGGATGCAAAAAGAGGCCTATAAGTATTGGTCGGGGAGATCTGGATATCTTGAGGCAGGACGTAGCTCTTCTTGCCTTACCTATCCTTTCTCGGGGTGCAGAAACCTGGTTCCAGCACCCACCCATACTACTTCGGGTGAGAATTTGACCTGCGCAAGTAGGTCACTGCCGAAAGGGCCAGTAGTATAGGGGTTTGTTGGCAAACCTTGAACTCCAAACCTGGGTCAGGACCCCTCGAGCCAATAGGTATATCAAAACTCTGTAATTGCTATGTTTCCATCATGACTGGTTCACTTGGCTCTACTCTTGCTGGTTCACTTGGTTCTGCCACGACTGGTTCACTTTGTTCTGCCACTAAGGGTGATGGGATATTCCTAGGTTTAGAATTTCTTGTAGGATTAAGAGTATCCAACTCAAAACCACTAACAAACAAAAATGAAGACAAGTCTCTGCCTAGTCTTTGGAGCTCATCTAAAACTAATAGTTTAATTAAACCATGATCAAACAATGAAGTCTCACTTCCTTCAGATTTTTCTTGGACCTTATCTACCATTTTTTATAAACTTCTGTGAAAATAAAAAGGCATGTCAAGAGATATCTTACCAGTAAATTGTAGGAGAAGCTTGAAATGGTAAGAGTAGACTTTATGGCATCTCCCTTCACAAGTAAAATATTTCTGGATGATGAGCAACAACTTTGAGTAGTTATCCTTCATACAGCTTCTTGGGATGGCATTAGTAAGGTCCATTTCACTATTTTCTGGCTTGATAAACTCCTTGCACTGCTCCATGTTGAATTTGAACCCTTTGAACCACTTCTCTTGTCCCCTTGGAATCCCTCTTCTTGCTGCAATGACATCTGGTGTAATAGAAAGATTCAACATCCCCACTTTGGTAGTTGTTCCACTGAAGTTTAAAGAAAATTCTTTGGAAACCTGTACATGGAAGCCTTGTAATATTTCACAAAACTGTAAGCATCCTATCCTTCTGAAGACTTATACAGCTGTTGGGTCTTCATTGATTAGATTCATATATGATGGCTCATATCTTAGACATTGGCCACCCTAATTTGTCTTTATTTTTGGTTCCATAGCTTCTTTAGTGTCTTCTCTGCCTCGCTTGATCAGTGATATTTGTAAACCTTTGAAAAAACCAACCACAACTTTGGCTCAATGCAATGTCTCTCCAGAGCTCAATATCACGCGAAGAAGGAATGAAGAATGAGAAACGATTGAATTAGGAAAGATCTTAAAGTTTAATATTCACTCATAATACAATGATGACTCATACATGCATAAAATGGTGATGATAACTTCAGACCTGACCTTGTACCTTGATATTAACCCTAACTGACTTGAATGGTATCTAATTTACCCTTTCCAATTGATTTTCTAACACCTAATAGCTAAATTGACATGACAGATAGGAAACCACACTTTTGTAGCGTGTTTATTCTAAATCTGGGTGTTTTCACTAGGAAAGTATCAGTGGTTTCATAGAGAAAAGTGGAATTTCTCAGTGTGTTTCGCTATGAAACTGTGTTTCTTCGCTAAAACGACCATTTCGGTACTAAAATCTTGGGAATTGAAAACTGTCAGAAAATTATGAGTGATGTGACATGAAGGGATTTGAAAGTGAGTGGGTTTAGACCTTAGGGTAAGCTTAATAAGAAATATTTTAAAAAATTTCCTTGACCAAGTAATGAAAAATGAACTTTACAACCCTACCTTTGACACATGAACCTAAATGACTTTGTCAAATTATGCTTCATTTTTCTAAGTGACAACAACACCATTGGGTCGTTCTAAATAGAATTTCAGACACCCATGGCTTCATCCAACAGTTGTCCACATTTTGTCACTGCGGCTGATATGCTAGTTGTAGTAGCTTTGACCTTTGTGACATGCTACGCTCTGAACTCTGGTGGCGTTTCCCGATGAAGCTTCATCTGCAGGACAGTAGTTTACTGCTCAGACTCAGCCTGAATTGTTTATACTTCATTACACGATGCCTTCAGCGCAACGACTAAGCCTTCTAATTTTTCTGTAGGTGTGGCTGAGGTAGGGGCCTCTGTCAAGTCACCACATACTTGTTCGATCTTGGCTTCCAGTGCGGCGCGTCGAGCCTCCACTGCGAGGCACGCCTCCTCTGTTGTATTTTCTTTTGTTTGTGAATTGATGCTTCTTGTTGTGATTCATTCGCAATGCGGTATGCACTGTCCTCTCCGTATTGTAACTCATCGACCATGTTATGTATCATGTGAAGCTTCCTGGCTAGAAGCACGACCAAGTTGATGTTGATTTCCCCATAGAATCTCAAGGTCGATGACTCTAATTTGATGGCAGACACAGGGATCTGGATCAGGCGGCTATCACTGGTAGAAGGAAGCAACATGATGAGTGGTTGAGTGCTGGAAGTAGTCACGCTTCCTTGAATTTGGCTCGCTTGTGCCACACTTGCTTGAATCTGTCTCACTTGTACTTTCAATTCTTGAATTCCCAATTGCACTCCTTCAAGCGTAGATTTGTACTACACCTTCATATCTTTCAGAATATCTTATATCGTGGCCTTGACAGTATTTTCAATTTCTGTGAAATCTTCCTCTGTCAGCATGAGGTTCTCTAGTCCAGTGGATTTGGACCCTTTTCTCTTCTTGTGTGGACCTCCCACAGCCTAAGAGCTTCACTTAGCCCCCTTAATGGTCTAATTCTCAGACTCCTCAGCACTTACACCATTCTTTTCAGGTTCTATCTCTTTCTCTAAGTCAATGTTTTTTTTTCGGTTATGGTCGGCGTAGGATATGCTTCAATATCTTTACCCTTTTTTAGCGTCCCTTTTTGGGTTCTAGGTTTCGTTGGAGCCTTCAGAATTGATGATCATGCACCCCCAGCGGTGCGCATCTCTAACTAGGTAGGCAACTACTCTTCTGTTATGTGCACCAAGCCATCTTCTGTGACCAAATATGACAAATCACACCACACACCTTTGACATCGCCCCTTGCGTGGATATGTATATTATGGAACATTGCTTTGAAGTCTGCGATCAATTTTTATTTATAATACAATTTTTGGGACAACCTTGGCTTTAACTAAATTTCTTGAGATAGCATAGGGTCAAAAATCACCCAAAATATCTTTCTTTCAGTGACTCTTGCTAGAATCTTAGAGTTCCACAACGTTGCATAGCACGCAGCTTCGCACATTTCTAGTTTTATTTCGGGGAACTGCGTGTCTTCAGGGGTCTTCCAGTGAATGAGCATGATGAGGAGTATCAAACAAGCGCAATAGAAATTTTTCCCCTCCTCCTCCACCTCCCGCACATTTTCCTTAAATTTTGTGCATAAATATTGAGCACAGTTGTACTGGACACCCTGCTCACATTACCCAGAAAGTGCAATAACATGTGCTCGGACCTCCTTCGACCTGCACTTCCTCATCATTTTGCAGGTAAGGATAATTATTCCAAATTGAACCACAGGGTCTCTTATTTCGTTGACAATGAAGCCTCAGGTGTGGCGTGACACCTTGTAACCTTTCTTTACCTTGTCCGCAACCTTCTTCTCTTGACCTTTCCCACTAAATGATGCTACATGGTCTGCACCTTGGTCAAGAAAGCTAGGGATCCGATGGATCAGCACGACATCGATTAGTATGAATTCTCCAAGCCATAAGAAATCGTCATGAATTAGTGCAAGTAGCTGTCGCACACAAATATCATTGATCGGGTTGCGCTCGAAGTGTGGGACCTGCAATATATTTAACAATCTTGATTTGTGCAAGCCCAGCGCCCAAGGCATTGGCTCAACCTTTACCATGCAATGATCATAGAGGATCCTCTCTAAATATATATTTGGCACAAGCTCAGGAAATATTTCTTGACCGACGAGGTCCCAATCATCCATTTTGAGTAGCGGAATTTTTGCGAACATATCTCCCTCGAATGGTACATTCTCTAGGAGCAACATCATATTGATGTAGGAATGGACTTTATCGAGATCCTTGGGGCCTTCACTGAAGCTTTACGCAGTGCAACATAGGCAGACAACCGCGATATAGGATTATCAATCTCTACCACATCCTCCTCCATTATAGTCACTGGAAACTCGACCTTTGGCTTCTTTTGGCATTCTGTCACAGTGGAACAAGACTTAGGAGTTTTCTCTTGAGATGGATTTCAGAATCCTGAGGTTTGTCCCTTCTTGGATTGGGTCAATGCAAGGGTCTCAGCAGCCTGCGCAGCGAGTTCTTCCCCTAGCTTAGTGGAAGTCATACCAGGCGGAATTAAGTAACCTAAACCATGATGGCACAACTCCTCCTCAAAGAGAGAATTAATACTAGATTTAGACTTCAGACAAACTTCAAAAAGTAGAGAGCACAATTTGCAAAAATCACATAGAAATTAAAGGGCACTAATGCGACCCCTACGGTCATATTTATAGCTTAGGCGCGTCTTAAATGGTATCTTGTGCATTAATGTAGCTCCATAAATGTTAAAATGGCTCCAAATATGGCATAATATCCTCATTAAATGCAATTTAGATTCTCCTCCAAACGGAAAGAATTTTGTCTCATCCAGTTTTACTGTTCCAACAACTATATTTTGGAACCTCTGCGACCTAGTTGACCTCCGTGTGCACTCGTCTGTGCATCAGCCATCCATGCTGTGCAGATCCATATTTCTAGCCATATAGTCATTTAGTGTGCGCAGGGAGAGGGTCATCCCTATAAGGCTTCAGTCGACTTCCATTGACATACCTAGGATGGTTTTATCCACTCAACATGGCCAGGGGCACTGCACCTCTGTCTCTGATTTCGTTAACAACATATGGTCTTAGCCAATGCATCTTGACCTTTCATGGTTGGCGCATAAAATTTTTTTCATATGAAAACACGAAATATTATTCCTTAAATACGTTATGTCTATCGTTCTTATCATGCCAAGCCTTTCCGTGCACCTTCTGCACTTTTTGATGGAAACCTGCAATAAAGTGATCATCTTCGAGCTTGACCAACTATGAAAACCGTTCTTCCATAGTATATTGCTCTTCCATATTTTTGAATGCACAAACTTGGAACAATGTAATCCATTGGCATAACATTTTCTTTCCCATACACCATCATGAATGGTGTCTTCCCTGTCAACTTCTTGCATGTGGTTTGAAATGCCCAAATAATTTTTGGTATGAGCACATCCAATCATTCTGGTTAGCATTGCAAAACTTCGTGAGTGTCGTCTCCAATATCTTATTGAAAGCTTCCACTGCATCATTTTCCTGTGGGTGATATGGAATGTTATTCTAATGATGAATCCAAAATTCTTCTGTCAGAGCTACAATGGTTTCATTCAAAAAGTGTGTGCCTTTATCACTCATTAGAATCTTAAGGCATCCAAATTGAGTCAAAATTTTCTAAAAAATGAAGTGCGTAGTTGTGTCAGCACTTAAATCCTTCAAAATATTAGCTTCAGCCCATATGGTTACATAGTCGGTCGCAGTGATTATGTAACATGCACCTATCTTCTTTCCTGGAGGGTCAATAAGTCTAACAAAATCAATGGCCCATTTGTCAAAAGCTTGCAATTTTCCATCTATGGGTGCAAGAGCATCTCATCTCTACGCAATGGTTTTCCTATTCTTTGGCATACATCACATGTGCGGTAATGCGCATATGGACCATTGTGCATTGTGGGCCACCATAAACCATCTTTCACGATATTCTGTGCAGTTTATTTCCCTGCATAGTGGCCTCTAACAACCCCTCCATGAGCTCCTCCATGAGCTTTGGCTAAAATATCACGTATTTCAAATTCCGATACATTTCTTTGCAATACCTCATTTTCACCCATCTTGTACAATTGACTGGTAATGAGAGCGAAGTTAGCTCCGCGCGCAACCAGATCTTTATTCTATTACAGTGTACACTCCTAGGGTGCACTTCCAGTGGTTAAGAAATAAATGATATCAAAAATATTATCATCAACCACCTTTATAGAAAACAACTCCACATCTGGTAACCCCTATTCTAGACTATTCTACTCTTCTCCATTTTCAATGCGTGATAGATGATATGGCCAAAAATTTAGTCTCCTAGGTTTCACAATGACTTCAAAATCATACTCCTGAAATAGCAGCAACCATCTGCAGATCTTCCCCCCCCCCACGTAGGCTTATTGACTAGGTTCTTCATCACATAATGGTTAGTAAACATCTTAAAGTGGCCTCCTAACAAGTAGTGGCGGAATTTCTGTAGCGCATAAACCATAGTCAATCCTTCCCTCTCCATTGTTGAATAATTATGTTCTGCGCTTGATAACTTCCTACTTGCGAATGAAATATGTTGATCGATCTCCCCAGCTCCTCGTTGCGCTAAAATAGCTCTGAGTGAAATGCAAGAGGCATCAACATGCACATGAAATACCTTCGACGAATCTGGAAAGGCTAATATGGGCGCAATAACCATCATCTCCTTTAGCAGTTAAAAAATATTTTGACACTCTTCGTCCCAATAGAATGATTCATCCTTCTTGAGAAATTTCTCCATGGGTGCAGTAATCAATGCATAACCTTGGATAAAATTTCGATAATACCTTGTATGCCCCAAAAATGAGCGCAGTTGTTTGAAATTTGTGGGAACTTCTAAAATTAAAAATCACTGCGATCTTCATGGGATCCACCATCAATCCTTGCTGGCAAACAATATGACCCAGCCATATCTCGAATGACACACAAAATATGCACTTCTTCAAATTAAGTGAGATCTGATATTTCCTACAAGTATCTAGCATTAAGCGCATATTTGATACATGTTTCTTTAACAAACCAAAGACAGTCCAGTCATCAAAGTAGACTTCTAAGAACTTGTGTCTATACTTCTTGAACACAGCTACTACTACGTGTGAGAAGATAACAAGCACATTCTTCAAACCAAATGGCACGATTGTATACTGAAAGGATCCCCATTCTGTTGCAAAGGTTTTCTTACTTCTATCTTCTGGCGCAATTCTGATCTAATGATGTTGTTGGCCTGAGGGGTCTTGACCCAAGTTTAGATTTTATGGATAAACCAGCAAAACCTCAAACTACTAGCCCTTTCAGCAGTGATCTACTTCCATAGACCAAATTCTCACCCGAATCAATGTGGGGGGGTGCTGGAACCATGTTTCTACACCCCGAAGGAGGAATTGATGAGTGGTCATTGGAACAAACCCACAACAAACTTATACAAATGTGTGCACAAAGAATGTGCAAATACTAACAGATACCACAAAGTTCAGACAGAAGTGGATCCAAATCACAACATATCAAAGACTTGTTATATCTATTATGTATCAGCAATTACTCATATCTTATCCAAAGATCTTGCGCAATAGCTTATAACAGAACATAAGGATAGTATCACAGAATTAGGGTTCGCTTCTGCGCAAACAACAAATCAGAACTAGATCTCACTCTTACTTCACAGAAGTCAGTATTAATGCATAATCATAAGATTTAGCTCTGTGCATTCATAAGTAAGCAAAGGATAGTGCGATCTCATCAAATCATAACAATAAATAGCACAGATCCATAACACAAGAAATTCACCAAGGCGGTTCCTTATATTATCTCAAAATATATCATTTAGTATATCAATATTCCTTACACAACAACCCTTACTAAACCCTTACAAAACCCTTCTACGCACACAACCAATGGAGTCCGCATATAGCCAGGACTAGGTCTCCGTGCACACAACGAACAAGAGCCTTTTACCCACCCTAAATTTACGAGACTCTTACAGAATATTTGCGAGCAAAATCATAAACTATCTTCCTGATGTCGACAAGCTGCACATACATCAAAATATGTGTGGGACTATATAGTTTATGGTTCTCTACAATATTCTTTATTCGCAGCGGATTTCAAACTTCAGAGTTTGTTAAACATACATAAGTGCATGATCAACAGTTTTAACTCAAACAGACACACATAAACTCAAAACCAAATAATATACGCAGATATTATTACCAAAGGGTCCCACGACATGCCCGACCAATCACCTGCGATCGCAATTTGCACAATTCACAGCTTAACTTAACACTTAAATCTTATTTCTTGCGAACTATGATGTTGTGCTTGACCAACACGTGTCCTCCCCACTTTGCATCGCAAACAATTTAGTTTACCTTGCGAAGCCTTAACTCTTAACTTCCAAATATTGCAATTTGTGAAATCTCTTTCCGTGCACTGCGATCTCCACCGTTGGCCCTTTGTTGGATCCAATGATCCAAGTTATATCTCCACCTTCTCACTTTGCATTGCAGGTTAAACACTTTAACTTACGAAACTCTTAATTGTAAACACTATTCAATGTGATGTGCAATGTCCTCTAACTGTGATGAGATCTCTCCCATTGATCGGTGTCAGATCCATAGTCCTCGTTGCCCCTGCAATCAGATTACTCTCTAACTATGTAATTGATATATATGTGATTCAATAAATATTTAAAACAAAGGTTTCAAACAGAGAGCCCGATCAATTACAAAACACTTGGTCCTATATTTTTCATCTTTAATTTGTTATAAGTCCCGACTAGAAACCTTTCCTTCCTTATGTTATCACTTAGAAAAAAAATGAAACATAATTTTACATAGTCTTAGAGGTTCATGTGTCAAATTTATGGTCAGAGAATTCATTTTTCATTACTTGGTAAAGGAAATTTTTAAATTTTTCTTATGAGCCTATCCTAAGGTCCAAACCCACCCCCATTCAAGTATTTTCATGTCACATTAGTCATTATTTCCTGACATATTTCATTTCCCAAACATACAACTCCGAAAAGGTCATTTTAGCCAACAATTCCTACTTTCGTAGTGAATTACACAGAAAAAACACACTTTTCGCTATGAAGATGCTAATACTTTCGTAGCGAAACTGCCCTGAAATACACTAAGTATACTACGACAGGAGGTATTATTGTCTGTCTTTTCAAAACAGGTGCTAGGTGTTAGTCAATGATTGAAAGGGTTAGGGTAAATGCCATTCGAGTCAGTTAGGGTTAAATCAAGGTACATGGTCATGGCTGAAGTCATTATTACCATTTTAAGCATGTATGAGTCATGACTATGCCATGAGTTGTCATCGAACTTTAAAATATTTTCCAATTGAGTCATTTGTCATTCTCTACTCCCTCTTTGCATGTTATTGAGCTCTGGAGAGCTATTTCACTAAGCCTAAGTTGTGGCTGGCATTTTCAAAAGTTTAAAGGTATTGTTGATCAAGCGAGGCAAAGAAGAACATAAAAATACCATGGCTACAAAGAGGAAGACCAAAAAATGTGGCCACTGTCTCAAATATGAGCCATCAAACATAAACCTGATAAATGAAGACCTAATAACTTTAGAAGTTTTCATAAGAACAGAGTGTTTTCAGTTTTTCCAAACATTGCAAGGTTTCCATGTACAGGTTTCTAAAGAGTTTTCCCTAAATTTCAATGGGAAAGCTCCAAAAGTGGGAATGTTGAACCTCACTATAACACCAGAGACTATTGCAGCAGTAACAGGAATTCCAAGTGGGGGAGAACAATGGTTCAAAGGTTTCAAATTACATATGCAGGGTTGTAAGGAATTTATCAAGCTAGAACATAGTGAGGTTGACCTTAAAAATTCCGTTCCAAGGAGCTACATGAAAGAAAATTTCTCAAAGCTACTGCTTATCATTCAGAAGTACTTCACTTGTGAAGGGAGGTATCATAAGGTTTATTCTTACCAATTCAGGCTTCTACTACATTTTGTTGGTAATAAATCTCTTGATCTACCTTTTTACTTATATAGAAGCAAAAATGGCAAATAAAGTTCAAGCTAAATCTAAAGGAAATGAAACCTCACCCTTTCATCATGGTTTAATCAAGTTGTTGGTTTTAGAGGAGTTAAAAAGACTAGGAAGAGATTAATCTTGTTTTCTGTTCGTCAGTGGTTTTGAAGTGGATTTCATTACCCCTAAAATAACTCCTAAACCTAGAGGTATACCATCACCTTCAGTGGCAGAACAAATTGAACCTTTAGTGGCAGAGCAAAATAAACCCATAGGGGCAGACCAAAGTGAACCAGTAATCATGGAAATAGAGCAATTGCAGAAAGTTGATACACCTGCTATTTCACCTGCAAAACAAAATCCAACTATGATTAAACATGGCAGCAAAAGGATTACAATAAGCCAAACAGTGGCTAAGGGAAATTTAGAAGACATTTTGCATGCTATTGATATTGAGGAAACCCCCATAGTCCAAGCTGAAGATATAGATGAGGGAGGAAAGAAACTCAAGAAAGTCAAATCAGCAAATAAGTTAGAGTTTGAAGGTGAGGATGCAGGTTTCATGTTTCAGACAAGGAAACCCATGACAAGACATGCTAAAAAACTCTTGGAAAGTAGTAAAGAATTTTATAGGGTCACTGACACTATCCAGCCACCAACAAGTATCATTGACCTATCATCACCTACAAAAGAAGATCTAGTCATCAAGAAAAAGAAAGGAAAGGATAATATCATTGAAAAAATAGAGATTGAGGTCCTTGAGGAGCAGTTGAAGTTAGAAAATCATGAAATAGTAGTCTTGAAGAAAGAGGCAAGGAAAAATAATGTTCAAAAAGTGCAGTTTGAGAAAATGAAAGAGATTTGGGAAGAGAAGGTTGATAGTGTGTCAAAGACCTTAGATGATACACAACAATTAATCAAATGGACTCAGCCATTGAGAAGAGAGGTGAAGCATGTTAGAAAAATGAACCTGCACTTAAAATATAGCAACAAAACACTGAAGGACCAAGTCAAATACCTCCAAGGGCAGTTAGAATTGATCCATGAGGAGCTGGAGAAGAAGGGCTTAAAGATGATTGTAGTTGAGGAACCCATAACTCAACTCATCATTAATGAAGAGGAAACACCTCAAGGCTCTTAAGTTGAGTTTGATTATGTTTTAAGAGGTTAATGGCATGTTGAAAACCAATTTACTACAGCTGGAGGTTACTTTTTTGAGACATGGTCAAAATATGGAAATTTCACAGTTTTCCACAGTTTCGTAGCTTTTCTTAGGCTTGAAGCCAGGAAAACGCTACAAAAATTTCTGTAGCTTTCTTTTTGCTTCTAAAACCACTTTTTGTAGTTTTCAAGGAGGGGAAATGTTAGTGATGATGTGTCAAGTCATGATGGAATCTATGGAACAGCAAAGAAGAAAAAAATTTGAGTTAAAAATCCATTTTTTGGACACTACGAAAGCACGCTACAGAACTGCTATGTTTTCGTAGCGAGCTACTTTTAAAGGTTTCTGAGAAGTTTAAAAGAATTTTTGGACAGGTGGACACATCCAACTTATCAAGGGACTTTGCCACCAAACATTTATGACTTGAAGACCATGAAATGGAGACAACTCATCAGCTGAAGCCTTCGTTGAAGATAGGGTCATGTTTTCCTGAAAAACAGGGTCTGTTTCCATATGTTGAGGAGGATATTTAAGATGTCAAGTAGTGATGAGCTATTTCATAGCTTATTCAAACATGTGAGTCTTAGTTGTCAGATATGTAACTGTTTTAAAAGATAAGGTAGTTTGATGTAATAAATAGGAGTTTGAGTCCTATTAGGAAAAGGTCTGTCTTAGAGTATAGATGTCATTTTCTGATTAAAATACATGTTTTTCTGTTATGTAAGGTGTCATTAGAAGAGTTCGATGAATCTAGCCAAGAGGCAGATCATCTCTGACGTAAGAAGGTCTATTTAAAGGCAAATTATCGAAGTTATAAAGGGTTGGAGATTTTTTGCACCATATGCAGCTTTATTTAATTTGATTGATATCAATAATACAAAGGACTTCTTCTTGACAAACCTGAGATTCTCATGGAGTTTTCAATGCCTTTCTGATCTATATTTTTATATGTACTACTTGCAGTATATTTCATCTTTATTACTCAGAATTCATATGTGTATTCTCTGACTTCCTTTATTGATGAAATGATTGTGTTTCCCTATGTTATATGTGTAATTTTCCTTTGTTAAAGACTCTTATCTGCCTCAGCTACCATGTCAAGGAACCTTACTCACTGAATCTACTGATTTGTTGACTCCATAAGCCCAATGGTTGCAAGCCTGCATTCTTTTCAACCTACATACACAAAAATAAAGTTACTTTTCAAATAGAGTTAGCCATCTAATCCTATGATTATCTAATATCATAAACCCCTTTGAGAGATCCCTCTCAGACTAAAGAGTCTAAGCTTCAATCAAAATATGGTTTGAAACAGTTACATGGAGTTGTCTTATCAGAAGCCAATCAAGTGCAATTTTGTGATAATATTTTGGTGTGTCTGCCGAGAGCCTGAAGATATACTTTTCTCGAAATTTTGAAGCTGAACTTCTGAAGATGGCAGGAGCTCTGAAATTTGTTCGAGGTTGCATCTACCTTGGTGACTCCATTCAAAATTCATATCATCAAAGGTGGCTTCGAAAATGAGATACACGAGGAGTAATCCTGACCTAGATCCACCTATAATTGTGGACAATCCAAACACAATTTCCAGAGGCATTCAAGGCATTTCTGCACAATTAGGTACTCCATTACATACAAAATCCTTGTCCTCTACAATTTTAAGAAGTCCTGAAGATAAAAAGTTTGATGATAAAATTCAGGAAGTCTTGTTTAGGTCTAAAAGTAAAAAATAACTGACTGAAATTATCATAGACCTACATAGAAGAGGTATTGATACCTTAGACTTAGTGACACAAAAATATAAAGAAGATTTTTGGGAAGAAGTCACTTCAGAGTTTTTGTTTAAGAGAGAATATTTGGATAGGCTGAAGGAACTAGACCCATTTGAAATTTTGTTAAGAAGTAAAACTGGTGTCCCTCTACCTGATTGGAGTTCAATTGTGATTAGACAACAAATACCAACCAACCCTCCTCCTAACATTTCCTCTTCCTTTACTACTGTTGTCCCTAAAACTACCACGGTTCTAGTCATCATGGAAGGAAATGTGCCACCTCCACCTGCTAGGTATGCCCCTCTTGTTCTTCCAGCTGTCCTAAATGCCCTTCTTAGCAAATATTCTACTAGAATCAAAACTTGGGGAAGTGATGAAGAGATTACAGCTGAAGAGCATGTAGACCAGTTTAATGACTTCATAGACAAGGAGGAGGTTGACCATGAGGATGTCAAGATGAGATTGTTTTCTCAAAGCTTTAATGGTGAGGTCAAGAAGTGTTTCAAATACCTTGTTGAAGGAAGCCTACATAATTGGAATGAATTTTAAGATAGCTTCTTAAGAAAGTGGGGAAATAGAACCAATCTTGAAAAGGCCCTCACTGAGTATAACAGTTTGAAAGGAGTTGTTGATGAAATTGTTCAAAAATTTTCAAAGATATTTAACAAAGTTTATGACTCCATCCCTGCCCATCTAAAGCCTCCTCCAGGAGTAGCTCAGCTGAGATATGTTGAGGCCTTTGATTATGAATTTTCTATCTTGCTAAGAGATAGAGAATCCCCTTCTTTAGTTGAAACAAAAAATGATGCAGTGAAGGTGGAGGTCAATATGATTGCAATAAAAAAGTCAAATATGGGAAAGAAAAAAATTGAAAGAAGAAGATAAGCCTTCCACCTCAAAGGATAAATTTGACTCCATGATGAAGACAATGGAAAAGCTGATGGATAGGCTTGCCCTTAGGAATTACTCTACTCCTCCAACACAACATGAACCTCAGTTTAGAAATCCTCAGTTCAGAAGACCTCAAAACCAGCAGAGACCAAGGGAAAACAGAAATCAGCCTGACCCTCAAGTAAGGCCTCATTTTCAGCAAAACTTAGTTGATGACGAAGATCAACTTGAAATACAAGAAGAATTAATTCATTACTTAGATGAAAACATGTCAGGAATGTTTTTGACTAAGGAGGAACATGATGAATCAGATCATGAAGTAAACAAGGGTGAGGAACCATATGATTATCTTAAAGGATATCAGCATGAAATCTTTGAGATGCAAAAACAATACAACCACAGAAACATAAATGTTCGAATTACTACAAAAAAAACACAGCCCAAGAAATATGCCCCTAAAGCTGTTGAGGTTAGGAAAGATACACCACCACCTCTTCCTGTCAAAGAAACTGAAAAATATTCTTCTGCTTTCAGTTTGGAAAGTGAGATCTCTAAGATCAAAATCCCAGTACCTTTTGGAGAAATTCTTAAGGTGAATGAATACAAAAGTAATATTGTAAAAATATTGAATTCCCAAATAGGAGCTGCTAATATCCTAAATGTTCAAGAAGATCATCCAACCATATACTTGGGTCCAAGATTGATGATCAGAATGAAGAGGTGGCTCCTTATTATTCTAGCCTTAGTATTCATGACATGACATTTCATAATGCCATGTTGGATTCAGGGGCCTCTCACAATCTTATGCCCAAAGTGATCATGGAAAGGATGGGATTGGAAATTACTAGACAATATAAGGATTTGTTTTCTTTTGTTTCAAAAAGAGTTCAGTGCATTGGTTTAATAATAGATGTTGTTTTTGGTCTTACACAAGTCCCTGCCAAGACAGTGGTCATGGAAATTGTGGTAGCAGATATTCCACCTAAGTTTGGCATGTTGTTACCAAGGTCATGGGAAAAAAATATCAAAGGTATAATGCAGATGGAGCTAACCTATGCCACCATTGATGTTTTTCATGAGCAAAGAAGACTATATAGAGAAACAAGGATGGCTTACATGGTAAGTAGTAAGGACAAACCTCAAAATTTTCCTATATATTTTGTTGAAACTGAATTAGGATCTGCTATTCTCTACAATGAATTGGCTGATGAAGCAGAAGATGAAAAGAAAAAAGAAAATCAAGAATCTGAAATTCAGGAAACAGAAAATCAGCAAATCGTTGAGGAGAAGGCAGAAGGTTGGTGGTTGTTACACTTGATGGATCAGCAGGAAGAGAGGGGGCTGGAGCAGGAATTTGGATCGCAACTCCAGAGGATGAAAGTAAGTTCTTTTCTTACAAATTGAATTTTTATTGCACAAATAACATGGCTGAGTATGAATCTTTATTTTTAGGCTTAGAAATTTTAAAAAGAATCGGTGCCCAAAAGATTTATGTTTGTGGAGATTCTGAATTAGTTATTAAGCAAGTTGAGGGTGTATATCAATCTAAGGATGTGAGAATGAGGGAATATAGTAATTTGACCATGGATATGTTAGAGAATATTCAAGAATATTTATTTATTGTGAAGACTAGGGACCAAAACTCAGTAGTTGACTCCCTAGCTGTCTCTGCAAGTCTATTTATCATTATTGTAGATTCCACTGAAAGATATGAGGTTGAAGTTCGTCATAGAACTACTATCCCTGAAAACATTATCCATTGGAAAGTTTTTAAGGATGACCAGCAAGTCAAAAAATTTATAGAACTGAAAGAGGAGTTTGAAAGTACACACGTAGATCAACAAAATATGCTTGTTGAAACATAGGGAAATTCTGAAGTGTTACAGCTGAAGAATAAATCTATAACCAAAGGTATCATGCCCCTTGAGAAGATTTTTGATCATAATGGTGTGTTCAAGTCTCCTAGGATACAAGTTGATGATGAAGAAGTAGAGAGTTGTAACCTTGGTACAGTAGCAATGCCAAAAATGATTAAGATTTCAAAGTTTATTTCAATTTACATGAAACATAAATATATTGAGATGATGAAAAGGTTCATAGATGTTTTTGCATGGAGTTATGCTCATCTGAAGAATTATGACCCTACTGTCATTCAACGTACCATTCCTATTAAAGAAAATGAAAATCTTTTCAAGCAGAAGCTGAGGAGGATTAATCCACTTCTCATGCCTCTAATTGAGAAGGAAATCAAGAAGCTCTTTGATGCCAAAATTATTTTTCCAATTAGATTCTCGAAGTGGCTTGCAAACTTGGTTCCAGTCAGAAAAAAGAGTGGAGAAATCAAAAATTGCATTGACTTCAGAAACTTGAACAAAGCCTCTCTGAAGGAAAATTACCCTCTCCCAAAGATGGACCAAATTTTGCAGAACATTGTTGGTTCCCAAAGGATGTCTATGCTTGATGGTTTTTCAGGGTACAATCAAATACTTGTGCATCCAGAAGATTAGAAGAAAAAAACCTTTACCACACCATGGGACACATTCATGTATGCCAAGATGACCTTTGGTCTGATGAATGCAGGAGAAACCTTTCAAAGAGTAATGGACATCGTCTTTGCTGAGGAAAATGATAAGTTAGTGGTTGTATATCTAGATGGAATAACAGTTTTCTCAAGGAGAGAAGAAGATCACTTGAAGCACCTAGAAAATATTTTGCTAAAGTGTAGAAGGTTTGGAATTTCTCTAAATCCCACTAAAAGAATTTTTACTCTGACTTCAGGAAAGTTACTTGGGCATATTATTTCTAAATATGGGATTAATATTGATCCAAGCAGGGTCAATTCCATTCAGAAAGTGGATCTGCCTAGAAGCAGAAAGGAAATCCAGTCTTTCCTTAGAAGGGTAAATTTTGTGAGGAGATTTATTCCTAATTTCACTGAGATTGTAAAAGACATAACCAAGATGCTAAAAAAGGGAGCTGACATCAAATGGACAGTGGAAGAAAAGCACTCATTTGAGGAGATCAAGAAGGCACTCACTCAAGCACCAGTTTTGATCAGCCTAGATTTTACAAAAGAATTTATGGTTTTTACATTTTCATCAGAAAATACAATTGCTGGAGTTTTGCTGCATAAAGGAAAACAAGGTACTGAGCAACCCATTTCATTTTTTAGCAAGAAATTAGCTAATTCGAAGCTGAAGTACAACATCTTAAAAAAACAAGCCCATGAATTGGTTAAAGCCATAAAAAAATTTAGAATTTACATTCTGCATTCTCATGTCATAGCTTTTGTTCTTAATGTTGTTGTAAAGGACATCTTAACTCAAGTTGATCCTGATGGTAAGAGAGGGAAGTGGATAGCTGACTATCATATTCCAGCAAAATTGGTCAAAGGTCAAGGCCTAGAAAAGCTGATGGCACAGTCAAATTTTGACTGTCTTGATATGAATTTAATTGCAGAAATTTCATAATTATCAGATGAAGATGAAGAGTTGATTCCCATTGAAGAGAATTACATCCTTTCAGACTGGCACAAAGACATTGTTTTGTCTTACATCATCATAGAGTGTCTGCTGAGTTGACAAATTCCAAGGCAAGGTTTGTGAAGATAAATTCTTTGAGTTACTGCATCATTGATAAAAATCTATATTGGAAAGATATCAGTGGTATTCTTTTGAATTTTTTGCTGGAAGAGGAAGCTGAAAATGTGATTGAGGAGTTTCACAAAGGAGATTGTGGAGGTCATCATTATTGGAAGGCCACAACAAATAAGATTCTTAGATCAGAGTATTACTGGCCTACTATGTTTAAAGATGTCTACAAAAAGATTGATGCCTGCCATGAATGCCATATTTTGGATGGTAAGAAGAAGATTTTTCCTTTACCCTTGATGCCTATCTATGTTGAGGCGCCATTTCAGCAGTGGGGGCTTTATTTTATTAGTGATATTCATCCACCATCTTCAGGTTAGCATCGCTGGATTCTGACAGCAACTGATTATTTCACCAAGTGGATTGAAGCAATCCAAACTAGGCAAGTAAATGATTCAGTTATCATTTCATTTTTTTAAAATAATATATTGTCTAGGTTTGGCTGCCCTATGAAGATCATCACTGATAATGCACAAGCATTCAAATCCAAGAACTTGAACAGCTTTTGTCATCAATATCACATTACACTTGGGCATTCTACTGCATATTATCCACAAGGTAATGGTCTTGTTGAATCTTCTAACAAGAGAATTGTGAGGATTATTAATAAGGTGTTGCAAGAAAATAAGAAGTCATGGAATTTGAAGCTGAAGTATGCTCTGTGGACTGATAGAGTGTGCACAAAGAAATCAATTGGAACTTCACCTTATGAGTTGGTGTATGGAGCTGAAGCCATTTTTACTACATCCTTGGGAGTTCCTATCATGAAGATGCTACAAGGATTGGAGGAGCCAAATGAAATTCAGAGGAGAATAAATCAGTTGATAGCCTTGCAAGAGAAAATGGAGGAAGTCTGTAACAGTAATCAACAATCTCAAAATAGAATCAAGACGGCATTTGACAGGAAGATCGAGGAGGAATACTTTCAAATCCAGGATGTGGTATTGAAATGGGAGGTCGGGATTGAAGAAAAGGGGAAACATGGTAAGTTTGAGAATATTTGGAAAGGTCCATTTAGAGTAGTTCCATTCCATGGAAGCAACACTTACATTCTGCAGGACTTGGATGGACAACCTTGTGATGGAGGGCCTGTCAATGGCAGCTTTTGAAGCATTATTCCTCTTAAGTCATGTTGATCTTTCATTCCATTGTATATATTCTATTTTTATATGTTTTTCTACTAATAAAGACAAGTTGATCATCAATCTTAAACCCAAGGTGAAGGCCATTAGAGTTTGAAGGAAAGCTTGGCAAATTTCAGAGTTTTTGTTTTCAAAAACATGGATAGCACTGGAACTACAGGTTCTTTGGTGTACCACAGGGGCACACCATCCCAAGTGGAGCCACTATTATCACCTAGAAAAAAATGAAACATCATTTGACATAGTCTTAGAGGTTCACGTGTCAATGGTATGGTCATAGAATTCATTTTTCATTACTTGGTAAAGAAAAATTTTAAAATTTTCTTATTAGCCTATCCTAAGGTCCAAAACCACCCCCATTCAAGTCTTTTCATGTCAAATTAGTCATTATTTCCTGACATATTTCATTTCCAAAACTTACAACTCCGAAAAAGGTCATTTTAGCCAAGAATTCCTACTTTCGTAGCGAATTACACAGAAAAAACGCACCTTTCGCTACGAAACTGCTAATACTTTCATAACGAAACTGCCCAGAAATAAATTAAGTATGCTACAAAAGGAGGTATTCTTATCTTCCTTTTCAAACAGGTGCTAGGTGTCAGTCAATGATTGAAAGGGTTAGGGTAAATTCCATTTGAGTCAGTTAGGGTTAAATCAAGGTACAATGGTCAGGGCTGAAGTCATTATTACCATTTTAAGCATGTATGAGTCATGATTATGCCATGAGTTGTCATTGAACTTTAAAATATTTTATTTGAGTCATTTTTCATTCTCTGCTGCCTCTTTTTTGAGATTCAACAAGATGATGAGCTTAGTGAAAAGAGTCGCCTTCACTAAGTGGGCCCGCAGGCTATTTTTGGTGCAAGTCTATTTTTAGACTATGTCTATTTTTAGACATGATGATCATATTTCAGAAGTTGCAGGATGCTATTTGTGGATGGTTGATCAATTTGGAAAAATAGATGAAATTATATTTTTAGAATATTAGGCAAAGTCTATTTATAGATCGTCAATCTAAAAATAGATGCATGTCAATTATTATTAGCTCTTAATAGTAATCAGACTCTAAACAAAAACTTATTCTCTTGGAGCACTTCAGTTCAGTGCAAAGATTGGGAACATCAACTGACATAAGGAATTATGCTATTCCTAAGGGTTTACTGGAGCTAATGCATGGAGGACTCATTTAGAACTCAAGTGGCAGAGTTATGACACAGTTGGAAGAAGTAGTTATGGAGTTGTATTCAGTTTAACTCAGTTAGACTCAGTTGAGCTAGTTGTATCTAGCCTAACTGATTGATACACTAGTGAGAGTGCAGTGAATTAATTAGTTGATTAATTCATAAATAATAACTCATTAATCAACTGAAAAATACATCAGTTAACTTTAGTGCATGGTAGTTTCAGTGGAGACTAGTGAAGAGATAGGTGAAAGGGCAAGATAGACTATCTGTTGTGACTATAGTGATGCGTTGATTGCATTGTTGAGTCCCGAATTTGCCTCTTTTCCATACACTTTTCCATATCTTTTTCACTCACCTAAACCTCCAAAATTTTCAATATCATGTGCAAAAGGGTATCTAACATGGTTTTTAATTATGTTTTTGTGTTTTCTATTTGATCTAGATTTTGTTCATACAGCTGCAGAAACTTGCCACTTTCCGCAGCTGCTGCAACTTTCCGCAGCTATTTTGTGGAAATCTATGCAGTGTCTCTAGAGAAGCATTACATGGGGCTAGGAATAGCGAGGACATGGTTCGTGTCCTATTGGTTCAAGTAAATTCGTCAAAGAAAGCCGCGGTCAAAGCCATCCACGTGGAAGTCAACTATGGAGTTCTATGTCGGCTGGACTCTGTTTCGTGGCATATAAACATCCATACAGCCGTTTCTAAGCTTACGGAGGTTAATTGACATCTGTGCAAAGTTATGGAGTTGAATTCAAGCACCCACCTTCCATAGATCCGTTTTCCAACATGGCCATACTCCTATATCCGTGGCCTTAGTGGTCTACGTGCTGGCTGCTATCATAAACTTCAGGAGACAGTTACAATTTATTGCTTTATATAAAGCGTTTGCATACGCACGTAGAGTTAGTTGTTGAGTTGTTAGTTGATAGTTGATGTGCGTACTCTGTTATGTTAGCTTTGTAGTGATTACGCTGCCTTGAGCCGTAATACTACCAGTCTGTAATGAACTACTTTTTAATGTGAAAAGACTATGTTTTCAACTTAATTCGTGTTTGAGGATCGTACCAGAGCTGTGTAGAGGGCCCCTGCTCAGCCGAGGTTCTGTGTATTAATGTATATATATTTCATTTCATTTCTTTAAAAAAATCATTGTATCATAATCCATTACATGTTCATATTTCATAGTTGTTTCATTTCTGTTCATACATTTCTATAATTTCCATTGCATTCTTATCTTTCATGTTTTTATGATTGTCAAATCACTGATCAGTTTTCTTGTGCAGGTTTTAGGTAGACAGCCCGGGCATTTTCATAGTATTTTGGCTAATGATATGAGACTAACATTATTCTGCTGCTAGTTTCCTTTTCATAGCATTTGTTTAACTTCAGTCTTACTTTGTACATTTCAGTTTTATTTATCTGATTCAGTAGTTAAATTTAAATATATTAAGCTGCTCATAGTGTCTTCAGTTGCCTCCGAAAGCCACAGCTGGACTGATGGTGAGGGACTGCATGATGAAATGTGTAGTTTAGTAGTAGTTTCTTTTCTGCAAAATTAGATATATTAAGCTGCTCATAGCGTCTTCAGTTACCTCCGAAAGCCACAGCTGGACTGATGGTGAGGGGCTGCATTATGAAATGTGTAGTTTAGTATTAGTTTCTTTTTCTGCAAACTTAGATATATTAAATCATGTATGACATCTTCGGTTGCCTCCGAAAGCCACAGCTGGACTGATGGCGAGGGGTTGAATCATGTGTGTATGGTTTAGTATTAGTTTACTTTCTGCGAATTAAATATCAGTTACACAAGTTGTTTATGATTACTTCCGCAAGTCATAGCTGGTCTAATGATGAAGGGTCAGAAAATGAATTGATGTAATCTGATTTAGATTTATTTCATTGCAATTTTGAATTTCCATAAACGTAGTTTCTTTTGTGTTCAGTTGGCAGCAAGAATAGTTTAGTTTTCATGTTCACTAGTTTCCTGTTTTGATTCATTAGATTAGCAGCACCTTTTCATTTCAGCAGTACACTTTTACTTTCTTTTAAGTTTTGTCATTGTAATTTCAATTTTCTTTTAAAGTTTCAAGATTGGTAAATCATTATAGGGGATATCACTTCCTTGAACAAATATAACCAAGCTTGTTTTTCACTTTAGAATTTCCATTTCACCTTAGAAAGACCAAAAACGACAAAAAGTAAAGAAAGAGGTTATCTTGCACATATAGTGCGCCGCACTTCATCAGCTTACGATTCCCGGATTGACAAATTAAATGCAGCAATTTAGGACACACTAAATTGACCAAACATTTTGGCGCCGTTGCCGGGGAAGTGTAACTAGGTAGCCAATTTCTTAAAAAAAAACATAAAATCATAAAAGAAGGGAAAACTTGACAACTTCTTGAAGTATGCTCTCCTCTTGCACCTAGTGTGATCTGGAGGATCAGAAAAGAGAGTTATTAGTTTAGTAATTTCTTAAGTATGCTCTCTTCTTGCACCTAGTGTGATCTGGAAGATCAGAAAGAGAATTATTAGCCCAACTTTTAAAATAAAAATAAAAATGACATGCATAGAGCAAGAGATTCTAGGGGAAGGTTTATAGCTAAAGCCAAGAGTTCGATTTTCACAACTCCATCTTCTTCAAGGCATAGACCAGATTCACCACCATCTACCCCTAGCCTTAAGATTTTTGGAAGTCAAAGAACAGCTGAATTAGAGGATTCTCCTATACCACCTACTAAAACCCACTTAGAAAACAAAAAGACTTTCTCTCATCCTTCCTTGGTAGAAGAACTAGAGGACTATAAGGACTCTAAAGAAACTATCATGGCAGAGGAAGTAATAAATAGAGGTGGAGATAGAAGAGGAGGAGATAATGAAGATAACAATGGTGAAGGAAATAACGGTAGAAATAGGGACAATTTGCTTGGATTCCCTATAGTTGATGAGAAAACTCATGCAACAATGAAAAATATCTCACCATCTGTTCTCCCTAACTTTTATGGATTACGAAGTGAGGATCCTGAAACATTTCTTTTTGAGTTTGAAGTAGTGTGCCGAACTTATGACTATATGGAAGATTCTCAAAAACTCAAACTGTTTCCTTCAACATTGAAGGGATCTGCTTTGAAATGGTTCATGGGATTAGCCACTCAATCTATCGGGACTTGGAATGATATGAAACAAACATTTTTGGATAGATACTTGGACTATTGTATGCCCACCAATCACAAGGATGAGGTATTCAAAATGATGCAAAAGAAGATGAAAACTTGGAAGATTTACTTGAAAGATTTCAATACAACTTGAAAAGAGCAAAGATGAGCAACTTAGATGATGAAACCTTGAAAGCCCTCATATTAAAAGCCATTAGAGATGAATGGATAGACATTTTAAACATGATGGGGAAAGGAGACATTTCTCAACTTCCATTTCATGATATAACAGAACTATGTATCCATCTCTCAAGGGGAAAATCTAAAACAGGAAAAGGGCCTAGGGATCCTTCTCTTATTAGGGCTAACAAATCTGCAACTGGATCAGTAAGTAGGGCAGAGATTGGTAACATGCTTGATGAGTTCAAAACTGATATCTTAGGGAGCCTTAGTGAACAACTGGACACCCTTAAAATCCAAAACAAGCAGAAAGCAGAAACAGATGCTTTAGCCATATTTTGTCCGAAATGTAGGAAGAAACATGCTTTAAGGGAATGTCCCTTGGATGCAAAAGTTGTAGAAACATGTATGATTTGCTCAGAGAATCATGAGATCAAGGATTGTCCTTCAATTCCTGGACTCAAAGTTGTTTTTCAAGAAGACCCAAATTCAATAGAATCTCTCTGTTTTGTTGCAAGAAGACCTTGGCAGGGACAACAAACTCAAGGGTTTAACAACCCTATGAATTTTCAAACCCCACCAAATTGGAATCCTTGGCAACAACCTTGGCCCCAACATCAGAATACATATCAGCCATGGGTACAAGGGATGCAAAATCCTTATGGGAGATTTGCTTAATTTTATCAATATCCTCCATCTTTTCAAAATCAACAAGCTCCACAACTTCCAAACCCAAATCCACAACTTTCATTGCCATTTCCACAACAACAACCTTCTCAACAAAATCCAAATCCTCAACTCATGCTCCCATACCAACAAAAGACAAATCAACTTCCAGCTCAGCCATTACCAAATCCTAACAATAAAAATCCTCAGAATACTTACATGGTAGAAGGACAACAATTTCCTACCTATATGATTGTTCCTCTCAATGATGTACAACTCAGATCTGGTAGAATTTTAGAAAAACCTTCTATAGATATTCAAGAGCAAGATACCTCTGAGGAGGACTCTCTTCAAGTCAATAAGGGTTCTGAGGAAGAATCTCTTCAAAATTCAAAAATTGAAAAAGAAAAAGAAAAGCTAACATCCACAACTCCTATAGTTGAGCAACCTGTATCTTCATCTACACCTCCTTTTCCGGAAAGACTACAAATTGATAAGGGGTTGGAAAAACAAATCTTGTTGCCTAACTATGACTTTCTAGATGAATTGAAGAATGTTTGTATCAAGATTCCATTGCTACAAGCCATTCGAGAAATTCCTATTCTAGCAAAAACCATAAAGGAGTTGAGTTTCAAAAGACCATGAAGGAAGCTAAAGGACACAAGAAGAATCCACCTGGTAGGAAAGATTGCAGACATTATGATGGGAAAAATTACCATGCAGAAGTATGTAGATCCTGGAAGTCCAATTGTCAAGACACATATAAATGGGATAGAAATTCCAAACACATTGATTGACTTAGGGGCTGCTATCAACATTATGAGTAGACAGACTATGGAACAGTTAAAACTTCCTAACCTTCTTTTTACACCTGCTTTATTGCAACTTGCAGATCGATCGGTTATTAAACCAGATGGTGTATTAGAAGATATTTCAGTCTCCTTAGATTCTTGGGAATATCCAGTAGACTTTATGATTTTGACTCCCAAAAGTAATCTAGGAGGACATCAAATTATCTTAGGAAGACCTTGGCTGGCCACAGCTGATGCTTTTATTAGTTGTAGATCTGGAGACATGTACATTTCTAATGGTAATTCGACAAAGAAATTCAATTTGTATCCTCCCGCAAGAGAAATTACAGAAATAGGAGACAATGAATGGGTCGATGATGAGAACACTATACAACATGTCTTTACCATTTCTGAGATTAGTGAGGATAGTCAAATTCTGAACACATTAGAAAATTTTGAGATAACTTCAGAATATGACCCCACACAATTTCAGTTGGAATCCGACATAGAATATTTATCATCAAGACAAATGTCTCTCTACTCTATGGAAGAGTTTGGTAATTCTGCTTTTGAGATTTTTCCAGAAAAGACATTGAATATTAATAAACATCTGGAGAAGTCACAACAAGAAGAACTAACCAGAATCTTGCAAAAACATTCTACTGCATTTGCATGGGAGTATACTGACATGAAAGGTATTGATCCTAAGACTTGCATCCATCATATCTATATTGAGGAAAACAGTAGACCAATCAGACAACATCAAAGAAGGATGAATCCAAATCTTAGGGAGATAGTGAAAGAAGAGCTCCAAAAACTACTCAATGTAAACTTCATTTATCCAATTTCAGATAGCCGATGAGTTTCTCCTTTGGTTATAGTACCTAAAAAGAATGGTAAATGGAGGGTATGCATTGATTACAGGGAATTGAACAAAGCAACTTTGAAGGATCACTTTCCTTTGCCTTTTATTGATAAGGTATTAGATACATTAGCAGGTAAAAAGTACTTTTCATTCTTGGATGGTTTTAGTGGCTATAATCAAATTCAGGTAGCACCTGAAGATCAAGATAAGACCACATTTACCAAGTACTTCCTTTTGGGTTATATAATGCACCCGCAACATTCCAAAGAGCAGTACTAGGATTTTTTTCTGATCTAATCCATGATTGTGTAGAGGTTTATATGGATGATTTTACAGTTTATGGTAATTCATTTGAAGAGGCATTAGAAAATTTGGAAAAAGTTCTCATAAGATGTAAAGAAACAAACCTTTCATTAAGCCATGAAAAATGCTTTATGATGTTCACTGAAGGGATTGTTTTAGGACATCATATTTCAGGAGATGGGATTAAGGTTGATAGATCAAAAGTTGAAGTCATCTCCAAGTTGCCTATTCAAAATTGTCAAAGAGATGTTAGAAGTTTTCTAGGATTTACTGGTTACTATAGAAGATTTATAGAAAACTTCACTAAAATAGCATCTCCACTCTTCAAGTTTCTTACAAAAGACTGTGAATTTAAATGGGATCCTGATTGTCAATCGGCTTTTGAAACTTTGAAAACAAGAATATCTGAAGCACCTATCTTGAGAGGACCAAATTGGAAACTTCCTTTCCATATTTCTACAGATGCTTCAGATACAGCTCTTGGAGCTGTGTTGGGTCAAAAAGATTTAAGTCCTTATGCCATTTATTACACCAGTAAAAATTTGACTCCCACAGAGTTGAATTATACTGTGACTGAAAAAGAGTTCTTAGTTGTTGTTCATGCAATTAATAAGTTTAGACATTACATAACAGGCTATGAAACTTTTATTCATACTGACCATTCTGCAATTAGATATTTAATGAACAAACATGTTACTAATGGCAGAGTGACAAGATGGCTTTTACTTTTGCAAGAATTCAATATTACTGTGTTGGATAGACCAGGAAAACAGAATACAGTAGCTGATTTCTTATCTAGGATTGAGAATACTAAAGAAGATTCTCCTGTAGAAGATAAGTTTCCTGATGAATATTTGTTTGCAGTAACTATTAAGACCCCTTGGTATGCAGATATTGCTAACTATTTGGTTACAGGGAAACTACCTTCACATTTATTTCCAAGAGAAAAACGAAAGATTATTCAGGAGAGTTCAAAATATTCATGGATTTCTAACGAATTGTTTAAAACGGGGCCAGATCTTGTGATCAGAAGATGTGTCAGGGAAGATGAAATGCCTGATATTCTTAAGGCATGTCATGATGAACCATGCGGCGGACACTTTGCGGACAAAGGACGGCCTATAAAATCCTTTCCTTGGGATATTATTGGCCTTCTCTCTTCAAAGATGCAAAACAATATGTCAAAAGGTGTGATAGCTGCCAAAGAGTAGGGAAACCTACCCTTTCAAATGAAATGCCACTGCAAACACAAGTACTCATTGAACCCTTTGAAAAATGGGCATTAGATTTCATTGGACCAATTAATCCACCATCGAAGCAAAAGAAGTATATATTGGTTTGCACTGATTATGTTACTAAATGGGTAGAAGCTAAAGCATTGATATCTGCTACTGAAAATTCAGTTGTTCATTTTCTTTATGAGGATATTTTTACTCGCTTTGGTGTTCCAAGAGAAATTGTAACAGATCAGGGGAGCCAATTCACATCAATTTTGGTGGAGAAGTTGATGGAAGAATACAAAATCAAGCACAGAAGATCTACTCCTTACCATCCACAAGCAAATGGTCAAGTGGAGTCCACAAACAAAGTTCTTGAAAGTATCATCACCAAGACTGTTCATCTACACAGAAGAGATTGGGCAGAAAGGCTTCCAGAAGCCTTGTGGGCCTACAGAACTACATGGAGGAATACAACAGGACATTCTCTCTATGAACTTGTTTATGGGAAAGAAGTCTTGTTCCCCATTGAGTTCCAAGTCAAGACCTTCAAGATAGCAGTTCAGTTGGGAATGGACTTATCAGAAGCCCAAAAGCATAGAATGGAGCAGTTGAATGAGCTAGATGAGATCAGACAAGAAGAAATTCTAAGAACTGATCTAGTTCAATATCAAAGAACTAAATGGCATGACAAATATATCAAAGAGAAGAAGTTTAAAGAAGGAGATTGGGCATTGTTATTTGATTCCAAGTTTAAAGATTTTCAAGGGAAATTTCAGACTCATTGGCTTGGGCCATATGAGATTGACAAGATCTTTAGCAATGGAGCTGTAAGAATCAAGACCATTGATGAGTTTCAAACTCCTCTTATGGTGAATGGCCATAGATTGAAAGTTTATCATAAGCCACTCTCTAAAGAGGATTTTGTCAAGTTGTTTCAAGAAAGTTCTGCAATCAGGCTGGTACAGAAGAATTCTTCTTCTCCACCAGGCTAGCTTTTGTTTTTCAAGTTTAAAAAAAAAAAAAAAAAAAATGGTATAAGCCTGAAAACCAATCATTGATTGGCAGTCTTATACAGAAAATATGGGGTGAAAATCAGGGACACCTGACACTCTATATTTTCCAAAAAAAAAAATCTCTGTCTTTCATTTCATTTCATCTCACCACTCACTCCATTTCATTCCACTTCATTTCATTTCATTTCACTTCATTCCACTTCATTCCATCCATTCCATCAATAAAAATATTTTTATGACCATTTCCACCTGGTCATTTGTCACTTGTTCATTTTTATTTCAGCCAAGTAATAGCTGTGTCAGTTTCCGCAGCTGACATCTGTTTCCGCAGCTGACTCCAGTTTCCGCAGCCAGGAGTAGATTCCGCAGCTACTACTACTCTGTTTTCAAAAAGAATGTACAGTTAGTTGTTATTTTCATAAATTATGAAATAAAATGCAGGAGAGAGGATCAATGGAACATTCAAGACACTAATGAAGATCAATTAGTTGAAGACCAAGGGCAAAAGCAAGGATTCCAAAGGTATGAATAAATTTTATTTCAAATAGTATCGAAAAACACATTTTTATGTAATTTTAAACTATGAGCTCTACCCATAACGCGCAATGATTATATTGACAGTCCCGTAACCTTCCACGATCTCTATGTTATCCTCTTGCATTTATTCACTAACGGTTTCATCATTGAAATTCCGACTCTCACTCATGTTCAAATATCCCACCGTAGATAATGATACGTATTTGAGTTGACAAAGGACTCTTACAAGCCGCATAACTTCATAAACATTGATTGAAACATGTTTATATTTATTACACAGCCACCAAAATTCAAAATGCGGCCGAATGCATTATACTTTGTTAACCTCTTTGTCGTGTCTCTGTCGTGTTTACAAAACCCCACGCTACTCATTCTCACTCTCTGTTTCACTCCATTCCGTTCCTTTTGCTCACTCTCATTCCCGTATATCCACCCACAATCTTATTCCATTTTGTTTATGGTGCTCATTTCCGTTTTGTGATAACATCCCCACAGTATTGTGCTAGATTCTGTGTATTCCATCGTTCCATTTCCACTTAAAACCCTCACAGAGGCAAGCCTGTGAAGCACAGAGAAGTAAAATGGGAAAATTATTAAGGGCAGAGCCGGAAGGACCGAATTTTATAGAGGGATTTCCACAAGCAAAAGAGATGTTGAGGAAAGCTAAATGGCTTCGTTTTATTCAGAAATTCAGGGGTTACCACAGAGAAGTTACAAAAGCGTTTGCAAGATCATTTGATGGCTCGGAAGCAGAAGTGGGAGACCTCAAGTTTTTTGTCAATGAAGCATCAATAGCAACAGCCACAGAGCTTCTTCAGGAAGGAGAACGTTGGTTCAAAAATAAAAGTATCAGTGATGAGGCATGGAGAACAATCCTCAGAAATCAAGGTATGGATATCACTGTTTTCAAAAGAGGAATCCCTGTGCATGCAATAAAAGATGAATGGGCCACTTTACTACTCATTGTTCAGAAATTTATCACATGTGAAGGCCGTTTTGGCTCCATGTACATGTATCATACTAGGCTATTGATGAATTTTCTTGAAAACCAAACTCTCAATCTTCCTTATTTCCTATTCAATAGCTTGAAGAAAATGGCTGTGACTGTGCAAAAACACCTAGGAGATGTAGAGCCTCATTTATATCACCATGGGCTTATAAAAATTCTGATTGAAAAGAAGCTAAAGGAAAGAAAAGATACATGGGAACAATTCCTAGTTAGAAACTTCTTTGAAGAACCTCAGGAAATTCCTGAAGGTAATCCAATTAGAAGGAGTAGAAGAAAGAAAATAAATGTTGAAACCCAAGTTGTTCCTACACAGGAAATTCCCGCAGCTAGCACAGCAAAAAAAAGTAGAAGGAAAAGAACAGTAGATGAAATCCAAGATACTTCTACTACTACTATGAAGAAAACTGATAGGGAAGAGAGATTGGTAAAAAGGAAGAAGAAGGAAATTAAAGCTAAGAAGCCAACAATACCAAAAGGGAAAGAAATTATTGAGGCTGTCCATAAAACTTCTTCTGAAGAAGAAGAAGATCACCAAAATCTATCTGAAAGATTATTTTTTCTTCAAAAACAGTCATTTCTATCCAAGAAGGCAAAAACAGGAAAACAAGAACAAAAGGGTAGTGTACCACAGCATGTGAGGAGAAGCAGCAGGCTTAAGGGAAAACTGAGAAAAACACAAATTAAAGGTCCTCATTTCATTGATTTGGGTGAGGAGACATCTGAACAGTCTCCAACTGACCATAGTCCATTTCAGTCGGTTAGTGAACCTGACTCCTTTCACTCCCAATCAGACAATGAGCGTACTCCATCTTATTCTCAGCAAAATATTGATGTAAGTTCTCCTCGGCCAGATTTTGAACATAATTCTCCCTTGCAACACTTTGGGGACAGCCCAATGAAAGAGACACCGGAAGTAGACCCCAAACAGCAGGAGGTCTATGACTATATAGAATCCCTGGAGAAGGCAGCCACAGGCCCAAGTACCTCTTCTATTCAGCCTCATACATTGCAGGATGATTTGGTTCAGTCATTAAAACAGGAGATTTTTGAGCTTGAGCTTTTGAATCGGCATATCAAAAATGAAAATGAAACACTCAAAGAGCAAGGCAGATTGGACAAGATTATCCATGACAATACTATGTTACATTTGGGTATTTGGCAAAAGAAGAATAAGAAGCTAAAAAGGAAATGCCAAAAATTGAGCAGAGCACTTGTGAATATCAAATTCAGGTGCTTAATGAAGAAACCCAGAATGATGGCAGTACCAAAGAAGAAGAGAAGGGGGTTAGATGTGCTGGCTGAAGTATCAAGGCACATGAATTGAACAGAGAATATCAAAATTTTGGTTGCATGAGGACATGCAACACCTTCACGGTGGGGGTATGTTGAGTCCCGAATTTGCCTCTTTTCCATACACTTTTCCATATCTTTTTCACTCACCTAAACCTCCAAAATTGTCAATATCATGTGCAAAAGGGTATCTAACATGGTTTTTAATTATCTTTTTGTGTTTTCTATTTGATTTAGATTTTGTTCATACAGCTGCGGAAACTTGCCACTTCATGTTCTTTCTTCATACATTGTTGTGGATATCTATGCTACAGGTGTCTACGAAGGAAACGAGCCACATGGGCGGGCTAGGAATGACGAGGACATGGTTCGTGTCCTATTGGTTCAAGTAAATTCGTCAAAGAAATCCGCGGTCAAAGCCATCCACGTGGAAGTCAACTATGGAGTTCTATGTCGGCTGGACTCTGTTTCGTGGCATATAAACATCCATACGGCCGTTTCTAAGCTTACGGAGGTTAATTGACATCTGTGCAAAGTTCTGGAGTTGAATTCAAGCACCCACCTTCCATAGATCCGTTTTCCAACATGGCCATACTCCTATATCCGTGGCCTTAGTGGTCTACGTGCTGGCTGCTATCATAAACTTCAGGAGACAGTTACAGTTTATTGCTTTATATAAAGCGTTTGCATACGCACGTAGAGTTAGTAGTTGAGTTGTTAGTTGATAGTTGATGTGCGTACTCTGTTATGTTAGCTTTGTAGTGATTACGCTGCCTTGAGCCGTAATACTACCAGTCTGTAATGAACTGCTTTTTAATGTGAGAAAACTTTGTTTTATAACTTAATTCGTGTTTGAGGATCGTACCAGAGCTGTGTAGAGGGCCCCTGCTCAGCCGAGGTTCTGTGTATTAATGTATATATATTTCATTTCATTTCTTTAAAAAAATCATTGTATCATAATCCATTACATGTTCATATTTCATAGTTGTTTCATTTCTGTTCATACATTTCTATAATTTCCATTGCGTTCTTATCTTTCATGTTTTTATGATTGTCAAATCACTGATCAGTTTTCTTGTGCAGGTTTTAGGTAGACAGCCCGGGCATTTTCAGTATTTTGGCTAATGATATGAGATTAACATTATTCTGCTGCTAGTTTCCTTTTCATAGCATTTGTTTAACTTCAGTCTTGCTTTGTACATTTCAGTTTTGTTTATCTGATTCAGTAGTTAAATTTAAATATATTAAGCTGCTCATAGTGTCTTCAGTTGCCTCCGAAAGCCACAGCTGGACTGATGGTGAGGGATTGCAAGGATGAGCTAGGAAGTGTGGGGGTTACTATTGATGAAGAAGACTTGGTGATCGTGGCTCTCCTTGGGCTTCCGAAGAGTTGGCATAGCTATGAAGACTCTATCAATGGATGGGATAAACTGCTGGGATGGGAGCGACTTTGGTCGGATCTTGTGTAGGATGAGATAAGGCAGGGTACCAGGGATGGATATTCATCGAAAAATGAAGATGAAGAGAATTTCTCTTTGGCTGCCAAAGCAAAGAAAGGGAAGGGGAATAAATCTTCTTCAAAATCCGGTTCCAAAGGAAAGAATCAGGACTTGTCCAAAGTGAATTGTTTTCACTGTCACGAGCATGGACATTTCACCACTAACTGTCCACAGAAGAAGAAGAATAAGTAGGCTGTTGGATCTGCAACTGGAGAAGCCTTAGCCTCACAATTTGAGCTGGATTTCTCCTTGATCACATGCTTGGTTTCAAGCTGCATGGGATCGGTGTGGTATCTTGACAGTGGTGCATCTCTCCATATGAATGGAGACAAAGAGTTTTTTAGTGACTTGGAGGAGAAGGACCTCCAGATGCATATAGAGATGGGTGATGATGGTCAGTACAGTGTGAGTGGAATTGGGACCATTATCTTTAAGAGGGAGTCTGGTAATCCGTTCTTGTTGAAGAATGTCATGCATGTTCCAGGTCTAAAGAAGAACTTGGTCTCAGTCGCAATGCTGGAAGACAAGGGTTATGATGTTGTTTTCATTGAGGGAAAAGCCTTCCTTCGACATAAAACCATGAGTCAAACCAAGAAGATAAGGGTTCGAATTAAGAATCTCTACAAGCTGGAGGTAGATGGCTGCGCTACAATGGTGGGAAAAGTAGAAGAAGTGGTGAACCGAGATGAGGGTGAATTATGGCATAGGAGATTGGGCCATCTTCACCATGGCACTTTGAATATTTTGCAGCAAATTTCTGATACCACATCCTTGGTGACTGTTTTAACCCATAAAGAGACTTCTTCAGCGTGCATACCAATTCTTTCTTACCCTTCACCATAAAGCCTTTAGGTTGCTTCATGTAGATCTCCTCTTCTAGATCCTCGTGAAGAAATGTTGTCTTCACATCCATCTGTTCTATCTCAAAATCAAATGCAGTAGCAACAGATAAAAGTAATCTAATAGAAGTAACTTTGGCGACAGGAGAAAAAATATCACCAAAATCAATTCCTGGCACCTGGGAATAACCTTTTGCTACCAACTGAGCTTTGTATTTCTCCACCTTGCCTTCTATATTCATCTTCTTCTTAAACACCCATTTTCTCCCGATGGGCTTCCTTCCAGTCAGCAACTCCACCAGATCCCATGCCTCATTTTTGTGCAAGGATGCCATTTCATCAACCATGGCCTCCTTCCAGAGTTTTCCATCCTCTGAATCTACTGCCTCCCTGACAGTTCTGGGATCATCATCAGTTATATTTAAGGCAAAACCTGAACAGAAAGCAGATGGACTATACCTTTCTGGTTGCCTTCTTTCCCGAACTGATCTTCTCAAAGCTGGAGTTTGTGGCTCTTCATCTTTTGAGTCTTCTTCTGTTGTAGAGTCTGATTCATCCTGCTTTAGCTCAAATTCTATCTTCTCAGGTTTCTTTGGTAGGACTTCATGTTTAACAACATCTTTCACTTCTATAAACACCACATCTCGGTTGTACACAACCTTCCTTGTTTCTGGGTTCCAAAGCTTGTAACCCTTTAAACCATCCTTATACCCAATAAAGATGCACCTTTCAGATTTATTATCCAACTTGGTCCTTTTCTCCTTTGGAATGTGTACATATGCATCACATCCAAATACCCTTAGATGTGAAATAGAGGGTTTCTTACCAGTCCATACCTCATGTGGGGTCTTATCCTCCAACGCTGATGAAGGTGATCTGTTAACTAAGTAACATGCAGTCTCCACTGCCTCTGCCCAGAATTCTTGTCCCAACCCGGTACCACTGAGCATGCTTCTTGCCTTTTCCATCAGTGTTTTGTTCATTCTTTCTGCAACTCCATTTTGCTGAGGTGTGTATGGAGTAGTCTTCTGCCGTGCTATACCACACTTCTTACAGAACTCTTCAAATTCCTTCTTGCAGAACTCCCCACCATTATCTGTCCTCAATGCCTTTATCTTCTTCTCTGTCTGGTTTTCCACCAGAGCCTTAAATTCTTCAAATTTGTCAAAGACTTCAGATTTCTTCCTCAAGAAATATATCCATGTATTCCTTGAGAAGTCATCTATGAATGAAACATAGTACACAGACTTTCCCAGTGATGGAACTGACACAGGTCCAAACACATCACTGTGCACAAGTTCTAATATCTTGTTCGCCCTCTTAGCACCAGAAGGAAAACTCACCCGATTCTTCTTCCCATATACACAATGTTCACAGAAATCGAAATCCAGAGAGAAATTAGACATACCTTCTACCATACCATTTCTGTGCAGTATCCGAAGGCCCTTCTCTCCAATATGTCCAAGCCTTTGATGCCACGGCATGGTCTTTTCTCCAGAGACACCTAGGCTTTCTGCTCCACTTTCAAGAACCATAGAAATGTTACACCCATCAATAACAATGCTACCTTGTAGCTTGTACAGAGTTCCTGTCCGAACTCCCCGCATTAATACCAGTGCTCCCTGAACCATCTTGCAGACATCTTTCTAGAACACTGTTTTAACACCTGCATCATCCATCTTGCTTATAGAAATTAGATTTCTGGCCAATGTAGGAATATGCAGAACAACAGGAAGTGTTCTAATCCTTCCACCTTGTAGCTTCAGTTTCACCTTTCCACGTCTGACGATTCTGGCCTTCCTATCATCCCCTAGGAAGACATCACCGCCATCATATTTCTCATACTCACAGGACCACTCCCGATGGGGAATGAAGTAAAAGGATGCACCTGAGTCAATCAACCATGACTCATGATCTACATGTGTATTTGAATAAGAAGCCAAATACACATCCCTACCTTCATCCGAGGTGGTTTTTTCCTCTGTAGAAGGAGCATCATCATATCCCTTTCCTTTCTCAGGAGCTTTAGATCTGCACTCCCTTTTGTAGTGCCCTTCCTTTCCGCATTTCCAGCATACCTTTACAAACTTTCCAGGAGATTTAGATCTCCCTCTAGTTTTGGATCTCCCACTCGAAACCTTATTCTTGTTTCTGTTTTGGGACCTTCCTCGTACAGATAATACATATCCATTCTGGCCCTCCATATTTCTCCGTCTCATTTCCTCCGACAGCAAGGATGATACAATGTCATCAAAATTCAAGGTAGTTGTATTGCTACCTATTGCAATAACCAGATTGTCCCACAAGTCTAGTAGAGAACACAACAAACTGATGCACTTATCTTCATCTAAGATTTTAATATCAACAGATGACAACTGACTTACCACAATATTGAAGGCGTTCAGATGCTCCGTCACCGAGTCTCCATCCTTCATCCTCAAGTTATACAGCTTTTTCCGTAGGAACAACTTATTCACCAGAGACTTAGATTGGTACAAAGTCCCAAGTTTTTCTCACAAATTCTTCACCGTAGCTTCCCTAGAGACATTCAACAATATTGAATCTAAGACACACAACCGTATTGTGCTCTTAGCCTTTCGATCCAATTTCTTCCAGTCTTCATCTGACATTGTCGTTGGTTTAGTACCTGGATCTACCACAATCCACTGATATTTATCCACCAGAAGATCCTCCATCTTGAGCTTCCACAACTCAAAACTCTGACCATTAAATTTCTCGATCTCTATCTTTCTGCTGCTCGCCATCTTCTTTCACTGCAAGAATCGATCCCGCAGATCTCCCACTGAACAGGGTCTACCTCAGGCCCGAGCAAAAAACCCTCAGTAGCAAAGGCATCCCCTTGAAGTCGAAACAGCTTTGATACCACTTGTTTGAATCACGATTGTCGTTAGACCAAAACCCACAGGCATTAGTCTTCGCTACAATTGCAAGAGTTTGGATCGACAAGAGGCAGTTAGTCCATGTCATGAAACACATGGGGAGCATTGAACCCAATGTCCAACAAGATCTTCTTCATGCAGAAGAAGAGTGAAACGTTCTCAAAGTTCTGTGAGTTCAAGGCATTGGTGGAGAAGGAGTTGGGGAAGCAGGTGAAAGCTCTAAGGAGTGATAATGGTGGTGAATACATCTCGGGAAAATTCAAAGACTTCTATAGCAAAGAAGTAATTTGAAGAGAACTCATAGCACCTCATAACGCACAGTAGAATGGTTTCGTGGAGAGTAAGAACATAAATATCATGGGTGTTGCACGATCGATGCTGCATGACCAAGGCCTACCGATGCACTTGTGGGTGGAAGCATGCAACACTGTGGTTTATGTGAAAAACTATTTTCCTCATAGAGTACTTGGCATGAGTACACCTAAGGAATAATTTTCTGGTAAGAAGCCTGATATTTCTCATTTGACGATTTTTGGCTCACGTGTTTACATTCATGTGACAAAGGACGCCAGGAAGAAGCTAGAGCCGACTGCAGAAGTTGGGATATTTGTGGGGTACATAGAAACACCCCATAAATATCGTGTGTATTTTCAAAACATTCAGATGATTGTTGTGCGACGGGATATAAAATTCAATGAGATGAAAGCCATGAAGTTGTTGCTTGAGAGGGAACTACACTTGTATGTGGAAGAGGAACTTCTTTTTCACAAAGATGAGCCTCTGGATGTGGATCAGCCACAGGAGGAGATTCATGGAGTGGAGAATTCCACTAATGCAGAACCAAACATCAGACAAGGTAGAAATCGTACCATAGAAGCTGATAGACTGAAGCTTTATGCAGCACAGAATGTAGGAGTCCCTACATCACAACGCAGACAGAGACAGTCACCTGACCCATATACTAGATACATGGCTCTTATGAGCAAGTGTATTGTGACAGAGCCATCTTCTTTTGAAGAAGCAGCGCAGGAGCCCACATGGGTAGATGCCATGGTGGAGGAGTATAACTCCATTGTCAGAAACAGTGCTTGGGATATTGTTCCAAGGCTGGTGGGAAAATTAGTTGTAGGATCAATATGGATCTACAAGTTAAAGCAAGCTGCTAATAGGAGCATCGAGAAGTATAAGGCAAGATTTGTTTCCTGGGGCTTCTCAAAGATTGAGGGGATTGAATATGAATAAACCTTTGCACCTATCGCATGGTATTCTTCCATACGGACCATCCTTTCTCTCTCAACGTAGATGGGTTGGCACATTCATCAGATGGATGTGAATACTTCGTTCCTTAATGGGATCATTGAGGAAGAGGTGTACATTAAGCAGCCTGAAGGATTTGAGATCTTCAGCAGCGAGTCGCATGTGTGCAAGTTCAAAAGAGCATTGTATGGGCTGAAACAAGCACCCCGTGCTTGGTACACTCGGATCAACAGCTATTTCACTAGACTTGGCTTCACCAAGAGTGAGGCGGATGTAAACCTGTACCAGATTTTGGTTGAGGGTAATATTTTAATCATTGTGATTTATGTTGATGATTTAATACTAACAGGTGATGAGCAGTTGATACACTCGTGCAAGGTGGATCTTGCAAAGGAGTTTGAGATGAAGGATTTGGGCCTCCTTCATTATTTCCTTGGATTGGAAATATGGCAGCAGGAAGGTGAACTATTTGTGTCTCAAGGCAAGTATGCCCAGGAGATACTGGAGAAGTTTCACATGCAAGGCTGCAAGCCTATCGACACTCCTCTTTCAGAAAATTGGAAGAAAGAGGATGCTACATCGGCAGAGGTAGTAGATGCCACTGTTTATCAATAGTTGGTGGGTTCGCTCATGTATTTAGTTAATACACATATGCTATGTGTTAAAACAGCTTTCACAAGCGATGGTTAAGCCTACCAAGCTCTTTTGGAAGGCAGGCAAGCATGTCCTAAGATATCTCAGGGGTACATCTGAGTATGGTTTATGGTATAGACAGACGGATGAGGTGAAGTTGCATGGCTTCACGGTTGCAGATTGGGTAGGAAGCCCAATAGACAGAAAGAGCACATCAGGAGGGATTTTCAGTATCGGATCTATGGCAGTTTCTTGGTACAGCAGGAAACAAAGATCTGTGGCACTCATTTTAGCAGAAGCGGAATACATGGCATCAAGTTTAGCTACATGTGAGGCTATCTGGATGAGGAATATTTTGGTTGGTTTGTTCGGTTCACATTTAGATCCCATGGTGATTCATTGTGATAATCAGAGTTTCATTAAACTCTCGGTTAATCCTATGTTTCATGATAGATCTAAACATATTGATATTCGGTATCACCATATCAGAGATTGTGTGTAGCGGAAGATCATGTTGCTTAAGTACATTCCTACAGAGGATCAGGATGTAGATATTGTGATGAAGGTGCTCACCAAGAGAAAATTCGAATACCATAGAGGCAGGATCAGGGTGAAATACAATCCCTATCTTGTTGAGAGGGAGTGTTGAGATTCAACAAGATGATGAGCTTAGTGAAAAGAGTCGCCTTCACTAAGTGGGCCCGCAGGCTATTTTTGGCGCAAGTCTATTTTTAGACTATGTCTATTTTTAGACTTGATGATCATATTTCAGAAGTTGCAGGATGTTATTTGTGGATGGTTGATCAAGTTGGAAAAATAGATGAAATTCTATTTTTAGAATATTGGGCGAAGTCTATTTATAGATCGTCAATCTAAAAATAGATGCATGTCGATTATTATTAGCTCTTAATAATAATCAGACTCTAAATAGCAACTTATTCTCTTAGAGCACTTCAGTTCAATGCACAGATGTGGCACAACAGTTGACATAAGGAATTGCACAATTCCTAAGGGTTTACTGGATGTAATGCATGGAGGACTTAGTTAGAACTCAAGTGGCAGAGTTATGACACAGTTGGAAGAAGTAGTTATGGAGTTGTATTTAGTTTAACTCAGTTAGACTCAGTTGAGCTAGTTGTATCTAGTCTAACTGATTGATACACTAGTGAGAGTGGAGTGAATTAATTCATAAATAATAACTCATTAATCAACTGCACAATACATCAGTTAACTACAGTGCATGGCAGTTTCAGTGGATACCAGTGAAGAGATAGGTGAAAGGGCAAGATAGACTATCTATTGTGACTATAGTGATGCGTTGATTGCATCACACACTCAGTGGAGATTCCAATGAGGATTAGGCAATCAAGGATGGAGTAATTCAAATTCATTCAGAGCTATTCTTCAGCAGAGATTGCGCAGTGGAGGCAGGCTAGCAGGTGGCAAAGATTGGTGCATGGATTTGCAATATTAGGCTTGATTAGTGTATGAAAATTGTATTGTACTGAGAGCTTGTGATAAGATTTGTATGCTTGTATGAGATTTTCATATGATCTCCATGTTACATAATATATATTTTTGGTTTTCAGCTTCAGGCTTTCCCAGTTAAAAATTGTGTTATGTGCGATTGAATATTTTTGTTTATGCTTCACATGTGTGTGCAATTAATTGTTTCTGCAAAATATTAACAAGTGGAATAGATTCAGTATGTTGCATAAAGTTAAATAGTGTGAGATCAGGTGGATCTTGGACATATGCATGATTAGTGCATATAATTTCTACACTCTTTGCATGTTATTAAGCTCTAGAGAGCTATTTCACTAAGCCCAAGCTGTCGTTGGCATTTTCAAAAGTTTGCAGGTATAACTGATCAAGCGAGGCAGAGAAGCACATAAAAGTACCATGGCTGCAAAGAGGAAGACCAAAAAATGTGGCTACTCTCTTAGATATGAGCCATCATACATTAACTTGATAAATGAAGATCCAACAGCTTCAAAAGTTTTTAGAAGAATAGGGTGTTTGCATTTTTTCCAAAGATTGCAAGGTTGCTATGTATAGGTTTCTAAAGACTTTGCCCTAAATTTCAATGGGACAGCTGCAAAAGTGGGAATGTTGAACCTCACTATAACACCAAAGTCTATTGCAGCAGCAATAATAATTCCAAGAGGGGGAGAACAATGGTTCAAATGTTTCAAATTCAACATGTAGGACTATAAGGAATTTATCAAGCTAGAACATAGTGAGGTTGACCTTACAAATGCCATTCCAAGGAGCTACATGAAAGACAATTTCTCAAAGCTACTGCTTATCATTCAGAAGTTCTTCACTTGTGAAGGAAGGTGTCATAAGGTTTATTCTTACCACTTCAGTCTTCTACTACATTTTGTTGGTAAGAAATCTCTTGATCTACCTTTTTACTTATATAGAAGCTTAGAAAAAATGGCAGATAAATTTCAAGATAAATCGGAAGGAAATGAAACCTCAGTCTTTCATCATGGTTTAATCAAGTTGCTGGTTTTAGAGGAGTTAAAAATACTAGGAAGAGACTGGTATTCTTTTATGTTTGTTAGTGGTTTTGAAGTGGATTCCATTACCCATAAAAGAAATCCTAAACCTAGAGGTATAGCATCACCTTCAGTGGCAGAACAAAGTGAACCTTTAGTGGCAGAGCAAAATGAGCCCATAGGGGTAGAGCAAAGTGAACCAGTAATCAAGGAAACAGAGCAATTGCAGAAACTTGATACACCTGCTATTTTGCATGCTATTGATATTGAGGAAACCCCTATAGTCCAAGATAAAGATATAGATGAGGGAGGAAAGAAACCCAAGAAATCCAAATCAGCAAAGAATTTAGAGTTTGAAGGTGAGGATGCAGGTTTCATGTTTCAAGATAGGAAACCCATGACAATACATGCTAGAAAACTCTTGGAAAGAAGTAAAGAAGTTTATAGGGTCTCTCACACTGTCCAACCACCTCCAAGTATCATTGACCTATCATCACCTGCAAAAGAAGATCCAGTCATCAAGAAAAAGAAAGGAAAGGAGCAAATCAATGAAAAACATAGATTGAGGTCCTTAAGGAGCAGTTGAAGTTATAAAATCATGAAATAGTAGTCTTGAAGAAAGAGGCATGAAAACATAATGTTCAAAAAGTGAAATTTGAGAAAATGAAAGAGATCTAGGAAGAGCAGGTTGATAGTGTGTCAAATACCTTAGATGATACACAACAATTAATCAAATGGACTCAGCCATTAATAAGAGAGGTGAAGCATGTTATAAAAGTGAACCTGCACTTGAAATATAGCAACAAAAAACTGAAGGACCAAGTCAAAGACCTCCAACAACAGTTAGAATTGACCATGAGGAGTTGGAGAAGAAGGGCTTAAAGATGATTGTAGTTGAGGAATCCATAGCTCAACTCATCATTAATGAAGAGGAAACACCTCAAGGCTCTTAAGTTGAGTTTGATTATGTTTTAAGAGGTTAATGGCATGTTGAAAACAAATTTTATACAGTCGGAGGTTACCTTTTTGAGACAGGGTCAAAATCTAGAAATTTCACAGTTTTCCACAGTTTCATAGCATTTCCTAGGCTTGAAGCCAGGAAATCGCTACAGAAATTTATGTAGCTTTATTTTTCTTTCTAAAACCACTTTTTGTAGTTTTAAAGGAGGGGAAATTTTAGTGATGATGTGTTAGGTCATGATGGACACTATGGAACAACAAAGAAGCAGAATTTTTGAGTTAAAAAGCATTTTTTAGACACTACGAAAACACTCTACGAAACTGCTATGTTTTCGTAGCGAGCTGTTTTTAAAGGTTTCTAAGCAGTTTAAAAGTAGTTTTGGATAGGTGGGCACATCTAACAGATCAAGGGACTTTTCCCCCAAACATTTATGACTTGAAGACCATGAAATGGAGACAGCTCATCAGCTGAAGCCTTCGTTGAAGATAGGGTCATGTTTTCTTGAAAATAGGGTTTGTTTCCATATGTTGAGGAGGATGTTTAAGATGTCAAGTAGTGATGAGCTATGTCATAGATTATTCGAACATGTGAGTCTTAGTGGTCAGATATGTAATTGTTTTAAAATATAAGGCAGTTTGATGTAATAAATAGGATTTTGAGTCCTATTAGGAAAATGTCTATTTTAGAGTATAGCTGTCATTTTCTGATTAGACATGTTTTTATGTTATGTAAGGTGTCGTTAGAAGAGTTCGATGAATCTAGCCAAGAGGCAGATCATCTCTGATGTAAGAAGGTCTATTTAAAGGCATATTATCGAAGTTGTAAAGGGTTGGAGATTTTTTGCACCATATGCAGCTTTATGTAATTTGACTGATATCAGTAATACAGAGGAATTATTAACAGACCTGAGATTCTCATGGAGTTTTGAATGCCTTTCTGATCTAAATTTTTATGTGTACTACTTGCAGTAGATTTCATATTTATTACTCAGAATTCATATGTGTATGCTCTTACTTCCTTTATTGGTGAAATTACTATGTTGCCCTATGTTCTATGTGTAATTTTCCTTTGTTAAAGACTATTATCTGCCTCAACTTCCATGTCAAGGAATCTTACTCATTGAATCTACTGATTTTTTGACTCCATAAGCCCAATGGTTGCAAGCCTGCATTCTTTTCAACCTACATACACAAAAATCAAGCTACCTTTCAAATAGAGTTAGCCATATTATCCTATGATTATCTAATATCAGAAACCCCTTTGATCAGACTGAAGAGGCTAAGCTTCAGTCAAAATTTGGTTTGAAATAGTTACATAGAGTTGTCTGATTAGTCGCCAATCAAGTGCAATTTTGTGATAACACCTTAGATAAAACATGACTAAATCATCTACTTGAAACTCCCTTTCAGTCCTCTTCATATCAGCTCCTTTTTTGTACTTTTGGGTATTCTTTTGTAAGCTCTACTTGACATCTTCCTGTAACCTCTGTATTTTTTCTCCAAATTCTTCAGCTTTAGCACTCCTTGTCTCTTGTTTTCTAAAATCTCTAAGTTCATACACCCCTCTTGGATACAGTCCAAAAACAATTTGAAATGGACTCATTCCAGTACTTCGATTAGGAGTAACATTATAGGAAAATTCAGCTTGATCAAGTGCTAAGTCCCATTTCTTTGGACTTTTGTAAACCAAACTTCTTAATATATTTCCCAGACTCTTTTCACCACTTCATTTTTTTCCATATGTCTAAGGATGATAGGCTGAACTAAAATTGAGGTTTGTACCCAAATTCTTCCCTAGAGTCCTCTAGAAGTGTCCTACGAACTTTGTATCCCTGTTTGAAACAATAATCATAGGCAATCCATGCAATCTTATAACTTCAGAGAAAAATAAATTAGCAATGCGAGTTGCATCTCTAGTTTTCTTACAAGCAATAAAATGTGCCATTTAAAAAAAAAATATCTACAACAACATAGATAGAATCATTTTCTCTTTGAGTCTTCGGCAAACCCAAAACAAAATACATGCTGAAAACATCCCAAGGTATATTGGGTATTGATAATGGTTGATATAAAACTGTGTTTTGGCTTCTTCCTTTGGCATGTTGACAAATCCTGCACTTCTCAACAAAATTTTTGATATCATTTTTCATTTTTGGCCAATAATAAAAATCAATTACTTGAACAAATTTTTTATCCTGTCCATAGTGTCCAGACAGTCCTCCACTGTGTTTTTCCTTGATTAGATTTCCCCTCATGGAACACTTAGGTATACACATTTTATTATTCTTGAACAACAGTCCTCCTTGGATCAAGTAATCTAACCACTGGCTTCTATTATGAATCACTGGATTCTTGACATCTACATATATTTCTTTGAAATTTTTATCTTCCTCATACATGTCAAACATCTCTTCAAATCCCAAAATGCCAATTTTCAATTCCTGCATAATCAAATTTACTCTGCTCAAAGCATCAACAACTTTGTTTGACTTACCACTTTTATGTTTTATTAGAAATTTAAAACTCTGTAAAAACTCCACCCACTTTTCATGCTTTTATTTCAACTTCGGTTGATTGTTTATGAATTGTAGTGCATGGTTATCTAAATACAACACTAATTCTTTGGGCAAAAATTAATGCCTCCATTTCTTCAAAGCCTGCATAATAGCATAGAACTGCTTATCATAATATGAATACTTCTTCTAAGCCTCATTTAAATTCTCACTAAAATAAGTTATCGGTCTCTACTCTTGACTCAAAACAACTCCAATTCCTATCCCACTGGCATTAGTCTTAACTTGGAATATTTTATCAAAATTTGGCAAAGCCAAAACAGGTCTTTCAGTGATATTCTTCTTCAACAATTTAAAGTTCTGATCTGTTTCTTCTGTCCATTAAAATGGTTGGTTGCTCTCCTTTATAGTTTCAATTATTGGTGCACAAATCTAACTAAAACTTCTTATAAACTTTATATAAAAACTTGCAAGACCATGAAAACTCCTTACCTCAAATATACTTCTTGGAGTTGTCCAATTCAATATTACATGAATCTTTTCTAGGTCCATCTTCAAGCCTTCCTTTGAAACTACAAATCCCAAGTAAATGAGCTCCTTTTGCATGAAACTACATTTCTTCAAATTTATGAGCAACTTCTCCTTTTGCAAAGTATTCAACACCAGTTTGACATGCTCCAAATGCTCCTCCTTACTCTAACTGAAAATTAAAATGTCATCAAGATATACTATCACAAACTTTCCTACATATTCTTTCAAAACCTCATTCATTAATCTCATAAATGTGCTTGGTGTATTAGTGAGCCCAAAAGGCATCACTAACCATTCATACAATCCAATGTTGGTATTAAAAGTAGTCTTCCATTCATCACCTTCTCTAATCCTTATTTGATGGTATCCACTCTTCAGATCTATTTTAGTAACATAATTTGACCTACATAAACAATACATCAAATCATCTATGCGTGGAAATGGAAATATATACCTGATATTGATCTTGTTCATAGCTCTAGAATCAATACACATGCGCCACTCACCTCCTTTCTTTGTACTAAGCACGACTAGTACTGCACATGGACTAAGAATTTCTTTGATCATTCCTTTATCTAACAGCTCCTGTACCTGTCTTCCAACTTCTTCATTCTCCCTAGGGGTCATTTTATATGCTTCTTTGTTTGGAGAATTTGCACCAGGTATTAAATCTATGTGATGACTGATACTTCTGATTGGTGGAAATTTACTTGGTAATTCATCAACGAATATATAAGCATAATCATCTAACAGATTTTTTATTTCCATAGGTAGATTGTCTAAATTAGTAGAATTTAGAATTACCTTTGGTTTACCCACAACATCAAAATGCATTTCTTTCTTCTTGTTAACTTCTTGCAGAAACTCCTTTCCATTGATCAGCATAACATTATTCTCAGTTGTTCCTTTTTATATTTCATCCTTCAAAGGTAGTAATGTGTGCTTCTTCCCATATTTCTTTTGCCATCATGAATGGATTTTCTATCAAATTTCTAAGGTCTTCCCGAAAATACATGGCATATGTCCATTGGCATCACATCACACAATATGACATCATTTGATGTATTGATCTGCATCTCCACTTTGCACTATTATGTCACCAAAATTTGTTGTCCCTTATGTAGCCATGAAACTCTGTAAGGAGTAGGGTGTACCACCTTACTCAACCCCAATTTCTCAACCATCTCTATGGAAACAAGATTATCAGTGCTTCCACTATCAATCACAACTTTGCAGCACTTTTCTTTACACTTGCATACAGTCCTGAATAGACTCTTCCTTTGTGCTGGCTCATTTTCTTCATTCTCTACCTTAAGCAATACTCTTTTGAGTAACAAAGAATCTCATGCCTCAGGTGTCTCCTCTTTGCCCGTGATCTAAGGGTTTTCTTCCTTTGCTTCAGCTACATTGACATTCCACTGATTTGTTGGTTTGTTATGAGAACAATCCCATGATCATTGTCCCCATTCTCCACATGTGTAGCACCGAATCTCTCTTCCTTGGCCTCTACCTCTAGGTGCAAATCTTCCTCTACCAAAGTCTCCTCTCTATGGCGGTCTGCTACTCAAACCTCTTGTTTCATTCTAAGAATGTTGAAATCTTTCTCTGAAGTTTCCTCTCCCTCTTGCTGGACTTTTACCTCTATTTCTCTAACTTTTCTTCCTCAAAATTTTCTCCTATGCCTTCAAATTTGCTTGATGGGCATCCTCAATTGTATTCAGACTCAAAAAAACGATTTCATCCTGTATATCATACCTTAAGCCATTGATGTATCTGGCTACTTTCTCCATATCATCTTCAGCATGTCCTGCTCTAATGCTCAACTTGTAAAACTCCTCTATATACTCCTTGACAGTCATTACTTTCTGTCTCAAATTTTGCAATTGCTTGAATAGATTCAATTGATAATCCTTTGGCATCAACTTATTCTTCAAATTCCTTGTCATTTTATCCCATTGCTTGATATTATACTTTCCCTTTCTAACTCTAGATGTCTGTAGTTCATCCCACCAGATAAATGCATGGCCCTTCAACCTAGTAGCTACATACTTGACCTTCTTCTTATCTTCGATCTCTTCCAAATCAAAATACTTATCCATTGAAATGATCCAATCCATAAACTCATCCACATTAAGGTTCCCCTCATATGAAGGAATCTCCATTCTCGACTTCCCACTAACGTTTTCCAATATCTTGAAAAATTTAGCTGCCTCGTCTTCCACTGCTTCTTCTTCCTCAGAATTTTCCTCTATTGTGCTGACGTATTTATTCTTCAGGTGCTCTCCTCTGAGCAACCTCTACTTTCTCCATTATTGTACAAAGATGTCGAATTTCATCTAGAAAAATTTAATTTGCTTCCGGCCTTCCCCAACCTATGTCAGCTCCTCTCTTCGGTGGCATCTTTACTTCAACCTTCAAGAACATAGCTAAAGTATGCTCTGATACCAAATGATTTTGACAAGCTGCAAAAATATTAGAATACCCGCGGAACTATTTAGTTTATGGGTCCCTACCATATTCTTTATTCACAGTGGATTTCAAACTTCAGAGTTTTTTAAACATACATATGTATGCGATAAATAACGTTAACTCAAACAGACACACATAAACTTAAAAGAAAAGCATATTTGCAGATCTTCTTACCAGAGGGTCCCAAGACACACCTGACCAATCATCGGCGATCGCACTTCGCATAATTCGCAGCTTAACTTAACACTTAAATCTTATTTCTTGCAAACTGCGATGTTGCATTGGGCCAACACATGTCCTCCCCACTTCGCATCGAAAACAATTTATTTTACCTTGCGAAGCCTTAACTCTTAACTTATAAATATCGTGATTTGAGAAATCGCTTTCTGTGCATTGCAATCTCCATTGTTGACCCTTTGCTGGATTCGACGGTCTAATTTATATCTCCGCCTTCTCACTTCGCGTCGCAACTTAAACAATTTAACTTGTGAAAATCTTAATTGTAAACACTATTCAGTGCGATGTGTGATGTCCTCTAACTGCGATGATATCTCTCCCATTGATCAGTGTCAAATCCATGGTCCTCGTTGTGCCTGTAATCCGATTATTCTCCAACTGTGTAATTGATATATATGTGATTTAATAAATATTTAAAACAAAGGTTTCAATCAGAGAGCCCAACCAATTACAAAACACTTGGAATTTCATAATAAATGAAATTACAGATCCAAGCCCTTGGACGGCTGGTTTTTACAATTATTTCTGCTCTCTCTACTCTCTCCTCTCGCACACCTATTTCACACTTCTCTCACTATTTTTCACACACCGCTCTCTCTCTCCCTCGCACCTATTCATACCTATATACATCTCACTGAAGCGGTCCTTCTCATCTCTAAATAGATTTCTTTTTTATTACTCTCAACAAACAAATGCTACCCTATTTATAAGCTCTTATCCTACATGGCTTAATCTCCTCGTAGGGAGAAACCAATTTCTATTTTATTCCTAATTAATTTTTGCAAACACAAAAAAACTAAATCCTCTCATTTAAAACTAAGTAAAATATTAATGACCAATGTTTATCCACCTTATGTTAGCCACAACATGTGAACACACAATCACATTGTTGTCTAAGTCCATATGCTCCTGCATCACTTCCATGATCCTTAACTTCTTAGCTTAGACATCTTCTATCTATTTATATGCACCTAGCGCGCAGATACTATGGTCTAAAACCATGGTTTAAGACCCATAGTTTAAATTTAAGTTCATTTACACAAAAATAGGGGACTTTGACCACCCCAAAGCCCTTTGAATCCCTTTTTCGCAACGCACACATACAATCTTACCCAAAATGGAGCTTTGACACTTGTGCCTCAGGGGACCCCGCTCCAACAAAAACCCTGAGAAACCATCTGTAATGATTAGGCCTCCCGTCCTCCTACATTTTCCAGGATCTCATCAGAGAACGAGGTTGGAACAAATCATGTATGTAGGCATCATTCAATTTGTGCAGATCGACGCAAATCCTTAGTTCTCATTTAGCCTTCTTATCCTGCACCACCATAGGACTCACCGAATTTGACTCTTCTACTTGTTTTATAATTCTCCCAGCAACCATTTTTTCCAATTATTTCTTAACTTTCTACTTATACTTGGGATTGAGATTATATGGTTGTTGCTTCACAATTTATGCATCAGGTTTCAGAGTGATCTTCATGAACCCAAGATCTCCTATTATCCCTTTTAGCTCAAAAAACTTTGTAGGAAACAGGTCCTGATACTCAGTCAATATCTCAACGTCCTTTCCCACCATGTCATCATCCTAGTAATATCTAATCTTCTCCAATTTCATTTTTTCCTATGATCCAACATTCACTTGTCGAATCTTCATAGGATTTGGGAAATCTAGTGACTCAATTGAAGTTCTACCAACTACGTGTTGTTCTTTAGACTCAGGGATTGTAATATTCCATGGATTTTCCTCATTCTCTTCAACTGTAAAATTTCTAAAATTCAAAATATCCATCATTTGCGCAACCCATGCTGGTGAGGTGCGCACTATCTTCAGTCTTGATGTGTCAAAGATGATCTTCTGACTACCTTGCAGCACTTTTCTCAAGAAGTCGAACCCACTTTCAAAGTTGAATTTTAAAATAAAACTTTCTTTTAGAGTGATACATTCATTGGTCCCTCAGTGTAGCTCAATCTCCAGGTACCAATCCATAGGCACCTTCCCTAAAGTATGGATGAACATGTGCACCCATTCTGTCCTCAGTTCTGTGCCCCATGCTTCATTCCACTTAACCAAATGTCTGCGCAACTTACATTTTTCGGAACAGGGTTCTTCTATTATGGTATTTGGACACTCAAATCACAGTATCATCTTTTGGGTACATTCTTACCAATTACCCAAGTTTTCTTTATGTGTCTCCCACCATAGTGCTGGGGTAGAGCATAGTGCGATATCCAGTGCATGGAATCATTGTGCTTCTGGAACATCCCTTTCAAGTTCTCCTAAAAATGTGTTCACATTAGTTAAACCATCATAATATGACAATTCCCGTACCTCTGATGATATGCAACAAAGAGCTCGGGTCACTCGATTTAAACGCAATGCAGATACTTCATGTAGCTGATTATGCCAGTTCTCCAGTTATTCATCTGAATATTAGAAGCACAAACTATATTTTTACCAATTAGGTCATCAATTAGTTGTCTGGTTGATTCAATCATCATCTCGTGCAGTTAGCTTATAGATATGGTTTACATCTTCATCTGCGCTCACTGGCTCGGTATATCTTTGACCTTCTGCATGATCTAGAGGAACTACAACTCTGGTGCCATTATTCTTAAAAACCACACTTCTTCGCTTAATATTAATGATGTCATCCATATCAATAGCCCAATCCAAGCCCAAAAGCGTAGGATAGGGATCAGTATCATCCACGATCTGTATGAGTTCAAAATATGTGAGCACCTTTACTACTTCAATATCTACAACATCTTGTTAGAGTCTTCCTAATGAAATGATCTTCTACTTAATGGCCATGCACAGCTGAATAGTAGACCACTCCAAAATGGGTTCTCCCATGTGCTTCCAAGTTTTCTTCGGTAAGACATTTCCATCTGACCCTAGATCCGAAATGACCTAGTCCATCTCATAGGCACCAAGCTGAGTAGTCAAGCGCATCTCTTGTCCAGTTCTTCTTTTATTATTTTTCTTATAGATCTTATTTACAACTTTATGCTCCATCTGGGCCTATTATTTTTCCCCATAGTTATCTATCAATGCTTGGAGGTTCTCAACTACCTTTTTATTGCACAATAGTTTGATACAAGCCTGCAAGAAGGGATTTATTTCTTCATCTACTCCGGCCACATCCATATGTTTACTCGATGTTGATGCACCTGCTTCTGCAAATCCCTTCTTTGCTTCTACAAAGGTGTATTTTTCGTGCTATAAGTTGAATCCCTCTTTTTTCTCATGTGATTTCGGATCCAAAGATCAGTATCTCGAATCTTTACCTTGTCTTCAGCAGTGGAGGTACCACTTCTAGTGACAACATTCATGCTTGATTCCTCTTCACGCAGCTCCACCCTTACCATCTGAATGTTTTTTATAGGAGTATGCGTCTTCTTTTCCTACATATTAGCAACCAAAATAGGACAATCTTCAATTACATGATCAGACTACCTACAATACCTGCAAGATTGTCGTGCTGGATTTGTATAGTCGCATGCATAATGGCCAACATCTCCATAATTGTAGCAGATGGTTGTTCTCTTCCTCAACTATCTCCTCTTCCTCTTCGTCTTCCTCTAGTCTAGAATCCACCACGCCCAGATGGGGATGCTGGTGAGGTAGGTTCAACATGCATTCTACACAGCTCAGTTTTTTCCATCATTAAATCAAAAATGTGAAAATCTTATTCATGATGTCCCAGTGACAAGAAGAACTTGAAAAAAGGTTTCTTTAGCTTGGGCACATATTTAGAAATCCTTAGACAGTAATTTGTCGCATGCATACCCATATCCTGACAAATTGTGCACCATACTGTAGTTGTCCCACTTAGTCCAACCACGCTCTTCAGGGGGCTTAGTCCTCTAGCTTGCAGATAATCATTGAACACATGGCATTGATCCTTATGATGCCTGCCATCTTTACATCACATGCACCATACATCTGTACATACCTCATTTCCCTTATATTTTCACAGATTATGTATTTCCAAATGCATCGCTTCTAACTTAATTTGGATTTGTTGAGTTCCAATCACAGTGGGTACTGGTGAAACTTATAGATTCATTGCAATCTTGACCGCTTCAGCCTGCATGGAAATATTCTATTGACTCAGGGGTTGGCGTAGATACGGTAGAATCATAGAAATAAACCATTATTTATGTTGGGTATCATCAATAGTAAATCCTCCATCACTGATAGTGCGCTTCAACATCTAATCTGCATCCCATATAGATTCATTTAACTCCTGGTGAATTTCTTTCAACTCATTTACACATTGCACATATGAGTTTTTCTTCTTGATCTGTTCTTTTAGTGCATCCTTCACATTATCAATAGTTGCATTAGGGGTCGTTGATACATATCTTATATACCAATCCAACGTTCGGTCTTGAAAAGTAGTGACCAACTGCGCTTTCTTTACATTGTCACTATTAACCTATTGTGCTCTCCATATAGCATTAGTAACAAACCAGAATTGTTCTATGTCTTTATTCCCAATACCACGGAAAGTAGGTACCTTCATGGAAGCAGCCATCTCTGCGCCTAGCGGTGGAGGTGGAGTGGATGACTTGTGAGATGAATCAGAAGTGGTGTGGATGGAATTTGAAGATTATTTTGATCTTGCAATACTTCTTCTTCAGAATACGTAGATTCACCCAAGCTACTAATCTCTAATTCTTCATCACTATCAATCTACCCTTGAGAGAACTGTCAATAAACCGTTCTTCAAGATCTGCATGGTAATTTCTTCACGTAGTCGGGCCTCTACAGGACATTCACTTGATATGACTGCACAGACTACCATGTTCACACAATAGCATCTTAAGCCACAACTTCAAAGAGTGTAGGAACTTACCTCTGGGACCCTTGAAAAATATTCTTTCAGCTTCAGAATAAGAGATGAACTGATCAATATAAAACTCCGTTACAAATCCTCCCAGAATGCAATCGATCCAATGATCTACCGCTCGGTTAATCTTATTGTTGGTCCTTTGTAGATGTAGTACTAACTCTGGAGTCCACTGAGTGACTGCGTCATCCTTTGTGCAGGTATTAAATTTAGTCAATCAATACAACCACTCATGCTACTCGGTTGCAAAGGAGGCAAAGAAAATATCGTGGACTTCTATATAAATATACTTTTTTACCCAATATTCAGCAAAAATTTAGAACTTCTATTCTCTTGGATCGAAAATTTGAGGATCTTTTTGTCAAGTCAATCTTGTAATTCATTCTGCTTAGGATGCCATAACATCAACTCTCCCTCAAAATGATCCTGGTCTTGGAAACAAAACAATTTTTTTGCTTGAGGGGTCCTGACCCACGTTCATATTTATTGCGCAATCAACAAACCCTCCTACTATTAGCCCTTTTGGCAATGACCTTCTTGCGCAAATCAAAGTCTCACCCAAAGCAGTATGGGGGGCGTTGGAACCAATTTTCTGCACCCTGAGGAAGAATTTAATGTGGTGGCCCTAAAAATATTTATAACAAAAATATAACATATGATAAATAGATGCTATGATAGATGTGTGCAACAACAACTCAATATAACAACAGATCAAATCTTCGTAGATTATCACATAATGCTTCAATATGTATTCGCGCATCGTAAACAGATATACTTAAATCAAACCTATTCATCCACTGATATTCACACATAATATACCTTATTCATTCACACATATGCAATTAACCATAAATGGAAGTAAACAAATTCAGATCTTAATGCATTTAACAGATAATAAAAAATCAATCGCATAACAGTCTGGATTTCGCCAAAACAATCTTCTTTATTAAGAGATCTAGTAGTTCCAGTACATTTTGTCCTTCAATACATTGTACCCTTCCACACCAACAACCATTGGAGTTTGTACACATCTAGGACTTAGGTCTCCATGCACACAGCCAACAAGAGCCTTTCTACCCAAAAACCCAGACTTATATTGGAATATTTATCAAACATACATCATCAGACATAAGATATCTTTTCTTGACTCGATCTATCCATATTTATACTAACTTAGACATGCAGATACCATGGTTTGAGACTCATGCTTTCCCCTTTAAACCCATTACATTGATTGAGGGAATTTGACCAGTCCCAAAGCCCCTTTGACTCTTTCGTGCAGTGCGCACAACAAAATATAAACAAAACTTAACCAAAATTGTACCCCAGGGGACCCTGCTCCGTCACCGCTTGCACACTAAGAGAAAGGATTGGACCTGGTAATGCATTTGAATGATCATTACGACCCTTTTTTTCTTGCAAACTACTACAAGTACCATCCCTTATTGGATTTTTCCTCTCTGCATGGTTACTTCATGTGCAATGTTGCAAATGGATTCACAAACCTTGTAACCTTGCTTTTGGTTGACGGATGTACCCCTGGCCTTCAGCCCGCTGCTCTCTCTCTGGTGACTTTTTCAAGTCCTCCAGACCATGATCACAATTTCTACAACCTCTGTCCTTCATCCCATGTCTCACAAGAGGTCTGCAACCTCTGATCCACAGACCACACATTCCATGTTCACTCGGTTCTTCCACTGCATTGACTTCTTTCATATTTCATCCCTCAATGCCAATATCCACATCCACCACTCTTGAGATATGACCATAGATCCTTTTATCGACACCCTAGTAGTATTTGATGGCTGAGTCAAATGATGTGCACAAGGAATGACTTCGTCCTGATATGTTATGGTACTTTGATGGTCCACTAATTCTATAATGTATGGGCTTACGCCCTTCGATCCCTATGTAGTGATGAATGCCCACGACCATCAGAATGCGACCTGCAATAAATAAAATAAGGATTAAAACTATTTTATTCTTTATTGGAGGCTTATGGTCCCTCGACCAAGTTATACATGGTGAATAGGCTCGTTTCTACGAATAAATCAATTCCCTCAACACCCAAAAAAAGGAATCAACGCGAAAACCCCATGATAATTTTTTTCTTTCTTTCTATTGAAACCCACTTTTGATATAGATCTGGTCCACTAACTGGTTGAGGAAGACAAAAAAATGAAATACCAACTAGGATGATATCAAATACCACCAAAGATGGAAATGTGTGCTAGGGTGAGAATAAAACCCACTGAAATTCTCTGCATAAACCCCTCAAGTTGGAGGCATGCACAACTTTGATACCACTGTAAGATCCCAAACATTAAAAAATTTTAAAATATCTAGCACACTTTAGTGTTCTGATTAAAGTGAACTTTCAACAAGAACAAGAACACAAACAAAATATATAAATTAAACCCTTTATTTATATTATTAGCTAAATAAAATAATATATTCCCATACAATAAGATTGAAACTCCTGCAAATGGCATGCACGATTGTTGAAAAATGAAAAATCTAAGACATTGAATCCCAGTTGTGAATCTTGGATGGATCCACCACACAAATGTCGGTGCAGGGCTTTTGTCCCGTGATCAAACTAGAACCAGCCACGCCATGTCCTCAACAAAACATAATAAGAAAGAAAAACTTTGGATGGTCCAAAGGCTTAGCTTCTATCCCCTTTAATAGGCTTTATGGACTCTCTAGAAATATTGTTTTATTATTTTCCCTCGAAAAACGAAGGAAAATACCATGGGAAGATCCCATGGGTAAATTATGTCCATTTTGACCATATCAAGAAAAGGGAATATTACACTATGCACATGTACAAAGTGTTGGAAAACCTTACCTCAAGTGTGTTACACTTGGGTTTCTATCTTTTGTCTACCACACAGTGTTTCCAGTCTCATATTTCTTCTATATTGCGAGATTGATATCCATCGAGGTGCTAGAGCCCAATGACACATTCCCCAAACCACACAAATAATGTAGGGAAAGTAAAATTGTAAAAGATTCAGAAGATTGCCTAAAAAAATGGAATTGTAGCATTGAGAAAATCGAAGAAGATATTTAAGACTTCCAACTATGGTAGCTAGGAGAAGGTGGTGGGAACCAGAATAATGAAGTTATTTCCAGAGAGATCCAAAGGCTTGATTTGGGAGCTCGAGATGAAATCCAGGAGTGGGGAGATCCTCCCACATGGTTAAAAATAATTCGATGAAGGACACTGAAAATCAAAGGATCTGATTGGCTAAACATACCGAGACCAAGCCTATAGAGGAACACACTTTGTGTAACAAGATTCATTTGGAGAGGAATAAACCAATTAATTAAAATATCCATGAAAAATTACTCGTTCAAACATAATGGGATTGGAAAATTATCATCAATTAAATGGTTGCTTCAATTCAATAGATACAATTTATAATTTAATTTCTAATGTAAAATTTCCCTGACCATTCAAATGTGGAAGCTCTCTCGTAGACTCAACAAAACAATACAATACCAAAGCATTTTTGAGAGTGAGAAGTGATTCCCCTAAAATAAAAGGATCAAACATGACGCTATGTAGAAAAGGAATTCATGCGAGTCAATGATTCTAGTCTATTACCCTTAAACCAGATAACATATTTAAACTTATCCCAGTGTAAAATACTCTCCACAAATAACATCATATTTATAAGGTCTTTAACCCTCCCTCCTTTCTCGTCAACAAGTCCTCAAAAAAATTAATTCCCCTCACCCACAGGATTAATTGTATATAACCAAGTTGTTGTAAACCTAACTCTATCAATTTTACAACCTTTGATACATAACCTCCGGTGAGTGCTCTCAGAAAGCATATAAGCCTTTGTCTTTTGGTGGCACCTCACACTATATCTGTTCATTGGCTTGCTTAACCTCAAAACCGGCTCAAACAAAAAACTTTATAGCCACACTCTTTTAATATGCCCTTTTATATATTTTTATAATAAAAAAAAATTGTTTTAAAAAAGGCTCTCATGTATTCATAAAAAAACACAAAAAAAGTGTGAGTATGAACGTGCCCTTAAATGTTTGGCTCTTTTTAAATATTTCTTACGACTTGTTAACATGGGCATAAACAACTCAAAAAATAACCCTAAAAAAATAGAAAAACACTAAATTTTCCAAGCCATTTGAATCTGTTAAGTCCAAAATTATCAAACAATTTTTATTATCTCAAATAATATTCAGTAGAAAGGGCCATGAAAAATACCTTTATTTCCTAAATGGCTAAACAATGAAGTAAGAAAATTGTGTAGCAGATACAAGATGCTTTGGCACCCGCCCAGAAAAGAATAACTTCCACAAATCCTAAACCTATAGTCATACACATATCTCTAATGTTGTATATAGCCCCAACTGTAATTTGAATCAACATGACAGCAACATAAATTTTTGATTTGATCTCATTGAAGAGGACACAACAGCTGAATTTTTGTTTTTGCACTCAACCTATGCATTCAATTTTTTGGGCTTAATCCACTTGCAACAGCCGATTTCATCTTACACTTCCGCAACCTTATTGATTTGCAAAATTGTGGTTTAAACCACGCAATTCCCCACCATAAACCCTCGCACCAACCACATTAATTTATCGTGCCATACCGTTTGAATTCAAACCTCCCACGTCAACTCTTGTGGACCTCGCCAGTCCACGTCATCCACATATCGACCAATCGACGCTTATCACATGCCTCCGTGCCAACATCACCTACCCTCCGAACTCACGCGATAGCAAGACCCCACCTACAAACTCACCATCTCCCACGACAAATCAAAACCTATCACACCGTTTGATTGCCTCGTCAGCCGGAATGCCGTTTGATGCGATAAACCATCGTTCATTTATCACGCCATTTGACGTTGACGTCACTGGACACGACTCCCCATGCGATAAACCTATTGCATTATATTTTGTAATGTTTTATTGTTAAATGTTGTGGGGACATGATTTTTCTTTCATATAGTCTTAGACTTAGATTAATTTTTCTTTTTATAATGGCTATGACCTGTATTGTAAACACACACATACAAATACACACACACACACACACATTTCTGTGTGTGTGTGTGTGCGTGTGTGTTTACAATACAAATATATATATGTGTGTGTATGTGTGTGTGTGTGTGTGTCTGTGCGTGTGTCTGTGAGTAGTGAATACACAGAGAGAAATAGGTTTGCAGTGGAGCAGATTCAAAGAGAAACCAGAACAACAGTTCTGAAGATTGTAAAAGCTGAAAGCAAATGAATGAAAAATGTTTTTTTTCTCTCACCGGTGAATGTTTTTTTTTAATGCTCCATCTGTAGTTTTATCAATGAAATCTTCGTGTTGAAAGAGGAACGAAATTCCTCTATATTGTGTTAAGGATTTTTTAGAAAATCTGACATGGTATCGGAGCTAGTCAAGGCTCTCAGCAGTTGTTAGAAGCTGAAGGAAGAAGAAGACTATTGAATAATTTCTCTAGCAGAGCGAAGGTTTTTAGCAAGTCAGGTATTTACACAGTAGTGTCATTGTTCATTTAAAAATATACAGAGATATGAAAAGAAGTGTCAAGAATCAGATTTTATCTCTCCAACAGTAAGAAAGTCTCATTTAAGTTACATAGTCAAGATTTATATTTCTGCACAATAAAGAATGGTAGGAACTAACACGAGCATGAGTATGGGAAATAATTAACTCCCACAGTTCAATGGGAAGAACTATGACTATTGGGCAATCACAATGAGACCCCTGTTTGCATCTCAAGTCTTATGGGAACTGGTTGAATATGGATTTGAAGAATCAACTTATGCAAATGAGTATAATGCCTTAACACAGACAGAAAAGGATTTTCTGAAGAGTAATAATAAGAATGACTCAAAAGCCCTCTTCTATCTCTATCAAGCAGTGCATGAAAGTATATTTCCAAGAATTGTAGCAGCAAAGAAGTCCAAGGAGGCATGGGATACCCTCCAAATAGCCTATCAAGGCATGGAGAAAATAAAGAAAACAAATCTTCAAGTAATGAGAAGAGAGTTTGAATTTATTTGCATGAAATATTCGGATAGCTTAGACTCATTCTTCACACAGTTGATTGGGTTGGTTACCCAAATGAGATCTCATGGAGAGACAATTGATGAGAGAAAAATAGTGGAGAAAATATTGAGAAGTTTACCCTTAAGATTCAATGTGATAGTCACTACTATTGAAGAGACAAAGGATCTCTCAATATTTACGGTTGATGAGCTTCATGCATCTTTGATGACACATGAAGAAAGGCTGAACAGAACAAAAAACTCATCTTTAGAGCATGCCTTCAAGACCCAAATGTCTATGGAAGAGGAAGAGGTCAAGGCAGATCAAACTACCAAGGAAAAGGTAGAGGCAGAAGCCAGAATAGAGGAGGAAGAAACAACCCTGCAAATACAAATGGAAGGGGTAGCAACAAAAATAAGAATCAAAGTCAAGGCAAAAGCCAACAAGGAGCACAAAATCAAGCACATGGACAAAGGTATGATAAATCCCAAGTCCCGTGTCATTACTGTAAGAAGTATGGGAACTATGCCAATGAATGTAGAAAGAAACATAGTGACATGGGTAATAGACCCAGTGCTAAGTTTACTAAATAAACTCAGAGTTAAGTTTTTTTTTTTTAGCATGTAATATGGCTGAAGAGAAGAATGAAGATATATGGTTTCTAGATTCAGGATGTAGCAACCATATGACTGGAAACATCTCTATATTTTCCATGTTGGATAAAAATGTGAAGTCTCAAGTAACATTGGGAACAGACAGCAAAGTCTCTGTCATGGGGAAAGGCAGAGTAAGTGTTTTGACAAGAAAAGGAAAAAGGAAATAAATATCTGATGTATACTATGTACCAGGTATGAAGTGTAACATTTTGAGCATTGGACAGTTCATTCAAAAGGGCTACAATGTATTTTTTGAAGATGATGTATGTACCATCATGGACATACCACCAAGAAATCAAAGGATTGCACAAGTGAAGATGACAAGAAACAAAATGTTTCCTCTCAAGATGAGAGAAGATTTGAATAAAGGAGTTGAAATGGTAGCTGTGACACAAGATACATTCCAAAAGGAAGAAAAATATGAAAACTGGCTATGGCATTTGAGATTTGGACATCTCAACTTTGGAGGCCTAAATTTTTTTCATAGAAAAGGTATGGTAAAGGGATTACCATTGATTGAAAAACCACACAGCCTTTGTGAAGGTTGCATCTTGGGAAAGCAACATAGAGAAAGCTTTCCATCAGGAAAGAGCATAAGAGAAAAATCACCCTTAGAAACAGTCCATTCAGATTTATGTGGACCAATGCAAACACCTTCTTTAGAAGGTAGCCACTATATGTTAACTTTTATTGATGGTTACACAAGAAAAACATGGGTTTATTTCTTAAAGATGAAGAGTGAAGTATGTGAGAAGTTCTACCACTTTAAAGCTCTTGTTGAGAATCAAAGTGGGCGGCATATAAAAGTTTTGAGGACTTACAGAGGAGGATAATATATCCCCAAATATTTTATGTATTATTGCAGAGAAAATGGAATTCATAAACAATTTACAACGAGGTATACACCACAGCAAAATGGTGTTGCTGAAAGGAAAAAAAGAACCATCATGGATATGGTAAGAAGCATGTTGAAGGTAAAACATTTTCCAAATGAATATTGGGTTGAAGTTGTACATTTTGCAGCATATGTGTTGAATAGATGCCCAACAAAGGGTGTGATGAACAGAGTTCCAGAAGAATCATGGAGTGGCATAAAACAATTTGTCACCCACATGAGAGTATTTGGATGTGTGGCTTATGCACATATTCCAGATTAGCTAAGGAAGAAGTTGGACAGTAAGGGGGATAAGTGCATATTTTTCGATATAGTGATGAGTCAATGGCATATAGATTGTATAACCCATCCACCAAGAAGTTTATTATAAGCATAGATGTACAGTTCATTAAGGAAGAAGTTTGGGATGGAAGCATTGAGAAAACAGTGAATGTAAAAACTTGTTTGTCTCAAGAAGATGATGAGGAAGAAATGGCAGAAAGAAATCCCTCATTGGTAGCACATCCTCCACCAACACAAGCACAACAAGGGACATCACAAGCTGGTATGAGAACACCCTTGAGAAGTGATGAAAGTGCTTCTCCAAGCACAACACAAAGATCAGATTTGAGTGCTTCTACAAGCACAAGTACAAAAAGTGAAAGAAGAACCAGATTCAGAAGTTTAAATGAAATCTATGAGCAAGAGGCAACTAATGAAGGTATGAACTCTTTATTTTCATTTTATTTCCATATAGAAAATCCTATTCATTTTGAAGAAGCATTAAAATATAAGAAATGGATAGATGTTATGGATGAAGAAATGAATGAAATAGAGAAGAACAATACATGGGAATTATTTGATCTCACAAAAGGTGAGGGAGTGATTAGAGTAAAATGGGTCTATAAGACCAAAAGCAATGTTGAAGGTAAGATTGAAAGGCACAAGGCCAAACTTGTTGTCAAAGGCTACAAGCAACAACAAGGAAGAGATTATGAAGAAACTTTTGCACCAATTGCAAGAATGGAAAAAATAAGAGCAATGTTGTCTATTGCAGTGCAACATAAGTGGAAATTTTATCAAATGGATGTGAAATCAGCATTTCTAAATGGAGTATTGATGGAAGAGGTTTATGTTGAACAACCTCTGGGCTATGAGAAAGAAGGCCAAGATCACAAGGTATGCAAATTGAGGAAAGCTCTATATGGGTTGAAACAAGCACCAAGAGCATGTTACAGTAGAATAAATGCTTATCTACTAGAAAATGGGTTTGAGAAACGTGAAGGAGAACCCACACTATACATAAATGAAAACGATGGTAAGATGCTCATTGTTATTTTATATGTTGATGATGTGATATTCACAGGTAATGATGCTTGCCTCATTGAAAATTTTAAGACAATCATGAAAGAAGAATTTGAGATGACTGATATGGGATTGCTGAGATACTTCTTAGGAATAAAAGTAGAAAAAAATGAAAATAAAATTTTTATTTTTCAAGAAAGTATGTGAAAGAAGTTTTTGAAAGATTTAACATGCAATATTGCAAGGCAGCAATAACTCCTACAGTGATGGGATTGAAATTAAGCAAGGAAGACAACAAGAAGGATGTAGATCCAAGTTTATATAAAAGCATAGTTGGCAACCTTATGTATTTGACAGCAATTAGGCCTGATATTATGCATGATGTAAGTTTAATTTCCAAATTCATGGAAAGGCTAAAGGAGACACATTGGAAAGCAGCAAAAATAATTCTAAGGTATGTGAAAGGAACAAAGGGGTATGGTATTTTATACACCTCTTCAGAAAATTTTGAGTTAATTGGTTATATTGATAGTGATTGGGCTGGAAGTATAGATGACAGGAAAATTACTTCTAGACATGTTTTTCATTTAGGATCAGGAGCCATTTCATGGGCTTCTAAGAAATAGCCAATTGTGTCTTTACCAATAGCAGAGGCAGAGTATGTGGCAGCTACAGCAACAGCATGTCAATCTGTATGGATGAGAATAACGTCGAGATATTTGTGCCATGAACAGGTAAAATTTACAACAGTTTATTGTGATAATAGCTCAGCAATAGCATTATCCAAGAATTCAGTGTTTCATAAAATAACAAAACACATTGATACAAAGTATCATTATATCATAGAATTGGTAAAGAATGGAGAAGTTGTTCTGAAGCATTGCAGAACAGAAGAACAATTTGCAGATATTTTGACAAAGACATTGGGGCAGAAAGTTTTAATTATCTCAGAAAATTTCTAGGAATGCAAGATAGCAGTAGTTGTGATTAAGGGGGAGTGTTGGAAATAACCCCAACTACAATTTGAATCAACAGGACAACAACATAAATTTTTGATTTGATCTCATTGAAGAGAAGGACACAACAATTGAATTTATGTTTTTTCACTCAACATGTGCATTCAATTTTTTGGGTTTAATCCACTTGCAACAGTCAATTTCATCTTACACTACCGCAGCCTTCCTAATTTGAAAAATCGTGGTTTAAACCACACAATTCCCTGCCATAAACCCTCGCACCAACCGCATTTATTTATTGCGCCATACCGTTTGAATTCAAACCTCCCATGTCATCCACCCATCAACCAATCGACACTTATCGCACACTTCCGTGCCCATGTCACCTGCCCTGCGAACTCGCGTGATAGTGCAACCCCACCTGCCAACTCACCATCTCCCACGACCAATCAAAACCTATTACACTTTTTTATTTCCTTGTCAGTCGACGCATCGTTTGATGTGATAAACCATTGCATATTCTTTACCATTCATTTATTGTGTCATTTGACACTAACGTCATCGGACACGACTCCCCATGCAATAAACCTATCGCATTATATTTTGTAATGTTTTATTGTTAAATGCCACGGGGACATGATTTTCATTTCATATATTCTTAGACTTAGGTTAATTTTTCTTTTTATAATGGCTACGACCTGTATAGTAAACACACACACACACACACACATATATATGTTTACAATACAAATTGGATATATATGTGAATGTGTGTGAGAGTAGTGAATAGACAGAGAGAAATAGGTGTGCGGTGGAGCAGAGTAAAAGAGAAACCAAAACAACAGTTCTGAAGATTGTAAAAGCTGAAAGCAAATGAATGAAAGATGTTTTTTTTCTCTCCACAGTGAATGTTTTTTTTTGGCTCTCCATGGTGAATTTTTTTTTTGTTAATGTTCCATCTGCAGTTTTATTAATGAAATCTCTGTGTTGAAAGAGGAAAGAAATTCATATGTATTGTGTTAAGGATTTCTTAGAAATATGACATCTAATATCTATAAGATAATAATAAAATTTGCCTCTCTGATCATAAAAAATGGACCAAAGCGCAACCACAAGAGATCTCAATAAAATTGAAAGGCCAAAAAGGGGATAAACGAGGCCATAAATGTGAATAATAGAGAGGGAATCAAGACCCTGGAAGCAAACCCTACCTCCATTGTTGGACTGGGAGATGATGCAATAACGTCTGTTTCTACTCCAAACCCTAGGCAGAACTCCTGCCAAACAAATGTGAATTACATACCACCACAAATTCGAAGCGGAAATATTTGTTTGAGTATCGAACATTCGTCCAGAATGGACCGAGGAATGTGATATTACAGAATTCACGGGGTAGGAATTACAAGTCGCTTGTATTAATAATTGTTTGTGTCTAGGAGTAGAAATGAAAAATCATGGCTTATGGAAAAATGACCCTGATATATGTCCGAAGGCGGCGAGGCCGGGACCGATGGAATTATTTCTAGAGAGACTTGAGTCTTAGGAGCTCAAAGATAAATCTGGTAGTCGTAATCCTACAATGTGGTAAAAAATAATTTGATGAAGGGGGATAAAAATCAAAATATATTATTTGCCAAATATTCCCAGCCCAAGCCCACAAAGGAACCCCTTCGATATAGCTAGAAATTGTATCCAGAGGTGCAGAGGAACACCGGAGTAATATAATATTAAACCTTAGAAATTTGATTCAGAATAGTCTCAACAATATTCTTGGACTCACTGAGCATACCAATGTTCTTTTCCAAGGTTCTCTTCTTATTTGGAACCTCAGGGCACCATATCTGTGCCCTCCCACTTGGGTCAAGATCTCACTATTAAACTCGGTCATCACCAATTTGTTGCACATGAATTAGAAACACAAATAAATCCCATCACCCATCCTCAGAGTAACCACCCTCTAGTAAGCCATCAAGCTGGCACCGATTTTTATAAGTCACAATACCTAGTTCAAAAATTCTGTCATACACCTCGGACAATAGTCTCTAACCTTATTTCATATTCCCCTGCTTACAATGCCCATCAATAAGCACATTATACGAGAACTTATTCAGACTCAATCCTTTCCTATGCATTTTGAACTAAAGCTCCCCGACAACTTCCATTTTATCTATCTTACAAAATCCATCCAAAAAAAAATATACCATTATATTGTTTCTTGTGGTCATGTTGTGCTCTGCTTTAGCAGATATAGGACTTGATAATATCACATCTCACAAGATTCATTTAGCATTGTCTTGTTTTTTCTAATCCCCCTAAAGAAGGAGATTTTAAGACCATTGAGGATCACATCCTCAAATTTTTTATTGTGGATCGTGCCTGTCATCCCAACTATGTCATAGCCAGGTCATGTTTAAATGCATTTCGCCAGTATTTTGGTCACAATTTGTGTTATGGTGTTTGAGGTTAAATTAATATACGTTCATGATGATATCCTCAATAATTACTTATACCAAACAACTAGTTCTATTATGTTAGGGTTCGTTTTCATAATATGGATCATGATCTTGCTCAGATGGTTCACAGTTCTCTATTTTCCTATTTATGTTATGAGAAATGTGTCTTACATCAAGGATATTCAAGAAATTAGTATTAGGGATTTGTCAGAAATTAGTCTTGGTGAGAATCTCCTTGCATATTTTTTGATAGGGAAATTGTTTTTGGAGAGAATAATTTCTAAGATAATTAAAGAAGAAAATGCTACAATGAATTTAATGAAAGTATTAGCCATATTCTTGCTTTGGGTTGAGATGCTTATTGTCTTACTCGACAAATCATGTTGGTTACTTTTTGAGATTGTATCCCTCATGATCTAGCCTTGCATACTGAGCCATGAAAATAATATGATATTTTATTTCTTGAACTAATAAGCATTAGGTATTTTTCAAAAGTACAGAGATGCATTGGAGATCGCAAGATTGCTAAGAGAAAAAGCATGCAGCATGTGGATAGCAAATGAATCGGACTTTAAGCAAACAAAGAATCATATGAAACAAGGCGTTCAAAAGGGTGAGAATAGTTCTGAAGAATTCATCAATTTATTGAGATGCAAAAAAGAGGCAATTGAAGATGAAGTTGACACATATCTGGAAAAAGAAAAGCATCTCAAAGAAGTTGGTAAAAGTATTGGAAGATGAGAGCAGTATCATTGATTAATTTAATGATATACTTTTATGATGGAAATGAATGGGGTCCCGTGAATAATGTTATACAAGCTTAAATTCTTCAAGAATGGGATTGCATGGACATGGTGATGCTTTCAACTGGAAATGCATGTTAATGAGTGAGGAAGTGGAAAGTGAAATCAAAAGCCTTTGTAAGATAGGTAAAATGGATCACCTTTGTAAGGTCATACCCTTTCTCCTTCAAATCATAAAAAATATACAAAGCCTGCACAACCCTATAGTTCTTACAGATCCCATCTAAGATCATAGTACATGTTTGTATGTCAGGCATACACACCTTCACAATCATAAAATGAAATATCTCGGAAACCCTCCTAAATCGGCCTTGCCTGCTAAACTGGCCGATAATTTCATTGAAAGTAAACACATCCAGAACCCAACCATTATCCAAAAATTTATCAAGAATTTCATGAGGTCCTCTTAGTGTCCCTTCCTTGAAAAAATCTTGTATCAGATAGCCAAAATTTTGGACATCCACTAAAAACCCGAATTCCAAAATCTCTCCATACCCCCACTAAAATAAATCAGTCTAATTCACCTTAACTAAACATTGCAACATCTCATTGCAATTTTAGACCTTGGTAAATAACCCTAGACCTCTCATTTCATTAAAAGTATCAACTGCTTCAAAAAATATTTTAATTTTGCAATAGGAATTAGCGAGTACCTCAAATATTAGAGAGCTTGAACAAAACTCTGGCAGTTTTGACAGAGCCATGGCGGCTTTCCAACCTTTGGCTCGAAATATCATATCGATAATCTCAACATATGTGGACTCTTCGTGACAGAATCTTTTATGATTTTTGGCCTAGAGGAATAATCAGAGGGCCAAGATTGTATTGTTTTACAGTATGATTAATTTACTTACGCATTGTGTCGTGAATAAATTGGGGCAGATTTCAGATTCGAGGGTTTCTTCCCATATCATGTTACTTTGAATAAATTGTTTAATGGTTTTTGTTGCTTCTGCATGTTTTTCGTCATCATAATGGACCATATTCGAGCCCTGCGGAGTTGTTGTCGAGGTGTAACGATTGATGGTGTTCAGGATGACTGATCGGGTGATGTGGGTTCTGATAGTTTTTTTTCATCCATCACTAGAAGATTTTAGGTAAGGATTGGGTGTTTTGAATATGGAGATAACCGTGCGAGGGTTTTTAATGTGCATGCGCATATGTATTCTAATGTTGACAACGCCCGAAACCATCGCATAAATAACAGTGCCACGTGTGAATTTTTAATTAGCCAAAGGAGGATGAAATTGAAGCTCGTTGATTCACCAAAGTGAACAATGTTTGCACTCGCAAGCTCATATAGAGAATTCCTCCCACGTAATTAGAATTTATGTAACATTGTAATAATAATGACTTCTTTATTTTATTTAGTAAACTTAAGAATTAAATAAAATATAAAAATAAATTAAAAATAATACTTAATATCAATTACATGACCCAAAAATTCTTACCATATATTTTATAGTACCCCAAGATCGATATTGAATGCCTAATATTTTATAATACCCCACACTTGACATTCAAGTTGGTTAGTTTTACATATAGATCATCTAGTTGAAACCCAATTTGGCCACAACCTTACACTCAGCGCCGAGGAACCGAGGTGGCTCGTGCCCTGTCCCATGCTTAGGTATCCACCAGTAGCATTAGAGAACAGTTAACCATGGATTTAAACTTGCATTCAAATTTGTATTTAACTCAATGCAGAGAGAGTTGACATATGAAGTGTGATTCAGTGGTAGAGCCTGGCCCGGAAACGAGTTAAAGAGTTCCACATTTATTCCATCCTTTGATTCAACCATTTTTCGTCATGGGACCCTGCGCAGTGACCCCTTCCTCTCGATCTATTTAATTTTGTACCTGTAAATCATTAAATTGTAGCATAGAACCATTCGACCCACTTCAAAAAGGAATCAAGTTCAAATTTTGTTTGAATTTTCTCTTTTTTTGTGCACAGAGTTGGTATTGGAAATCTAAGACCAATTTTCTCTTTTCCTTTTATGTATTTCCACAATTGAATACATGTGCACGATATTGAACAGTTAGTGAAGGAAAATCACACATACATAAATCTTGGAAAGGTTACAACATGCTTATCATAGGGAAGTGAATCGTCGATAAAGACCAGGAACATCAACAACAGAGCCGCAAACAAGGAAAGGAAGAGAGTTGCAACGTGTTTTTGGGATGCACTCTAAGTGTTTGAAAAATACCATGAATCAACTGTATAACAACTGAAGTAATAGTTCCTATATTTGCAGTATTTTTACAGGACTTTTGATGGACTTAGACATGGACATCAACCAGTTCCTTGAAATCCTGTCAAAGCCCCCAGCTTCGCCGGAACTTGCAGTAATAGTGGCTAAGGGTCAAGGGGTACAACTTGAAACTAGATCCCATGAAAAATCCATGGAGTTGGATTTCTCATTCTAGACAGCTCAAACAAATGTTGCAGAAAATGGAATTTATGGAAACTGAAGAAAAAAAAACAAGCTATATTTATAAATACACACCCTCTCTACTAAAGTTTTAGAGGTGTAAGGGGATAATTTATCCCTTAAGAAGATATTACATGAAATAAAAGAGTAGGAGAATCTCCATCCTCCAAATGATATGTTGCATGCAGAAATTCTCGACCTTAAAAGCAAGCGGGAATAAATGTGATCCCAACAGGCCACCTTCAAACAAGAAACTAAGACACACATCAATTCTTGGGCATAGGTGGTTCGGGAAAAGGATAAAATTCCTACCCCTCTTGCAACAATTGATGAGGTAGTGCAAGAAAAACATGTGGAAGAATGCACTAGACGGGTGAGAGAATTGAATCTCAAGGTGAGAGGTCTCCTCTTACATCACCCCTCTCCGGATCCTATGCAAGTGGGGGTTAGGTTCCTTCGAGATACCCTTAACCTCCCCGATATAGCTTTGGATATATCCTGGATGGGTTATGACTCCACTTTCTTCCTCATGTTTCAAATTGCATTTGATCAACTCTACGCCCTCAGGGCTAAGAAAAAGTTGTTTTCTCTTCCCAGGAGGATTTTCTTGGATGAGGACCTCACTCGAGCACAGGTTGTGGAAATTAAAAAAAAAATAGAACAGGTTATGGTAGCATGAAAAGTAGGGTAATTGGTAGTTACCAGGAATCTCCAAGAATTCATTCAAGACTCCTTCCCACCTGGGTGGGAACCCCAAACTGGAGGTTCCAAATGACTAGCCCTCTTGGGGATACAAAAGGGTACATGAATTTCTATTCGTTGTTGGAATGGAAATGGATTTTTCTAGTCATAGATGAGACTCTTGTATGATTCTCTTGAATAAACATACATCCTCTTCGTGACTGAGACTCGTGTAATCCTTGTTCAACCTCTCCCAGATATTGCAAGTTACCATTGGTTCTCAGTTTGCAGGCAGGAGACAAGGAGCTCAAGAGGGGCCAGAGGATCAAGTGGAGTTGCTTTTTTGGTTAGTGACTCACTCCAAAACAAGGTATATTTGGTATTCAAATATAAGTTTTCTAGGTTTATGTGGTTTTGGATTAGCATGAGAGTCTCTCCTCCAAGGGACATCTACATTGAATTTTGTTACTTTTCCCCACCCTCTTCACCATTTTCCATCCAAAATTTCTAAAATGGCGACCCATTTACAGACTTGTACACTGACATCACCCAATACTTTTTTGTTGGGAAAGTCATCCTCCTAGGTCATTTCAATTCTCGTGCTAGATATCTTCATATCCCTCTCCACTATTGATCATAGGATGTGTTTTGAACCCAGGGGATAGATCCAAATTCAGTAGGGCTTCACCAGATGTCAGATGATTCTTTGGGGCCCACTATAGTTTATGGTAAGCATCTATTGCAGTTGGGGGAATCATAGGAGTTTTTTATTTTAAATGGTCTCACATGTTTCCCAGACTCCCACTTTTTTACATGTCGGCCATATGGCGAGCGTATGAGTGTAGTTGATTGTGTCCTCATGGATAGCCAAAACTTTCACCCTTCTATTCTCCATCTCTGGGTCTCCCCATGCACCCTTGCTAATCATGAAATGTTTTCCTTCTCTCTTGGGTTTTACCCTCCCCTTCCACCCCATGCTTCCCCTCAAGTCCCACCCTGAACCACCTATTTATTTGATGAAGGAAACCCCAACATTTTCTTCTCTACCCTACACAAGTGCCCCCATTAGAGACTCAGTTATCCTTGCTTTATTTTTCTTCCACTTAATACACCCGCCTTTCATTTTCTATTTGGGAAGAAACACTCAAATCCTTCCCCCACTCCACTCGTTCCACTTCCATCTCCCCAAAATTTGGATCTTTCCCCATGAAAAAATGGTACGATGATGAATTCAAGACTCTACATCGATAACTTCGATATTATTTCACCCACTCTCAACCTTTCTACCCTAACCTCAAATATTTTTGTTGTCATATCCTCCGTCTCAAGAAAAGACTCTTTGTCTCTCATAGAATACGTGAACTTTATGCTCTCCTTTCCCACTCCCCTAAAAAATTATGGCATACCATCCTTCCCCGATGCTCCCCTCTTCCATATGACCTTGAACCTACATCCATGTTCTCTCACACTTCCAACCTTTATGATATTCTAGGGCAAGCCCAAATTCATGTTACCTCCCCACCCTCTTCTTTTTACCTATTCTTGGACAAATATATTAGGGAGGCCATTTGGGTGATGAGCAATCACAAAGCATCTGATGAGGAAGGCTACCAAGTTGATTACTTTAAGCATGGTTTTTGTGCTTTGGTTAGCTACTTGGATGATCTCTTCAACCATGTATTCCATGAAGGTTTTCCACCGACATGGTCACGCCGCATCATCTATCTAATCCATAAATTAGGTTCCAGCTCAAATCCCATAACTATAGAACGACCATCATGGGCCACACATTCTCAAAGTTTTATACTACGGTTCTACATAGGAATCTCTCTATTTACCTTGAGCAGAGAAAAATCAGATCTAGGGATAGGCAGGTTTTCGACTAACTCATTGGAACATTGACCACATATTCACCCTTCGCAATGTGATTTAGGAGGAACGACACTTCTCTTTGAAAGTCTATTATTTTTTCGTAGATTTTTGGAAAGCTTTTGACTATGTTCCGAGGGAAGCCTTATTATAGAGACTATGAAATATTGGCATCTCAATGACCCTATTGAAATTTATTATGCGGCTATATGAGTTTTTTCTTGGTCATATTCTCATGGCTCATGGGATGTCTGATTTCATCTGAAGCACTATTTGGGTTAAACAAGGTTTTCCATTTTCCCCTACCCTATTTGGGACCTATATTGATTAGTTGGAGGTATTTCTACACGATCATGTCCAGGGCACTGATGGCTACCTTCTTCACCAGGTTTTGATATCTATTATACTCTTTGTTGACGATGTGGTCCTCCTCTCCTCATCTCCAGAAGGATTACAGAAGCAACTAGATGCCTTAGATTTTTTTTTTTCGATATTCGACAGTTAATGGTCAACTTGGGTAAAACCAAGGTTATGATATTCAATGGGATGAAGAAAACTTCATACCTTCACTTTCTATTGATAGGGGAGGAGGTTGAGATCACCAGCACGTATACTTACTTTGGGGTGCAATTCTTGGGTCGCCGCTTTAGTTTGTGACCAACACTTCAACCTCATATCAACAAAGGATATGGATCCCTAGACATTTTTGAGAGACAGTGCTTTCGACATCACTTCCAAGGCATCTCTTCCAAGATGAGCCTCATTGACACCTTGATCGGTACCACTGTTTTATATGGATCCGAGATTTTGGGATCATCTTTACTTGATTCAGATTGGGCTTCAGTTGAGATAGTTCATATTCTAATTCTCTGTTGCATCATTAGATTCAAACATATAGTACCTAAGCACATTATCCTTGCATATTTTTGAGCTCAGTCGTTTCATCTCGAGACATTGTTAAGTTTGGTCTCATTCTTGAATCGTGTTCGGGGCTTTGAAAACTCGATAAAGAGTAGGGACCGATATACTTACTTGCAATATTTTTCTTCTGAGACTATTGCTCGTTCTACTCCCTTGGGATGAGCTAGATGTTGGTTTATAGGAGTTACAGATCTTTTCGAATAAGTGGGAATTCAGTTGGATTGTCTCCCTCCTTTCTGATATTCCTTAGATGCTCTTGGTCACCTTTTTCGTACGAGACATGAGTTGAACAAGATCATCAGGGAGGACATCTACATGCAGTTCATCCAGGTCACCTAGTTCAATCCTCCGGGATGGTTGTGCCCAAAGATGTCCTTCTATGATGATCACTTCTTGGAGTTGAGAGACTGGCTCATTGTTCGACCCCAGTATACATTTCACCACTGGATGCATGCCCTTCCCTTTCCTTTAGGCCAGTTCATAGTAGGTTCTTACAGACTTCGGGTAGATACATACCACCAAATTGATAGAAAAGAAAAAATCTATCATGTATGTCATTTATATGAAGTGGAGACCAGTCAATCTCCACTTCATTTTTGGATGCCCTATCTACTATGAGATCAGAGGAAGGTTCCATTTCTTGTTCACATATTCTCAGACCCTCGTCGATTTTTTCAGGTATCCCAATCAAAGATGTTTCTCCCTATATATGCAAGAGGATCTCAGGTTCCGAGTGCATATTCTTGAGCCTCCCATCAAACCAAACCCCACATAGAGGATCATGACATTTTTTCAGGGTATTGCCTTCAGACAGGGGCACCAAGAGACCGATTGATACCAGTTCATATCCAGACTCTAGATCGGTGAGGATCTGTGGAACCTCACCCCGCCACACGATATTTCAACACCAAATTTGTCTCAGATCCATTCTTGGGAGACAAAATAGATCCTTCAGACCTCAGCAGTGCGCGAACTCCCCGAGGAAACGATCTGGTGTGAAATCTGCAATTTCCATCGACTCTTCATTGAGCCAACAGATTTTGTGGATTTTATTTATTTTTCATTGAACCTCAGATGTTAGGAGGGATGGGTATGATCTCATACCCATTATCTCTTGGATATTCTCCACCAGGGCATTCCATACTTTGTATTTTTATGTTCCTACATTGCACTTTTTATATTCATGCATTGTATTTTTATAGGAGACCATTTGGTTCTCCTGCGTTGTATTGGCATCATTGTACTCAACAGTCCCTTTGACCTACTTTGTGGTCAATATTTGGACATAAATATAATTCTCTTATCTTATCTTATCTTCTCTAAGAAAATAATTGCATGATTGAAATTATTAGATTCTATCTTTACCTTTACATTATTTTCTATATTCTTTATTAAGCTCTTCACACTTATTGGGTAGTATTTTCCATTGAGCATATCATAAATGTGCTTTATCGGGATCTTACTCGTATATATAAATATGTAAAATATAATTCTTCTAGTATGTGATGGGTTATATTTTGTTATACCAAAATCCTCGTTTTGAAAATGTATTGATAAACTAATTCCATATTAACTGAATTTAATTAAAAAATGAAATTAATTGATAAATATCTAATATATTTAATAATATTAAGAGAGTTAGGAGCTTGGGGGTGGGGGGGATTAAGAGAGTTAGGAGGTTTTTGAATTAAAATAACTATAGTGTCAAGTTCTATAGATTTTGGGGTGCAACATTGAGAGTTAGGAGGTTTTTAATTTAAAATAATTATATTATCAAGTTCTCTAGATTTTGGGGTGCAATGTTGAGTGGAATAGGGAAATCCTAATACTAAAGCAATGAAAGGTCACCCAACTCTCAAATTAAACACACACACACACAAATATATATATATATATATATATATATATATATATATATATAACACTTTTTTCTAAAACTTTTCCTGTGACTATAGTTCTAAAATCTCCCTAATGAATATAGACCTTGAATTGATCTTAAATTATGTTCCCCTTCAAGGCATGCCAATGCATTTTTATATCAATATAGGATAGTGTGATGCTTATCCAACCAATCCACACCAAGAAGACAATCATATGACCCAATTAGTATGATCTTTAAATTTTCCTTGGGGCTAAATCCATTCATATTCAGTAAGAAATTCGTAAAAATATTAGCGATTCTCCTGTTGTTTCTAGTGGCTAGATGAACTGACCAAAGATTTTAATTTTTACATCTCTTCAACTTAAATATTTCGACCAAATTAGGATATATACAACTATGAATATCTCTAGAATCAATCTAAATATCTATGGTATGATTGTCAATATTATCTTCCACTTCAATCATGTGATAATGAAATTCCACTTTTCTATTGTATAGGGATACATAAGTTATTTCCATGATTCTACCCATATCTTCCACTATATTAACTTCATGGATATTATGTATAGTATCCTTCCTATCACCTTTCCAAATAAAATTTTTATACGCATGGTCACCCTCTGTTGGTGTTGTTTTTTATCCTCAAGTAATAGTGCAATGTGTGACCAAAAAAGCCCAACAGGTACTAACCCTTTTGGCATCACCTATAAAAATAGGCAAAGTATCAACTAAGGCATCGATGGGAGCTGCAAGTACTAGGTTTATGTAGTAATGAGGGGAAAGGGAATCTACAATGAGCATTAATTTTATACTAATCCATCTTATTTAGACACTAACCTTGATAACATACATCCATAACATTTGGAATGATTTTGCTAAATAGAAACAAAATTTACAAGGGGTGTCTCATTTACGCATACTATTGAAATCGTCTCATACACACATTAATATCTTCATAAAGAAATATAATTAATCGTTATGAAATCAGGTTACACTGCACAAGAAAACACAAATGAAATAACTCCAATGATATTTTATTATTTCCCAAAATAGTGACAAGTACAACACGTAGAGCCTTGCCACAATATTTCTCCTCAAATCACTACCCTAAATTCAACATTACAAAGATACAAAAAAATACGAATCAACCAATCTCAATCATTCAATGAGACAACCTCAATCCCTTCGTCTTATTTCAATTTATACATGATTACATCAATTAAAATACCATGGGCAATACCCAAGTATGCAAGTACCCTGGACATTACCACAGGTAGATACACCACTTGCTAAGTTAGATCAAATCAAAACACAATCTCAATGACACAATCAAACCTAGTCATCATTAGAGAAATTTTGTGTCCAAAATGGGCCTTCTAAGGAATACTATAAAATAATAGTGGAAAAAATAAAGGAAGATCATATTGCATCATCAAATTTTAGAAGGAAAAAAATAAAAAACTACTTTTTGAACTCGTATTTTCAACTTATCTCTCTACGATTTTACTCAAATTTCAAGCATGAGTAATCGTTGGATGTGGAATTTAATTCATCATCCAAGGAGTACCCATGTTGCATACTTTCGATGGACCTTGCTACATGAAAAATAATTATTGCAATCACGTTTTTCATGTAGCGGGGTCCATCGAAAGTATGCAACATGGATACTCCTCATATGAAGAATTAAATTTTTCATTCAAGGACTACTCCCACTCGAAATTTCAGTAAAACTGTAGGGAGATAAGTTGAAAATACGAGTTGAAAAAGTTGGTATTTTTTTATCTTTTTAATTTTTTACTCCAAAAATTGGGAATCATCCTCCATGGTTGACACGATCATCTTGAATCCTATTAGTTGTTATACAGTTGATTTTGGTTGTAAATTTTTGTTTTGAGGCCCATTTTTTACCTCAAAATTTCTCTAATTATATCTTTTTTCTTCTGTGTTGTGCCTTCTGCACGATTCTCCATTTTGTGTCACTCCATCTTGTGTCAATTCTACGCATTCAGACAAAAATATGCAATGCTCCGGGGAATTCTTTTTGCTCCATTATTTTGTGCACACTACCAAAATTTGCTTGGAATGTCTCCAATCTCATCAACCAAAAAATCTCACATCTCTAACACTTTAGGGGCCACTGTCTTGGCCTTTTCCCCAAGGAATATATCATATTTAGCTCACTTTGTGCTTGCTTCCCTTACTAATATAAGTATGATTCATTTATAAATAAAATTTTCATAGATCCTTTCTTCCTCTAATCCATCTTTATTTTCTTCTTCATCCTAGTTTTTTTAAAATTTGGCTTTCTTTTGTTCTAAGCATATAAGTTTTTGGCATTCCTCATGGTTTCCTCAAAGGACTTACATTCATGAAATTAGATTTTATCCCTGTAAAATGAAGGAAAACCACTCAAGAACCTTTTAATTTTCACTTTCTCATCTTTTTTTAAATCCACAAAATTAAAAGATTCAAGATTTTATTATAATAATCCTTCATGGTCGGTTTTTTCCCATTTTGGTTCTCCACCTAACATCTGTTGTCCCTAATTCTTCATGATTGAGAACTCTGTCGCCATGACCTAGGGTTTGTTGGTTTCTAAGCATGATGCCCCTGGCAGATCCTCTACCCCAGATTTGGGGCCATTTTCTTCCTCTGGAGCACAGATAGGTTTGTCCATGGCAAAAAATATTTGGGGGACGGTGGTTCCCCCCTCCTCTGGTATGCCCTCTAATGGAGCAGAGGTAAGGGCTCACAGCAATCGTCAGCATAACTCCAGCCCGTTCCCTGACCCAATTCGGGCATCTCCCACAACAAAATCTCCAACAACAGCCATTAAAGAAGCAACAACAGTCACATCCTCCACTTTCATACCCAAGGCCATTACAAGAACTAAGATCGAGCTCCTGGCTCGTCGAATCAATGGGAAAATCCAATACATGAAGGACCATGCGTTGATAGGCAAGTTTATGGGCTTTTGGCCTACACAGAAAGGAATTTTGGGCTATATTTCCTCCAAATGGAAGCCCAAAGTCCATATCGATCTAGAACTATGTGTCAAGGGTTTCTTCAATGTGATCTTCACCTGTATCGAAGACAAAAACCGAATCCTGGAAGGAGGGCCATACTTCTTTAACTCTGTAGGTCTATATATGCGCAACTGGGTAGAACATTTCAACCCTTACAAACAAAATTTCAGTTGGGCTCCAATTTGGGTCAGGCTCTACACCCTACCTCATGATGATTGGGATGAGCTAACCCTTCAAGATATGGACAACTCTCTGGGAGTTCATTAAAATTGCAGAAGAGACAAAGATCAAAAAACATGCAACCTATGCTAGGATTTGTGTATACATGAACATCGCAAAGTCTCTCCCATATGACGTAAGCCTACTTCATGATGATTATGAATGGATCCAAACTGTAGATTATGAACATGTACCATTTAGGTGCAGTAAATTCCACCAGCATGGGCATCTATTTAGATACTGCCCACTAAATCAAAGATATGCTATGACCAACGATTCCATAGACAAAGATAACGAAGGGTTCACCAAAGTCACTGTAAGGAAAAGGCATACCAGGAAGACAAATACGAACCATACCAAAAAATCCACAGCATAAAGCAACAACTTTGAGACCCTATCTCATCTGAATGAGAATGAGAATGAAACCCCAAGTGACTTTGAATGACTCCTGCAGGATAATCCCTAGACTTCGAAGGCTCAAAAAACCAAAATCCATCCGGAAGACTTTCTAATACCCCAATACACCACGCACACAAGGGATAACTTAGAAAAAGGAAAAGGTGAAGCACTAGAATAAATCCCAGAATAGATGGAAGAAGAACTGGAAAGCATTGACTACGAGGACCTCAACATCATGGGGTTGTAATATGCATGCAAGCAGAAAGACTTTCTCTCAATTCCACATCGACAGATCCAGAAATTGGAGGAAGTCCTCCTTGGAGCTCAACAGGTACCCTCCCTCAAAATTAAAGGTGGCACACTCCTAAACACTAAACTCATTATGAAAGATTCCTAAAAATGGGGAAGAAGAACCAATCTGCAGTGTCTGGTCCACTTGAGTAAGAGCTAGTAGAATCAGGGTGATACCCCAAGTTAACTAGGTTCTAATCTGTAGTTCCCAAACCCCCCAATGAAGATCATATCATGGAATATCATATGGCTAAATAGTCCCTCCAAGCACATGGTAATCAAGAAAAGAATTATGGAGGAAAAACCAACGATTTTATTTATGCAAGAAACCAAATTCTCCAGCACCACTCTGGACATAATCTTAAAAATACTTTGGAAAGGATGCAACACCCTAGAAGTTGATGCAAGTGGGGCTTCAGGAGTCATAGCAATCATCTGGAACCCCAACTTGATCACTCTAGAGAACATTTAGGCAAACTAACACTTCATTCAAGCTTTCTTCCACCTGATCGAAACTAGCATTCATGGAAATATCACAAATTTCTACTCCCCTTAGTTAGTACAGTGAAAAACAGAGCTCTTAGAAAGCATATCATATCTCAACAACCAGTGAACTCACCCTCTCTGGCTAATTGGAGGATAATTTAACATGATTACAACTCTTCAGGAGAAAAAGGGAGGAAGGACTCGCCTGGATGTGGACAACACCAAATTGAAGGACTTCATCCAAGAAATCATCTAATTGATCTTCAAATATCTAATGGCATCTTCACTTGGAATAATAGGAGGGGAGGATCCCATCAAATTGCATCCAGATTGGACCGCTTCCTCATCATGGAAGACTTCATACACCTAGGAGGAGAGATCGCATCCACTATCATTTCAGACTATGGCTCCGATCATTAGCTGATCTAGCTCCAATGGCTCAGACCTGGTATAGCCACTCCAAAACCTTTTCACTTTGAACAATTATGGCTTAAATATCTAGGGTTCAAAGACCTAATCTCTGACTGGTGGACCTCCCTCAATCTACCCTTGGGCACAAAAATGTATCAGTTCCAGCAGAAATTGAAGATGCTCAAAGGAAAACTGAAACTATGGAACAAGACCACCTTTGGCAATATCTTCAAATACCAAAAAGACCTGGAAATGCAAATGCAGCAACTCCAACAAAATATCATCTCATATCATCATATTCAGAGACCAATGAAAATACTCTAAACGCCCATCTTGAAGAAACAAGAAGCCAAGAAGAGATCTTATGGAAACATAAATCTCAGATATGCTAGCTCAAGGATGGAGAAAGAAACACAAAAATCTTTCACCGCTCCACGATCCAACATTCGAAGCACAATAGAATCATATTTCTCAAGAATCAAAATGGTGAGCGTATGGAAAAACATGAGGACATCAAAGAGAAATTTCTCAACCACTTTAAGGACAACCTCAAAGAATCTAACATACAGCGACAGGAGGCCATTAAGAAAATCACTAAGCGTATTCCAAAATTGGTTAATGAGGAACATACCAAGATGTTGCTCAAAGCCACAACATGGATAGAGGTTGAATAATTGGTCTTCCAATTAAAAGAAGGGAAATCCCTTGGTCCAGGTGGATTCACCACCAATTTCTTCCACTTCTTCTGGGACATTATCAAAGAGGAAGTATGGGTCATAGTGGAGGAATCCCGCAACTCCCACTGGATTCTTTCAACCCTCAATGCCACCTTCCTCATGCTCATCCCAAAGGAAGAAAATGTTGCTACTCTAAGTAAGTACAGACCAATAGCACTCTACAATGTAATTTAAAAAATTATTTCCAAAGTTATAGGTAATAGATTGAAACATCTTCTTCCCATGCTCATCTCATGGGAGAAAACGGGCTATGTTGAGGGTAGGCATATCCTATACGGAATCATTCTAACCCATGAGGTCATCCATTCCCTAAAAACCACAAAAAATCCTGGCATGCTCCTCAAAATTTACCTCTCCAAGACCTTTGACAAGCTCAGTTGGAGCTACATAAGCACGTCCTTCTAGCCTTTAGCTTCAATCAAACATAGGTTCACCGAATCATGAGTTTGATATCCTCTCCTTTCATTTTTATCCTATTCAATGACATCCCTAACAACATTCAAACCCTCCAGAGGCATAAGGGAAGGAGATCATCTCTCTCCTTTTCTCTTTGTTCTTATGGCAGAGGGTCTGGGCCGCCTGCTCAAGAGCTTGATCAGATCTCACGACCTTCAAGGACTCCCTTTCAACAATCTCCCCCCAATATCTCATCAACATTTTGTGGATGACAACATGATCACGGGTCACCCCTCTGTGCAGGAAGCTTGCACCCTCAAAACCATTCTTGATTGTTTCTCTGAAGCCTCTGAAACCACTATCAACCCTGAAAAATCTCAAATCTTCTTCTTCAATACACCTCTTATCACTCAACACAACATAGATCGCATCTTGGGCTTCACCACTGCCTCTATATCATCCAAATACTTGGGAGCACCTCTTACAGACTCAAGTATCAAACATTCATCCTAAAGAGAGTTATTGGGAAGAATGGAGACTAAATTGTCCACCTGGTCCCATTGCTCTCTCAATATTTCCAGACGACTAGTTCTCATAAAAAAAATTCTTCAATCTCTGCCCATATACCTCTTTTATGCTCTGGTTGCACCAAAATGGGTTCTCAAATCCATTCGCAACCTTCAACGAACTTTCCTCTGGGGGGGATCCAAAGATAAGCACAAATGGGCATTAGTCAAATGGAAAGAGGTATGCAAGCCAAAACTCAGGGAGGACTTGGTCTAAGAGACCCGAAACATAGAACTAACATCATGGGTGCCAACATTTGGTGGAAATGGGTATCCAACACTCATATTCTATGGACGGCCCTTTGGGCCACCAAATATGTGGGAAATTGTCCCAAGTAGGAATTAATCAGATTCAATATCGCTTATGGAGGATCCCAAATCTGGAATGCAGTCAGTCAACAAAAACAGATGATCCAATCTCACAGCTTTTGGGAACTACGGAATGGAACTCAAGACGGGGTTCTGGGAGGGTTCTTGGTATCAAATGCCTAGTCTAGCCTTGATCTTCCCTCGCCCCCTTTGGCGCGTGGTCATATAGGCAAGAGAACAAAACTACATCTAGGATTTCTCGACTAATGAAACTACTCAAGGTTACAAGAACTGGCTCTGTAATATTCCCAAATTTCCATCAGTTAATTGGAATATTAGAGTTCTTACTTTTCTCAATTAATTAAGTAAATAAAAGGGTGGAGGGACCCATAAACCCCATAAATGAATAAAATCCACTTCTTTTGTGTGAATGTGGGTTAGTAGATAGTAGATCAACATCATGGAGTAGTGGAACAGCTCATTAATGAAGGAAGAGTGGATATTATGGAGATATAATGAGGAAGATGATGGAGATAGTGGAGGAATAAACGTAAGATCATAGAGAATTAATGATGCAGTGATGGATGAAGTGGTTCATTAAATTCACACATGATGAAGGGAGTGAAGATTAATTGCAGAGATCATGGAGAGACAACGCAGTCCTCATGGAGACTAGTGGCCACATGTGCAGTGCAATTATGAGGTGGGCCAAGGCTAGGGAGATGAGAGAAAGCAAATCAAATTAGTCTGGAATTTGATATTTTATTGTCGTTTGAAATTATTTGCACGCTTCAGTTGTTTAGCTAAGTCATCCCCATATCATCAGTCATCCCCAGGGAGTGCGTAAGTCTGTCAGCAGGGGTGAAGTGGGAAACCCAAAAAGGGCCTAAAATCCAAACTTAAAATCTGGCCAAACCATTTCTGGGTTTTTTCTGGCTTTTTCGAGTAGAATCTGTCGTTAAGATCCCGGATCATTCTGACTACTCTAGAAGCCTCTCGCACATAGATCTTCTTCACAATAGCAGTAGTTTCCAACAATTGCAGTTACACTTTCCAGTGTTAGATTTCTTTAGTGTATTTCAGCCATCTTGTGGCTTGAGTGCATTCCTTTTGGAGCAATGTGTACTTACATTGTTTTTTATCCTTAATGATATGATTCATATTTTTTCTACTCATAATTATGATGTCTTATTGTAATTTCCAGTTGCAGCACATTTCTGGCATTTTTCAGACTTTAGTGTTATATTCATGTTTTTCTTAATTTTGAATGCTGCAAATGTTCTATATTCCTATCTTTTCCATTTTGGAATATTACAGTGGTATCATAGCATGATCTTTGGCTCATCTTGTGGGCACTTCATGACATCAAAAGAATAATAAGAAGAAGCAGAAAAAGAAGAAGTCTTAAATGGCAGAAGAATTCAGTTTTTCCACTCTTCTCTTTAGATCCCTGCAAGATCTCTCCAAGGAGTTCAATCAAATGAAGAGAGAAAGGAAAAGGAAGGATCCATGAAGAATATTGGAAAAGGAAGGTCCCAGTACTTCCTATCATCATTCTACTAGATACACTTCTTTGATAAGAGAGAGGACTGGTCTGAATATGAAGGAGACTTAGGGAATGATACCCTAAGTAAATATCTGCCCTAATACAAAGTACAACCTAGAGATTTGAAGGAGAATCTAACTCTCCAACATTTCTTGCAACTCAAAGAGGAGAGAAGATCTCGAAGCAGCAATAGAAGAAGAAGGCATATATAGAATAGATTCTTCTTGCCTACATTCGATGGATCATCCACAAGCATAGTAAAAGCTTGGATGAAGGAGTTAGATCATTTCTTCTAGCTACAACTAGTAGCGGAAAGAGAGGTTGTTGAGATTGCAGCGCTGCACCTTGAGGGTGGAGCAAAGGATTGGTGGTTCAACCATATAAAACATGCAAGAGTGACTGCTTATGCAGACTTCACTCAAAGGTTGATTAAGAAGTTTAATAGAAGGAAACCAGAGGTACTTTCCATAGATACATATCCCAACATTAATGAGATAGAACATGAAGAGAAAAGGGAGGATGTCAACACTATCACTCTGGAAGAGGAGGAACTTCCACCACCACCAGTAGCAGACCTACTTACATCAGATGAAGGAGCACTTACATATTTGCAAGGTGGTATTGAGCACTTGAAATTGAGAGTCCCATGCATGATTCAGGAGATACATGAGGAGGAGGAGGTAGATACCAGTGCTTGTGAAACAGTAGAGGAGCAGCCATCACCATCAACAGCAGTTGGAGAACCCATTGAACTGGTTGGAGGAACTCTTGTAGCCTTACAAGATGTCCCCAAGTATCATCTTATCCAAGGTTTGCAAACATTTCCATCCCATATTATTTCAACATGTCATTTTGAGATTTTTGGGGTCATGCCATCAGGGCAATTGCATAACCAAGGGTTAGAGCACCTTGCTAATTTGGAGCAGCAAACTATCACTGGAAAGAGGACCCTTGACTTGCTCAAGGAAGAAATGTATAACCATCCTATTTTTTTATTTTTGAGCTATACACAACACTTTGTGTTGAAGTTTGGAGTTTTGGAAGATAGGATGAGCATAGTCCTATTCGGTACAATGACAAGCTATGAGTTCAGCCTTATGCATGGTCATGAGGCAGAAGATGCACCATCATGGAAATCAACAGCCCTGTCATTTGGGGGTAGTGATGATTTGGGGGCCCAACTATTCTTGGAGCATTCCTATGACCACTTCACTCATGAAGCATTGGAGGGACAAATGATAGTTAGTAGACATCTTATGATGGATAGCATTTTCCATTATCAGGATGAAGCCTTCTTCATGAGCATCTCACATCTCAAAGGTCATCGATGAGAGGTTCTCATGGAGTAACCTCAAGGACGATGCACTTCAACATATCATGAAGTGAAAAGATCATCAGATTGGGGAGGATGGTATTCTCCATTGGGTCGATACCAAGTTGGAGCATGATATGAGTCATCACCCACAGTTGGATGGATGGGTGAGGATCATGAGAAAGTGGTTGGTGAGATACTTGCAGATATATGACACAGGGCAGCAAGAAGCATGGTTGTGCTAGCTTCTCCTTGGTGAGTATGGTTACCACCCGACATTTCAGATTGGTATGTTCCGTGCCTTGCACAGTACTGAGGTGATGCAACATCAAGAGGCATGGTTGCGCTGGCTAAGTTTGAGAGAGTTTTGCCACCACATGGCATATCCTATGTCAATGGGTATGTTATTATTTGGAACATTTCATGGCACTCACACAATTTTGCAGCAGGGAGCTTGGTTATGTTGGGCTGATGTGACATTCTACATGTCAACCAGTATGTTGTCGCTCCATGGCTTGCATGATGATGATTTGAGGCCAACAAGGGTCATTTCTGATTTGGTTACTCTTGGGAGAGTATGGGATGACTTTCTCCCATACCTTGCATGATGAGGAGAGGGGATGGCAACAGAAGGCCTTACTGACTTGGCTTCTGTTAGGAGAGTATGGCCACCATACTTCGTATGATGATAGGGTGGTAAGGCGGCAAGAGGAATTGTTGCGGTGGTTATTATTGAGAGAGTATGGCTTGACATCTCACATTTCAACCCATATGTCTTTGTTTCCTATTTTTCATAATGTTGAGATGATGCTTGGAGCAAGCAGGGCCAACAGGGCCAATGATGGGAGCATGGAAAGGCACATCCTAATCCATGTAGCATGGGTTGGAGAGATGGTTCATGAGTGGGGACTTTCCTTTGGGGGAGGAACCACTTCACTTCATATGTATCATGTAGAGAAGAGGATCTGGAACAATGGATGGTTGCCACTTGAAGGTTCAGTGATGAGGAGAGGCATCTAGCTATACAGTTGGAAGCCATTTTAGACATTCTAGAGAGGCAGCTTTGGAGCTGGGCATTCATTACACATTGGAGCAGATGGGGAGACCTTCCATATAAGGATGCCATTTGGAGGGAGGAGGATTGTTGTAGCATTCACTTTGTAGTTGCTTGAGGACAAGCAACATTTTTGCAGGGAGGACTATAACATTCCCAATTTTCCATCAGTTAATTGGAATATTAGAGTTCTTAGTTTTCTTAATTAATTAAGTAAATAAAAGGGTGGAGGGACCCATAAAACCCATAGATGAATAAAATCCACTTATTTTGTGTGAATGTGGGTTATTAGATAGTATATCATCATCATGGAGTAGAGGAGAAGCTCATTAATGAAGGAAGAGTGGAGATTATGGAGAGATAATGAGGAAGATGATGGAGATTGTTATCACCAAAATCGTCCCTGACTGGTTGTTGATCAGACAACTTCACTGTAACTGTTTCAAACCAGCTTTTGACTGAATCTTAGCCTCTTCAGTCTGAGAGGGCTCTCTCAAGGGGGTTATTATGATTTATATAATGATAAATATAGATGGCTAACTCTATGATTTATGTATTGCTTTTGAATGTTTGCAGGTTGAAAAGATGAAGGCTAATTCTAACATTGGGCTATGGAGTCAGTGATAGGGCTCTCAATAAAAAAGGCTTTCCTTGTGGAAGTTGAGGCTTGTATGTACTTCAATGAAAGAGTAACACATTCATGAAAATTCCAATAACTTGAGGTTCAAAAGAAGTCAGAGCATGTAATACATTAATTATGAGTAATGAGACATCAAGGTATTGAAAGGAAAATATTAAAAGAGATTCACCATAGCTCAATTCTTAAAGGAAGTCAGAGCATGAACAGTCATTAATTATGAGTAATAAGCATTCAAAATTTGTAAGAAAAACATTTCAAAATATAGGACATAAACTCATTTAAATATCATAAGAATCTCAAGTGAAGGAAAGTGGTATTGTTATTGTATATATCAGAAACTCCAAAAAGATTTGCAATAAAATAGTCTGTTGAGATAACATTTTCCAACTTTTAGATTGAAAATAATACCAGCATGTATACATTGGGCTTATGGAATCAATATTTTCAGTGATTCAATGAGTTCACTTGACATGGAAGTTGAGGCAAGTCAGAATTTTTAGTAGTAGGACATACACACATGAAACCTGAAAATACACAGTCAATTCACTCATAAAGAAAGTCAGAGCATCTCAGGGATGAATTCTGAGTAATATAAATAAAAACCACTGCAAGAGAGATGCATAAAAGGTACAGATAGAATAATTAAGCACCAAAAACTCCTTCAGAATCTCAAGTTGGTCAAGTAACAATCTTTGTATTGCTGAAACAATCAATTTACAATAAGCTGCAATTTTTTCAAAAATATCCAACCCTTTTCTAATTAGACCCAATGGCCTTTAATAGACATATCACCTCATCACATGATCTACCTCTAGGCTAGATACGTCGAATTTTTTCCTACTGACACCTTGCATAACCATAAAACATCAAATTTATGACAAACAGACACCTATCCTACTTGACAGTCCTATTTCAACTAGGACTCAAACTCTTCATTATTATCTTTAACAACATTATCTACTTAAAGAAATTACATCTTTGACTAGTATGTTGTCACATGGTCGAATTTAGATGATGAGATTCACCACTTTGTGACCACTTAACTGACCTCCTCAAAACTAGAAAAAAAACCCTGTTTTTTAGGTAAATGGTCTTCTTCTTCTTTAAATATTTTGGCTGTCATCTGGTCTTGAATTCGTGGTCCTTGAGTGTTTAATAATTTCTTGACATGGTATTTAACTCTTTCATAGCTACCTCCATCTATCCAAAATCTGCTCCAAAACCTGCTAAAAATACTAAAACACAGTGCGCTACGAAAGTAAGGCAGTTTCGTAGCGCACTTTCGTAGCGCCTTAAAACAAGCCTTTATCCTCAAAATGTATAACTCTTTCTCTTGAATCATATTTATCATCCTTCAACGCATGTCTCATATCATTTTTAGCCCTTAACACCCTTTAAAACTGATTAGGGAGACAAAAACGCAGCTACAATAGTTTCGTAGCGCTTTTCTGCTTTTTAAGCCCGGAGACACTACGAAACTGCTGTAGATGCAGATTTTTTGCATAAATTTGAAAATTGAAACCTGAAAGTGGAAAAAATTTGTATCTAACATATCATTAGCCTCAATAAACCATAAAAAAACTCAAACCAAGAGTTTTGAGGTGTCAATCTCACCTTTCATATTTAAGACATCCTTGCTGATTTTTCTTGTTTTTTCCCTAAAAAATAGGCCTTGGAACAGAGCCTATATATTATAATCCATGATTTATTTTGCAAAAATGAAGGAGGTTTTTTTCTTTTATTATGTCTTGAAGAAAAACCTCTCTTTGGTTTTTGAAACACATCTCCTGTTGTCCATAAAATGCATTTGAAAAACATGTGTAAAATAGGAAAACTATGTTTCTGAAAATAGGGCTTCAATGAAATCCTTTTAGCTCCCAACTGATAACACCTGTGAGAAACTTGAGAGAGGTTTTTGTAGCGGGGGATGTTATGAAGACAAACCTCTTTCAGAATTCCAAAAAACTTTTTCATTTGGCCAGAAACTGAAATTGAATTTGACTGCTAAACAGTCATGTATAGGATAGTTTCGTAACAGCGGTTTCGCAGTGCCTTTTAATTTATCAATTTCTGCTACATCTTAATGAATTTGAAGAAATTGAGAGATTTTTTTGTAGCTAGTTCGGTTAGGAAGAAAAACCTCTTTCATATCTCGAAAATTCGGTTTTGGTTTCTTATAAACCGCCTTTGAAGTTGACTTCTCAAAGTCAGAAAACAGAGCTTTGCTTCATATTCACTATGAAACTATTAGCCAATTTCGTAGCAAAAAGTGACTTTTTACAGTGTAATGCACTACAAAATTGTGGTTTCTTGGCTAATTTGGCACTTTCGATACAAAAAACTTTGGAAAATGAAATGAATCGGAGAATGATGAATGATGTGACATGAAGCAATTTGAATATGGGTGGGTTTAGACCTTAGGGTAAGCTTAAACAAGAAAATTTTGAAATTTCCCTTGACCAAGTAATGAAAAATGAATTCTATGACCCTACCATTTACACATGAACTTATTCAACCTTGTCAAATGATGCTTCATTTTTTTTGGGTGATAACAGTGGCTCCACTTGGGATGGTGTTCCCCTGTGGTACACCAAAGAACCTGTAGTTCCAGTGCCATCCATCTTCTAGGAAATAAAAGCACTGAAATTTATGAAATCTTCACCAAGCTCTTATGGCCTTCTCCTTGGGCTCAAGCTTGATGATTACTGGTGGAAAACCAACTTTGTACCTACTGAAAATATGCTTAGTCAACTTTGAGCTTATTCACACACTCCTACCTACCCTAACAGCTGCAATCTCCATTTTTAACTCAAGCAACATGAAACCTCCAATGAAGCTAGTCATTGATCTAATCTGACACTTGAACTTGTTGACTACACTTGAACCAAAAGTAAGCATAACACTGAAATTACTAAGGCAACATAAAATGTTCTGATCCTCATAATGAAAATATACCTGGAAATCTGGACTAAATAACTCTTTCATGTAGTCATCTATAGGATCATAGAAGACATAATCTATTTGATGACTCTCAAGACAATCTGCAGCTTTTGAAAATCCATATATGCTTTGCTCAACCACACAAAATTTTAGTTGTGTGATATCAAACTGTTGTTCATATTGATTTTCAAAAACAGTGTATTCTTCCTCAAACTCAAAGAAGAAAGGTAGCAACACCCTCTCTTTGTTTTCTAGCATTAACAACTTTTGAAAAGACTGATCTTGATCATGAAGCCTATAAGGTTGAATTTGATCTTCTAAAACTTCAATGTCTTTTTCAATATTCTTAGCAACTTCATCCACAAATTGAATCTTAACTTCTGACTTGCACTCAAATGATTTCAGATTAGAAGACAAGGATAAAGAAAAAATTTCACCCACTTCTTCCTTAGTGTGATCATTATTTGATGTAGACTGATGCAAGAAATAACATGAAGAATCAACTTTTTCCTTTACCTGAGAGTTATAGTAATTATCTTCCAATATTTCCTCTTGTTGTTTGAAATGATTCTCATACTCCTGATGATCAAAATACTGACAAGTCTGCTACAACTTTTCATCAAACTTAGAGGATGTAACATGATTATCATAAATAAACTCCTGTTGGGTTTCATTTTCATCCAAGAGAGATGATATCCTTTCTTCTTGGTGATGAAAGGGACTGTCATGAAGGGCCTGTAAAATTTCCTCATCCATGAACTCATCATCTTCATAACAATTCTCCAAATATTCAGTAAAATTCACACATTGTTTATAGCAGACTTTGACTAGCAATAAGGAGGGATGACACTCTTCATACATCTCATAAAATGCAACATGGAAATCAGCAAGAGAATATAATGAACCATTTGGCAAGCTTTCATACCAAGACCATGCTTTTCCTTATATAATGGCCATAAACATCTTCATGAGACAATCCTCAGGAAAATGAACCTTAATACTGTGTACATGCATATGGAATCTAACGAAATGAAGAGCAGCATTGTCTTTCTTTTCATCTTTAAATACAAGAAGATCAATTAACCATTCAACCTTTGGCATAGGATTTGGAAAACCAGGGATATGAGACCGATTCATAGGGGCATACCTGGAATTTATTCTTGCAATGGAACTCATCTTGAAACTTCATCAAGCTACTGATCTTCAAGCAGTGGAGTCACCTTCCAATTTATTATTTGATGTGTGGAGTCGCCAGAGCAGAAATATAGCCAATATTTGCCTAAGTGTCTGCTACTCTCATACCTTAGAACTGAAACTTTTTCATTCTTCCCAGGGAAAATATACACCTTCAGTCCCTGGCAATGACGCCAAAATGTTATCACCAAAATCGTACCTGACTGGCTGTTGATCAGAAAAATTTAGTGTAACTGTTTCAAACCAGCTTTTGACTGAAGCTTAGCATCTTCAATCTGAGAGGGCTCTCTCAAGGGGGTTATTATTATTTAGATAATGATAAAGATATATGGCTAACTCTATGATTTATGTATTGATTTTGAATGTTTGCAGGTTTAAAAGATGAAGGCTAATACTACCATTGGACTATGGAGTCAGTGATAGGGCTCTCAATAACAAAGAATTTCCTTGTAGAAGTTGAGGCTTGTATACACTTCAATGAAAGAGTAACACATTCAGGAAAATCCCAATAACTTGAGGTTCCAAAGAACTCAGGGCATGTGATACATGAATTCTGAGTAATGAGACATCAAGGTATTGAAAGGAAAATATTAAAAGAGATTCACCATAGCTCAATACTTAAAGGAAGTCAAAGCATGAACAATCATGAATTCTGAGTAGTAATCATTAAGAATTTGGAAGAAATTTTTTTCAAAAGATAGGACATAAACTCATTGAAATATCATAAGAATCTCAGGTGAAGGAAAGCGGTATTGTTAATGTATATATCAGAAACTCCAAAAAGCTTTGCAATAAAATAGTCTGCTGAGATAACATTTTCCAACCTGTATATTGAAAATAATATCAGCATGTAGACATTGGGCTTATGGAATCAACACTTTTAGTGATTCAGTGAGTTCACTTGACATGGAAGTTGAGGCAGGTCAAAGTTTTTAGTAGTAGGACATACACACATGAAACCTGAAAATACATAGTCAATTCACTCATAAAGGAAGTCAGAGCATCTCATGGATGAATTATGAGCAATATAAATGAAAAAAAATGCAAGAGAGATGCATAAAAGGTACAGATAGAATAAGTAAGCACCAAAAACTCCTTCAGAATCTCAAGTTGGTCAAGTTACAAATCTCTGTATTGTTGAAACAGTCAATTTACAATAAGCCACAATTTTGCCAAAAATATCCAACCCTTTGCTAATTCGACCCAATGGCCTTTAATAGACATGTTACATCATCATATGATCCACCTCTAGGATAGATACATCGAATTTTCTCCTACTTACACCTTGCATAACCATAAAACATTAAATTTATGACAAACAGACACTTATCCTACTTGACAGTCATATTTCAACTAGGACTCAAACTCTTCATTATTATCTTTAACAACCTTATATACTTAAAGAAATTACATCTTTGACTAGTATTCTATCACATGGTAGAATTTATATGATGAGATTCACCACTTTGTGACCACTTAACTGACCTCCTCAAAACTAGGAAAGAAAACCCTGTTTTTTAGGTAAATGGTCTTCTTCTTCTTTGAATAGTTTTGCTGTCATCTGGTCTTGAATTCGTGGTCCTTGAGTGTATAATAATTTATTGGCATGGTATTTAACTCTTTCATAGCCTCCAGCTATCCAAAACCTGCTCCAAAACCTGCTAAAAAAACTGAAACACAGTGCGCTACAAAAGTAAGGCAGTTTCATAGCACATTTTCGTAGTGCCCTAAAACAAGCCTTTATCCTAAAAATTTCTAACTATTTCCTCTTTCATCAGCTTTATAATCCTTCAACACATGTATCATATCATTTTCATCCCTTAACACCCTTTAAAATGATCAGGAAGACAAAAACGTAGCTATAGCAGTTTCGTAGCGCTTTTCTACTTTTTAAGCCTGGAGGCGCTATGAAACTGTTGTAGATGCATATTTTTTGCATAAATTTGAAAATTGAAACCTGAAAGTGGAAAAAACTTGTATATAACATATCATTAGCCTCAATCAACCATAAACCAACTCAAACCAAGAGTTTGAGGTGTCAATATCACCTTTCATATTTAAGACATCCTTGCTGATTTTTCCTGTTTTTTTTTTTCTGAAATATAGGCCTTAGAACAGAGCCTATATATTCTAATACATGATGTATTTTTTAAAAATTAAGGAGGTTTTTTTATTTCGGTATTTCTTTAAGAAAAAACTCTCTTGGGTTTTTGAAACACTTCTCCTGCTGTCCAGAAACTGCATTTGAAAAACATGTGTAAAACAGGAAAACTTTGTTTCTGAAAAATAGGGCTTCAATGAAATCCTTGTATCTCCCAACTGATAACACCTGTAAGAAAATTGAGAGAGGTTTTTGTAGCTGGGTATTTGTTGAAGACAATCCTCTTTCATAATTCAAAAAATATTTTTCATTTGGCCAGAAACTGAACTTTAATTTTACTGCTAAACAGTCATGTACATGACAGTTTCGTAACAACAGTTTCGTATCGCATTTTAATTTATCAATTTATGCCACATCCTAATGAATTTGAAGAAACGTAGAGAGGTTTTTGTATTTAGTTCTTTTATGAACAAAAACCTCTTTCATATTTCCAAAATTAATTTTCAGTTGCTCAGAAAATTCCTTTGAAGTTGACTTCTCAAAGTCAGAAAACAAAGTTTTGCTTCATATTCGCTATGAAACTATTAGCCAGTTTCGTAGCAAAAAGTGACTTTTTACAGTGTAATGTGCTACGAAACTATGGTTTCTTGGCTAATTTGGCACTTTTGGTACAAAAAAATTTGGAAACTTAAATGAATCGGAGAATAATGAATGATGTGACATGAAGGAGTTTGAATATGGGTGGGTTTAGACCTTAGGGTAAGCTTAAACAAGAAAAATTTGAAATTTCCCTTAACCAAGTAATGAAAAATGAATTCTATGACCCTACCATTTGCACATGAACTTATTCAGCCTTTTCAAATGATGCTTCATTTTTTTTGGGTGATAACAGAGATAGTGGAGGAATAAAAGTAAGATCATAGAGCATTAATGATGCAGTGATGGAGGAAGTGGTGCATTAAATGCACACATGATGGAGGGAGTGGAGATTAATTGCAGAGATCATGGAGATCATGGAGAGACAACGTAGTCTTCATGGAGACTATTGGCCACATGTGTAGCATGGTTATGAGGTGGGCCAAGGCCAGGGAAGGCTCACAACCATATAAGGAAGATGAGTGCAGCAAATAAAATTAGTCTGGAATTTTATATTGTATAGTTGTTTGACATTCTTTGCATGCTTCAACTATTTAGCTAACTTTGTTGTGATGTTTAGCACACGTGTGTTCCTGAGTGGGAATCCCACCCTTGCCCATGGGGGACTTCGAGTGCCTACTCTAGGAAGGTTATTTTGAGCATCCATTCATCATTCAACATTGGTGCCACATTCAACCCCTCTCTTCTGTACATACAACTTTAGGAATTACGCAATTCATGTCTTAGGGTTTGAGAGGAGGAAGGTATTTCTTATCATTTCAACTAAGAAACTGGTGGAGGGTTCATCCTTTCATATTGTGCTTCCATCTTAGTCTTCTAGGAGCAGCTTTGTCATATCTAGCATCAAGCTAGCATTTTATTATCTCCATGCAACAGAAGTTCCTTCAGGAATTGTGCAGTCCAGCTAGGTAGATCGAGTGGAGGAAGGAAGTTCCAAGTATTTCAGCTTGGAATCTTGTGAGGGGTCTTTCCCTCACTTTGAAGAGATCATTTCAATCAGCTGTGAGCTATATTTCATCATCTAGTAGCATGATACAACTTCAGCCCTCTTGATAGCGCAGTTCAATCCAACGGTTGTGTAGTGTGTGGCTGCAACTTGAGCAGTGGAAGGAGGAGCTAGATGTCAATCTTCTAGCTTGAATATCAAGAGAAGGGACCAACCCTTCATCTATTGAGTTGATTGGGTGCTATTGCAGCTGATAAATCATTCTTTCAACCCCATATCAGCAATCATCCCCAAGGAGTGTGTAAGTCAGTCAGCAGGCGTGTAGTGGGCAACCAAAAAAGGGCCTAAAATCCAAACTTAAAATCTGGCCAAACCATTTCTGGGTTTTTCGAGTAGAATCCATGGTTAAAATCTTGTATCATTCTGAGCATGCCATCAGCCTCTCACGCATATATATTCTTCATAGTAGCAGCAGTTTCTACTAACAACACTTATACTTTCCAGTGCTAGCTTTCTTTAGTGCATTTCATCCATCTTGTGGCTTGAGTGCATTCCTTTTGGAGCACTATGTACTTACATTGTTGTTTATCCTTAAGGATATGATTTGACTGTTTTATTCTCATGATTATGATGTCTTAATGTAATTTCCAGTTGTAGCACGTTTCCGACATTTTTCAGACTTTAGTGTTATATTCTTGTTTTGCTTAATTTGGAATGCTGCAAATGTTCTATATTCATGTCTTTTCCATTTTGGAATATTACAGGCTCCACACAGACCGATGGTAGGCAGATTGGAATAATGAACAACAAAGAGATATTTGGGAGGAATTAATAGAAATAAGAATCAGAACCCAGCAAGGGCCAAACATTCTTCGTTGGGGCCAAACTCCAAGTGGTAATTACTCAACTAAGGATGCCTACCGTCTCATTCAACCGCCGAACCCTGGCCCCACAAGTTAGTTATGGAAGAAAATATGGACAGTTAAGCTCTGGCCAAAAGTAGTTACATTCTATGGGTGTTAAGTAAAAGACTCATCCTCACATGGGAGAATCTTATGGAGAGGCTTTGTGGGTCCTTCGAGGTGTCCTTTATGTAAGAATGACATCGAAACCATCGATTACCTACTGGACCTCTGCTTGATATCCAACACTTTCTGGGATAGGATTGAAATTCTATGCAGAAGATCCAATCGAGATTGGGGAAACATAACCAATACCATCAACAATTGGTAGGATAACCCCTATTCTAGCAATCTCTTGAATCATCTATGACAACTCATTCCATACCTACTCACATGGAACCTCTAGAAAGAACGAAATAACAGGATATTTAAAGATACTACTTTAAATGAAGAGAAAATTTGGGTCAAGCTACACAACAACTTAGAAGAAATTCTAGCTTTGGCTCACTAGGGGAAGGATGACTATCCAACAACCACTGTTGAATGCACCATATGGAACAATTGGGAAATAATTATAAGGCCCAATGGAAAAATCCTCCCCAAGCACAGGTGGGATTTGCGCTCCTGAACATTGGAATCCCCCCCCGGCCAGTTTTTTCAAATGCAAATTTGACGGAGCCTCCAAGGGAAATCCAAGGGAAGTCAAATTTGGGGGCATATTCAGATATTCTATTGGCAACCCTCTACGCGCTTACCATGGAAACCAAGGGTGGGACACCAACAACTCTGCAGAGCTAGAGGGGCTTATACAATGTTTCTCCATAGCCATTGAGCTCAATATTTTCCCACTGGAAATGGAAGGAGACTCGCAACTCATCATCCAAGTGGCCACTCACATCCTCCATGGCACTTCTTCCACAAAGGTCTCTACCAGCTGGTAGCTACCCAACCGTCTCAATAACTTGGAACAACTATTGGAGCATCATAGGGCCATTACATTCCACCATGTGCGCAGAAAGGAAAACTCCATTGTAGATCTCCTGGCCAAAAAAGGAGTAGATTTTCACTCAACACTGTACCACTCTAAATTTTCTCAGATTCAAGATGAAATCTTGCACAAGAACTGCTATACGCTCCTCCAAAAATATCAAATACCCCTGAATGCAGGTGACATGCCCCGAACGTGCGAAGACAGATCTTCCCTTACTCAAGCTAACGATGCCCTACAACACAAGATTTAATTTGATGCAGACACTCATTTCATTAATCATTTACAATGGTGCTCTGACGTACCTGATCTCTTGCCATACTCTGAATCACATGTAGTCTCACTTTTTTTGTCTCGCATCACAGCTGCAAGTGTGCCACAACTCCTCACTGCATTTGTGCTCGTGCCACAGGTCTTTAAAAGGCACTGCAACTCCTCATTCTTCCATCTCTCTACTGCTCAAGCTTGTCTCCAGCGCCATTACTGGTATTCCTCTTGCCATCCCGATGATGCTCCAGCTTCCCCGTGCACTCCTCTAGTTGTGTGCTCCCCCTGACATGTGCCCCCTATCACGCACCCTCCTGCGGTGCACCCCTCCCTCTGACTCCCTCCTAGCTGCGCGCCCCTAGTTGCATCACCCCCCCCCCCTCATATATGCACCTCCCTATGGAAATCCCCTCCTATTTTTTTGATCCCTGCTGCACATTATCTAAGGCGGGAAACATTGTTACGCAGTCCCCTGCTGCGCTACCCTCTGTTGTGTGCCCCTATGCCATGCATCACTGATAAGCACCTTCCAGTTGTGCACCTCTTTTCCCTGCGCCCAGCCTCCCCACCTCTGCTCGTAAACTTGCCCATGGCCCCGCGTCAATGCCAAAAGACCATCAGGGATAGCCAAAGAGGTGTATTCTCGGGGCGCTATCACCGCAAACAATATCGATTCTTGGAATCTATTGAAGGTTCCTCTTCAAGTAGCCATTACAGGGAGGCTACCCTGAAAGAAATAATATCAACTCTAGAGAATCGAAGGGGCAAAAGAGGCCCCAGGAAGCCCACCATTGCACACTCTGAGCTGCCCACACCTTGGAAAACCGAGCCGCTCCCTGTACATGAGCCAACGGAGGAGGAGACTGATGTTTGGATAATGGATTTGGATGGAGTCTGGACCAAAGTTCCTGATTCTAAGTACCCTGTTGCTCCTATCATCCGCACAGCACCCCCGAAGCCCTCACGCGCGCCAACAACTAAGGAGGAGGACTTTGCGCATGATTACAGCTGCATAATGAAGGAGGAGGACTCCACACCAGAGGATGATGAAGGAACACCATGACTGCATGGTTGTTATGTTCTTCTCATTTTTTTGTCTTTTCAGGACCTATTATAGCTACTATGTTTTTATTTGTGTTATGGAAAATTTTATAAAACATGATTGTTTGCAGCTATTAAGGGGTTGATATCCTCCTCGAAGGCAGACCCAATCCTGCTCTATTTTGAAATCTTTTAAGGATGGGATTGGCTAAGCACAACTTTCCATCTCAGCCCTATGCCTATGTAAAGTTTATTTTATGATTTAATATAGATTAGCCTAACTTACAAAAAAAAAAAATCTTCCATGGTCATGTTTCCAAGATTTATTTTGAAGAATTCTTGCATTCTCTTATTGTAATGGTGTTTTCACAAGTAATTTTATTGGAAGTATTTCTTGAAAATATCCCAAGAAATTATCCTCATCAATATACTTATCTTGCTTCAGCTAGTCCTACCTCCTGTAATATTTCCACTAAAGACGATATATGGAAATCCTTGCTTCCATATTCAATGAATAATTATGTAGTTAAAAGAATTTTATCATTCCCTACAACCATGCTTCAACGTATTCACCATTTCTATGTTATCCATCAAATGTTGGTAGTTTTATTTTCCTAAGCCCCTTGCAAGCAGTCCAACTCATACCTTCTCCTTTGATTCCTTAAATGACATAAACTTAGGCTACTCTCTACTAATGCATGTGATTATAAAATATTTTCTAAGTGAATTATCATGTCTATTAACACTTCTTGAGTTTCATTACCATCTATGATCATCCCTCCCCACATGATATCTATACTTTTTCATATTCCCTGCATTGGTTAAATGTCTCATACTAGACTATTTATGAATTTGTCTCTACAAATTGTTTAGGCATTGTAGAAACTGACTTTCCTTCCCCGCAAATTATTGGTTGTCTAAATGAATGGTTGTGCGATTGTATGAATGACTATACAAAATTCCCATGGTATTAATGTGTTTCTTCTCCTCGTATACTCTTATCAAATTCTCTTTATCTTCTTTATACTTATGCATTTCCTCTTGTAATATTTTCATCGTCTAAACCCACTCTATAGGATCCACCCTACTTCTATGTCCATTGGAATAGGTTTCTACATTTCCTAGCTAATATTTAGACCTCTAATTTCATTTCCATGGATGTATCAACCTTGTGCATCATCTATATCTTTAGTCTTCATTTATTAACAAAATGTACTCAACCTATGCCCATAATTTTGCAAAAATGTGCATGCAACAATTTTTATTAGAGGTACACATAGTGTAAAATATTTAATTAGTTAGGTTACAATTCAATATTCATCTCAATTCATGAAGAATATGGATGTACAAAACTAGATTATGATCCTTTATACAAAATACCTTCTAAATAATTTTTCTAACGATTATACTCACACCTCATTCTAATTTTTGAGGTAAAAGTTAGAATTTTTTTGAATTTTACTCAATTGTTTCCTTTTCTTACTAGTGCAATCTAGTTGAATGGCCATCTTCTACCACATATAGAAGACAATTTGTTAGAAAAAAAAAAATTATATAGAGTGAAAACAATGTGGTGAGTAGATACGTCTTTAGATTGGGGTTTTGATGCTTTAATTAATTTATACAACCATATAGAATTGTCCACTTTGCCTTTTTTATATTTTCTCTAGATATATTTCTTAGCAAAGACTATTTTCCCTCAAATGGAGAGTAAACCAAAATTGTTGGCTTGTCGAATTGGTAAAATATCAATCAAATAAACATTTCCATATTTGTAATTTGGGGCCACTTTCCTTCGATAATCTCAAAAATCCCAAAAATGTGGCATGGAATAGTGGATTTTCCCCTATTTTAGCACCTCCAGTCCAAACTCTTCAGAATTACGCCAAAATCCCAATTGGGCATGTTCATTCCTACTCTTTGATTTCACTATAAAAAAAATCCATGAATAAAAAGGCCTTTATCAAATATTACCACCCTATCCTTCAAAACCCTCTAGTTTTCCACAATTGAAGTTGAATTAGCTAGTGAGCCACTTTTGTAAACCTCGACGGTATATAGGCATACACCAAATTTCATCTAATTTGAAGATAATATATTGGCTCATGGGAAAAAAAATTGGCTCCAGGGCTTTTATTTTAAATAGCATCATCTTGATAGTGTGGCATGGCATGTGTCTACTGATATGGCACTAATTTGCACTTATTATCCCCTAATACAACCATGTCAACATCCCTATCAATGAGCTAAACAATTATTTTATTGGTAAACTAAGGAATTATTCAGTTGATGAACCAAGCATTTCTCCCCTATTGGTGAACTATATATTTTTTTCTATTGGTGAACCACAAAATTTGTCTCATAAGAAAATAGACAATTTCGGGTATTAATGAACTTCAAATTTTTCCTCCTATCGGAAAAATAGAATTTTTGTTCCATTACTAAACTTCATATTTGTCTCATTAGTGAACTTCAAAATTATTCTATTGATGCACTCCACAATTATTTTATTGGTGAACTTCAAAATTCCTCTACTAACACACTTCAAAAAAATTCCATTGGTGAATTTCAAATTGCACTTTAGTGATTTATAAAATGGTTTCCATCTCCAAACTTAAAAATATTTCTTTGTTGAATTCAAATATTCTTCTTCAGCACTAAACAACAAATACAGTTTGTTGGATTACAAAATGGTCTCCATCACTAAACCATAAAATGCACTTTAGCAAACTAGAAAATGATCATTGTCATTGAACTTCAAAATTATTCCTGTCATTTTTAAACTTCAAAATTTTTCCACTTATCATTGAACTTCAAAATTCTTCTTATCATTTTTAAACTTCAAAATTTCTCTTCATATCATTGAATTTCAACATTCCTCCCTCATTATCAAACTTTAAAATGTTTCCCCTCGTCATCAAACTTCATATTTCTTCTCTTCATTGTCCAACTTCAAAATTTCTCATGTCAAACCTCTCTTTAATATTCCTAAATAAACTAATGAATTTTATTGTTGATACCCTTTAAGGATCTATTTTGAATCCTTCTTGAGAAACAATAAGACCTAAAATCTTCCCTTATTTCATGGAAAATATATATTTCTTGAGATTAAGGAAAATTCCATTTTTTTGCACCTTTGAAATGTCTATTAAAGATGTTTCAAATTTTTGGAATCTAATTTGGAAAAGACAATAATATCATCTAAATATATCACAATGAATTTGTTTTTTCACCAAAAAAGGTTGAATCCAATCTCTAAAAAGTTTCACTAGCATTCATTAGACCAAAAGGCATCTTTGCATACATAAAGGTGCCCCGGGGTGTAGTGAACATTATTTTACTTTGATCCTCCTTTTGAACAGTTATATGGTTGTAGCCTAAAAAACCATCAATCGTGGAGATTCTAGTTGAACCAATGACTTTTTATAGAAGATAATCCATCTTTGGAACTGGATAATTTTCCTTGAGTGATGCCCTATTTAGAATAATAAAGTCAACACATAGCCTAACTTCACCACTCTTATTTCTAACAATAACAAAATTAGCTACCCATTCAGATTATCTCAGAGGGACTATAATTTTGGCATCTAATAGTTGTTTCACTTCCTTTTCTATAATTGGCAATAGAATGGGATTGATTGTCCTCAACTTGCGCTTGAAATGCTTGGAACCAGGCTTTAAAGGAATCTTGTGCTAAATATTGGATGTATGATATGTTTTATGTATTCATAATCCTATGGAAATACATTTGTATATTGTTTGAATAAACCTATATCGAAGGTACTTGCTGATACAACCAGAAAATTCGGCTAGATGATTTTCTTCTCTTGGAATAGTATTCATATCAAAAGCCTAGAAAAAAAAATTCATGATATCCCATACCTCATTTATATAAGTAATGAGCCTTGGATGCTTGGTATACCAAAGGTTTCTCGTTTGATTACTAGCTTTAAATCACCAAAGACTACAATATTAGAATTATAAGTTTTATGGATACTTCAAGACCTAATATGAGGGCCTCGTACCCTACTAAATTGTTGGTTAATTCAAACTCTAGTATGTAGGACAAAGAGATGACTTCTTTTAAAGATAAAACTAATAAAACTCTCGCTCCTTGCCCTTTTTTTGAAGAATCCTCATCAAAATACAATTTCCACACCTTATATGCTAAAGAATTTGTAGTATTAACATATCTATTTACAACAATTGAAGAATCAAACTCAAAATATACACATAATGTAAAACAACCCAAATATTGGTGTAAATAATATTCACAGAATTTGCTAAAGAGAACCAACCAATTTGACATCCCATGAATTAGAAAGAAGCATCGCAAACTTAGGCGGAATTGCTACTACTACTACATCCATGACCATATTTTTGGCAAGAATCCATGCCAAAGACATAATCAGACCTTTGATTAATCCATTGCACTAAAACTTTCTTAAACCAAATTAATATAAGTCATGATACGACCTTGTAATACAAAATTCCAACTTTTCCATTTAGTTATGGGCATCAAGTTATGATATTCCCCTAAGTCCATCCTATAGTTGTGAAGGATAAATTCACGAATCTTTAAGGTAATAAAGAAAGGAACAACTACTTTGTTTTTTTCCTCAACATAAGGACCAAATAAAAGAAATTTTTTCATCATGTAGATTCAAAGTATCTTGATGAGTTGAATTTTTAGGATATTGAATCACATTAGCCACTCTTTTTTGATGAATAAGATTTTTGTCCAATTCAATCAATGGAACTTGACTTTTAAACTTTTCGAGCTCCTTCTCCAAACTAAATTGAGTAGAAATATTATTTTCCTTTAGTTGTTCTTGATTGTATCTAGATTGTTGTTAAGGAGATTGTGAATTAGAAGGTTCTTTTTCCTTCCCTTTAAATTGATCAGTAGTAACCCTCTTAATTTGATTAGATTGTTTGATTGGGGTTAACCTAGGCCTTAAATCATATTTCTTGTGAAGCTCAGCTTGAAAAAAATCTGAAAAGACTTTATATTGGGAAAGAATAGAAATATATATACCTTGAAATGTTCCATACTCATGCTAATCAAAAACTTCATGTGAACGAAAATTCTGAAAATATTTACCTTCCAAACAATTTATTTCTTCTGATAACTACTCAGGATCCTATGGATCCTATTCATCAATGACCAAAGGAGTTTTAATAGGTTGATCAACATTCCTTCTTTATGTATGCATACTTTGAGGATTGAAAGGCCTTCAAAATTGTTTGGGTGGTATATTTGTAGGTTCTTGACCTTGCCTAGGAGGATTTTTTTTTTCCAACTCCATCATGGCTATTTATTATATAGATTCTGTTGGAAATACTGAGGGGGGGTGAATCAATATTCCTTAAAATTAGTATTATTATCAATCTTTTAGAGCATTATTTAATCTTCAGTTATTATCAGTGTTTGTACAATGATAGAAGTAAACAAAAGGAACACAAATGCACACAATTTTTAAGGTGGAAACCCTCTCTGGGACAAAAACCACCTAAATGATTTTCTAATTATTCTTTAATATTCAACTCCAATTGAAAATAAAGCTCCAACTTCCTAGAATCTAGAAAAGCATTCTTCTCCAGCTCCCACTAGATGGACGCTCCAATGCCCGATATTCTTTAGTAGCCAAATGAACGGATGCCCCAACACCCAATGAGTTACAACTCACCCAGCACCACCCTACCACCCTAAAATTTTCATAGGCTTGAACTTGTTGGTGACTTCATGCACCATCCTAGCACCACCCTACCACCCTATATAAGAATGAAACAAGAATGGACTCTCATACCAGGGAAAATGGTCCACTTTACAATGATATAGAATGATGTAGAAGAAGAAGACACACTAGACCATAACCCCAACCATAACACAACCACCTAATGATGATCCTATACCTCCCGAAATTGCCTCTTCAACTCTTGGTAGATAGACACTTGTACAATTTTTGTTGGGTAGGTGTTATATTCTTTCGACGACTAATCACACGCGGAGGGGTAAGAGGGGGGGCGATAGCCCCCCCTGTCGGGGTTCGGGGCAGCGCCCCAGCGAAAATTTTTGGTCCTTAATTTCCAATGGGCGGTCTGCGCCCATGGTTTTGTGCATGGTTTTTCACATGGTTTTTGGGTACGATGGTTTTCGTCCCCTGGTATTTTTGTAGATCCGGTCAAGGGAACTACGGTTATGTTCTAATCCAGGGTTAATGGATTAAGGTTTATGTATGCTTCGGCATGTATATATATGTGTTGTAACACTAAAAGGAATATAATGAAATATCAAGCTGGTCGTCCCGGTTTGGGATCCAGGGGAAAATCTCTATGTTTATCTGTTTTATGTTTTATGCTCTCGCTATTGTTTATTTTTTGTTATAAGATTTGTGTGTAGATAATTTATGTTCAGGGTTAAAACCTACAATTTTTACAATGATGCATTTACAACTTAGTACAATGATACCTTTACAATGACTATATGCACTACTGCCCACTTGAAGATTTCATGTGGTGAACTTATTGTTGTTGTTCTACACCTTTATTTTTTCTCTTTTCATTCAACCCTCTGTTGCACCTTGCTTGCTTTGTTGCCCTAGAAAGTTTGGTCCTTTGCAACCCTTGACAACACATGATCTAGCTTTTTCTTTCCTTCTAGGAGCTTGATATTTAATTTGGTGTATCTCTATTATTTCAGATCCCTTGATTCTTCTTTCCAATGCCACAGGTCTGACCCAATTTGAATTCTTCAAGAGAGATTTATGCCCAATCTCTCACAATGCCCTAATTATGGACTGGTTCATTAGAGCGAATTTGTATTGCATGCCACGTGTCATTTTTTCTTCATTCGGATTTTAAATTGATATTGAGAAAACTAAAGTCTGTGCACTATCCACCACTTTTTAAATAATTCCAATCCGATACTCAGAGAGAGAGTTATGACGATTTTCCTAAGGTCACTTCTTTTATATAAATTTCAGGATCCTGCAAAAAGATTGACTTCAACAGATTATAGCTTCGAAACTATTATGCACCTTGATCTAAAAATTTTACAGGAGCGTCCTCAAGATTTTTTCTTCACCTCATAAAAATTTAGGCTTTTGAACCTTCGTAGAAAAAAAATTATAGCGAAAATTACACGATGACATGTTTTAGGTAGTGAAATCCCTCTGTGAGGAGGATATGAGGATCACAATTTATATAAATGCTTAGGTTGAGAGGGACTTCAACAAGTTAACATGGGAGGAATTTTAGGAGCTTAAAAATGATTAATTATTAACTTTTCAATGACCCATGCCACAACCCCAGGGGGTTTTAGCCCACTAACTGGGGTTACAAACTTCAAACATGAATATCTCTCAAACCGTGAAGAATTATGTGGTGTGCCATATATCAACGGAAACATATCGACAAGTAGAAACCATAAAAAACATTCTTGACCCATAATATAGTAATTTGGTAGGTCTAAATTCCCATGCAATATCGGGGTAGCCCCTGGTGAAACCTGGGTTGACATCAATGACAACCACTGATCAACAATCTCCCCCTTTGGCATTGATGGCAACACAAGTACTCCCCCTATGATCATGACATCTCTTCCTACAAAATTCTCTCCCCCTTTGACATCTATGGCAAAGGGTAACTCCCCCTAACACACAACCATCCTGCAGACTTGTACACACTTCTACTCCCCCTTTATATTCTAAATAAGGAAAATCTAATTAGAACTTGGGAGAATCCCAAGCTTTTGGCGAAGATATTGAAATGCTTCACTAGTACTCTTATGATCATCAATGCTTCCTACCCAATCTGCATTCGTAAAGGCTTGAATAATGAGATTGTTACCCTTGGGATACCACAAGCCATATTCTGTTGTTCCCTTTAGATATTGAAGCATTCTTTTGATGGCAATAATATGTGGTTATTTTGGTGTTGCTCGGAAACTTGATACTTTTCCAACTACTTGCATAGCATCTGGTCGAGAAGTTGTTACATATAGAAGACTACCAATCATAGATCTATACAACCTCTGATCCACATCCATATATGATTCATCCATGCTCAATTTGCAACCATTTACCATCAGAGTAAGGATGGGTTTGAAATCTTCTATTTTGAATTTCTTGAGCATTTCCTTGATGTACTTGGCTTGACATATAAATATTCTTTTCTCTTGCTGAGATATTTGAAGCCCTAAGAAGTATGTCAACTCACCAAGTAAATACATCTCGAACTCACTTTGCATCTTTGTAGCAAATTTATTACTTAGTTGATAATCATTGCTACCAAATATTATATCATCCTCTTTAGCTAGTAGACGTGCTTTAGTTGCTTCATCCAGAACATATATTCCGTTTGGAGCTTGACTTGTTGTAGCCACAATTTCACCATACCTGCCTTTCCTGATTTCACATTTTGTGGAGTTGAATAGTATTGTGTGTCCTTGATCACACATTTGTCCAACACTAAGCAAATTGTGATTCATGTTTTCAACCAATAGAAAATTCTTGGCTAGAGCATCTTTGCTTCCAAGAGTGACGGTACCTGGTCCTATAACATTTGAAGATCCATCATTTCCAAAGGACACAGTTCCATCCTTCTTCTCTTTCAGAGATACAAATTTCTTTCTATCTCCAGTCATGCACATTGAGCAATTGCTATCAACATACCACACATATTTTTTTTTTTGAGCCTTGAGAACGAGAGCACAATTATCAATCTTCTTCGTCTTCCATGTTCGTTCGTTCTATGGCTTTGAAGATTCTTCTAGAGGATTTTCAAGTCTACGGTCTCTGGCTATGTGTCCAAAGTTTCAACATTTGTACCATTCAATTTTATTTATTAAATGTTCAAATATATTGATGTTTCGTTGAGCCCTAGGAGGTTCATATTTGACAAATCTCCTGGAATTGTATTGGTTCCTAGGGTACGTGCGACATTCCACATATTTATGACCACATTTTCCACATGAATAACAATAGCCATGAAAAATATGTTGGTACCTGGATGGAAATATTCGTTAAGGAATTGTCTTCCAAGGTTGTTCTTGTGAATCTTGTCCAATGAAGTTTACATGCATGTCAAATCTCATAGGTTCATTGTATTTTTTTGTAGAAGATCATGCTTCTTCTTCTTCTTTGTAACCGAGGTAAGTTCTGTCGTTGTAAGATTTTTGATGAGTTCTTGCAATGCCCTTGAGCTATTGGCATAGTTTTGGACAATTTTTCCCTTGTTCACTTCCTTAGGCATTAAGACTACTTCGGCTTCTAATGCTTCCCTTTCTTGGTTGATTTCTTCCAACTTATTTTTAAGTGGATCTTCAATACATATGTGTTCTTCAACTTAAATTTTGAGACCGTGAACTTGTTCTTCAAGAGTATTGGAACGGATCTTCTCAGCCTTGAGTTCTTTTATGAGCTTGATTGCCTCCTTAGAAAATTCTACAATGTTCAACCCTTCATCTTCATTGTTTGATACCTCTTGTTTATTGTGCATAGTCATAAACAATACTCTCTCATTGGCTTCTTCTTCGTTGTCACTGTATTCATCGAATGATGAGATATCTTCTTTTTCTTCACACTTGCAGGTGCAGGTCTTTGCCTTTGAAGGTTGTTTTTCCTTATTGGTTTTCTTAGATGCAGAAAACGTTGTTTCTAGATGCAAAGTACCCTCTTCTTCATCAAGCCTCATTTAATATGCTATGAGAACTCCATGTAATTCCTCCTTGCTGAGTTTTTCCAGATTTTCACTATATTCTAAGACTGATACTTTCTGGTTGGATCTTCCTGGTAATGTTCTAAGGATATTTTGTATAATAGTCTTCTCATCAACAGGCTCTCCCAATCCTTCTAGAGTGTTGGTTATTTCATCAACGTGTTGGAAGTATGCAGCAATGTTGCCATCTTCTTTCTTTCTGAGTTGCTCAAATTTTGCTCTGTAGATTTGAAGCTTTGCTTCTTTGACATTTGAGTCACATACACATATATTCTCAATCTTGTCCCATACATTTTTGGCGGTTTTACAACCCAATATCTTATGATAAGCAGATTCAATAAGTCCACTGATAATAATATTCTTTGCTTTTGCATCATTTACCAAATTCTTCTTACCTTGTTCATTTTTGGTTCATGTAAATCCATTTTGAACAATGTCCCATACTTCATAACCTTGCGCCATGAGATATACCTCCATTCTTCATTTCCAGAGCACATAATTATTTTCATTGAATAGAGGTACACCATTCTTGGTATGCTCCATGGCCTCCTTCTAGCTGTTAAACTTCTATTGAAGGAACCAAGCTCTGATACCAATTGTTGGAAATACTGAGGGGGGGGTGAATCATTATTCCTTTCAATTAGTATTATTATTAATATTTCAGAGCATTAGTTAATCTTCAATTATTATCAGTGTTTGTAAAATGATAGTAGTAAACAAAAGGAACACAAATGCACATATTTTTTAAGGTGGAAACCCTCTCTGGGACTAAAACCACCTGAATGTTTTTCTAATGATTCTTTAATATTCAACTCCAATTGAAAATAAAGCTCCAACTTTGTAATGTTCCAAATTTTGCAATAAGGTAATTGGAACATTAATTTTTCTTTTATGATAATAAAAGGAATAAAATGGGTAAGGGAGCCCATGTAGCAGAAAAATAAACTCTCCTAAGGTGCAAAAAGTCACTTAAGTGGCTAAATTTGGCATTCCCTAGTGTGAAAAGGGCCAAAAGCAAGTTAACTAGACCATGGTTGACCAAGTCAACAACGTGGCTATGAAGAGAAGCTTGCTCATGAAGACTGCGCAGTTTGGAAAGGAGGGAAATTAGAGGATGAGAGAAACCCTAATGGGTGGGTTCCATGGAAAGGAAGCATTCCTTGCATAAAAAGGTGAAGGAGAGCCATTTTTCATTTTATGTTTGAGAATTTGATTTTGCAACTCTCTTCAGTTATTCAACTGAGATAGCTTGTGCTGCTTAACACAAGGGAGATTTCTATTTATAAGTCTTCTCTCCTTCATTGGAAAGCCTTGGAGGAGCTATTCCTCATATTCCTCACATCCAGGCTTGAGGCCAAAGCCATCTCTTTCAGCTACAATGTTTCTGTTGGGCAGATTCATTGGAGTTGCTGGAGGTAGCAGTGAGGGATTATCATCCCACCATTTCCTGAGCTAGTTTTGAAGAGGATGAGTTCTTGTTTCTCTAATAAATCAACAAGGGAAATTTCCGGAGCTTATATGCAGATTTTTGCATAGGGATCTCAGCCCTAGCAGTCACTCCCTCTTACAGCATTATTTTCAGAGGGCATTTGCAGGAGGATTCACCATGGGGATTGGAGAGTGTAATCTTCAGTGAAAGGGGCAGCCTTTCACTTACAAGATCATTGGAGGAGGTTGCTATATTTTTTGCAGCATCTTTCCCCTTCTCCATTCATGTATTATTATTGAGCTGCAGTAGCTGCCCAGCTACTCCGGCATTTTTGTATTTTATCAATTTGTACATGTATTGCAGCCAATCCTTCTAAGGATTGTTAGTTAGTTATTTTCAGGGGTTTAGAGCTTGCTCCCCCTCATTTCTTGAGCTGATAATGATCTATCATCATATTTCCATATTATGTGTTGCAGTCTCCTCATGTAATTGCGCATTCATGGCTAGGGCAGCAACTTGTAGCAATGTAGTCTTGAGCTTTAATGCATATTCTTGATTGAGGCTATCTTGAGAGGTTTCTTCCTCAAGATCTGTATATTATTTGATGTTTCTATTTTATATATCAGCTATGTACTCTTCTAATGCACTATGATGTATTATTTCACTGTTGTTCATTGTTAAAGTTCAGATGTTGCTGGAGCTCATTCTTTGAGCAGGATCTTCTTGAAGGAAGAAATATTTACATAGCTATAGGCAGAGTCTGAGTAAGGGCCAGGAAGCCTCCGGTTCTCATCCTATATTTAGAGGTGAAATAACTGGTAAAAGCCCTCTCAGTCCATCTCTGAAATAGCTTGTTCATATTTCCGACAAAGGAACACTTTAGTGGAGAAAAATCTGCTAATTTTCATTTCGGAACATTACAAACTTCCTAGAATCTAGAAAATTTTTCATCTCCAGTTCACATTAGACGGACACTCTAATGCACAATATTCTTCAGTAGTCAACTGAACGAATGCCCCAACAGCCAATGAGCTACAACTCACCCTAGCCCACCCTACCACCCTATAGAAGAATAAAACAAGAATGGACTCTCATACCAGGGAAAATGGTCCACTTTACAATGATATAGAATGATGTAGAAGAAGAAGACACACTAGACCATAACCCCAACTATGACACAACCACCTAATGATGATCCTAGACCTCCCGACACTGCCTCTTCAACTCTTGGCAGATAGACACTTGTATAATTTTTACAATGATGCATTTACAAGTTAGTACAATGATACCTTTACAATGACTGTATGCATTGCTGCCCACTTGAAGACTTCATGTGGTGAACTTCTTATTGTTGTTCTGCACCTTGATTGCTGCTCTTTTCATGATGCCCTCTGTTGCACCTTGATTTTCTTTGCTACCCTAGAAATTCTAGTCCTTTGCAACCCTTGACAACACATGATCTAGTTTTTTCTTGCCTTCTAGGAGCTCGATATTGAATCTAGTGTATCTCTGTTATTTCAGATCCCCAATATGTGATTTTTGGTCTTGTAATATTCCTCTGCGTCTTCTTTCCAATGCCATAGGTCTCACCCAATTTGGATTATTCAAGAGAGAGTTATGCCCAATATCTCACAATGCCTTAATTATGGACTGGTTCAGTAGAGAAAACTTGTATGGTGTGCCACGTGTCATTGTTTATTCATTCAGCTCTGAAATTGATACTTAGAAAACTACAGTCTGTGCATTATCCTCCACATCTTACAAAATTATAATCCAATACTCATAGAGAGAGTTATGACGATTTTCCCAAGGTCACTTATTTTATATGAAGTTCAGGAGCCTGCAAAAACACTGACTTCCACATATCATAGCTCTGAAAATATTGTGCATCTTGATCTAAAATTTTTACAGGAGCTTCCTCAAGAATTCGGCTTTGCCTCATAAAAATTTTAGCTTCTGAACCTTCGTATCAAAAAATTTATAGCGAAAATTCCACGATGACCCGTTTCAGGTAGCAAAATCCCTCCATGAGGAGGATATGGAGATCAGAATTTATATAAATTCTTAGGTTGAGAGGGACTTCAACAAGTGAACATAGGAGGGATTTTAGGAGCTTAAAAATTATTAATTATTGAATTTCAATGACCCATGCCATAACCCCATGGGGTTTTAGCCCATTAACTGGGGTTACAAACTTCAAACATGAATATCTCTCAAACCGTGAAGAATTACATGGTGTGCCATATATCAACGAAAACATCTCGACAATTAGAAACCATAAAAAACATTCTTGACCCAGAATATAGTAATTTGGTATGCCAAAATTCCCATGAAAGATTGGGGTGGCCCCAGGTGCTACTTGGGTTGACATCAATGACAACCACTGATCAACAGATTCCTGATCATTATTCTCATGTCTTGCATATTTTGGTATTTCTCTTCTATAATTACCCCTGAAGGGACTTACTCCTTCTTTTCCTTTTTTATTTCCGATACATATACCTTTGTTTTCAACTTTATAAGGTTGTTAAGTTGGCCTCAACCTAGATAACATCATCCTCTATTTCAAAAATTGTCCTAGATTTCCTCTCTCTCAAAATTAATGCAAAATTTGGATCAAAATCACGACCAAAATAAACTTTTTCAACTATATAAGAAGGATTAATATCAACATGAATTTTATTATAAAAATTATTAAACCTTTTTACAAAATCAAGAATATTTTCTCCATATTTCCTCTTCACGGAATCAAATTCTTTGATATAATAAAAATCATCATTTTTTTTTACCCACCTTTTAAGGAATGTATCCGTTCGATCTTTCCATGAAGGAATAGAACTATTCTGCAATTCCCTAGACCATTTGTTCACCTCCCCTTCTGGAGATTGGACAAAAAGTCTTATGTATACATCATATTTCTCAACATTCATATTATCAGAAAAGTTGAAGAAAACAATGAGATGCTCAACTACAATGGTTTCTCCTTTTCCATTATACTTAGGTTAATGTTTCAGATAACCCTATCAAAAATTATGTAATTGAGTAGGTATCCTAAAAGTAAAATGACTAGAGGCTACAAATTTAACTACCTCAACTATTTTTATTGTAAACTTTGTGGAAGACTTTGTTGTTGTGATTATAAATATTAAGAAGATTGTGCTTGCAAAACCTTCTTTACTTCTAGGACAAGATGATTAATATATAATTTTAATTTATTACCTCATTATTACATGGGAAGAGGGATAGAATGGGAAAACAATGAAAAGGGTGTTTCATGCTTTACTTCAAGTGACTCTAGTCCAACAAAAGTGGGATATGTTTCTTCAAGGGCTTCTAGTTTTTCAATGAGAAAAGCAGTTTGGAGAGAGACTCCTTTTTCAAAGAGAGAAATAATTTTTGTAGTTAATTCAGGGAATTGATTTTCATGCTTTTCTTCAACATACTTGGGAAAGGAGACAAACTTGAGAAGCAACTAAAGAAGTGGAATCTTTTTTTTGTCTAATATTTTCTTGTCTGATCAATCTCTCGGGATTAGATTAGATTAGATATTCTTTAGGATCAAGATTACTCCTTATAAAATTTCTATGAGATGCCAAGTGAATATAGTGAATATCGGCAGGTGAAAAATATCAACCAACAAATTCCATGTTCACCATCAAGGAAAAGGTATAGGTGCTGTCACAGAGAAAAATATCTTCATACCTTCATTTACAGTTTCAATTTGATGTTGCTCCCCTGAGATATTTTTTGGCTAGAAAATTATGCCTAGGCACTAGTAATGTTTTTCGAAAAAGAGGCTCTAATTCAAATCAATCTATAAATTTTAGTAAATGGAAAGACAATACATTTTAGACATTTAATCAAGAGGCTAATTTCCAACTAATGAAAATGAAAAATGGGATTAATTTAAGTGATATGAGGAAAAAGAGAATATATAACATATTTTATAGCATTCACCAAATGCTTTGAGACCGGTTGTTGTAGAAAATATAAAGGAATAATATTCCAAGGATTCTAGAATAGAAAAAAAAAACTTCAATTGTTTGAAATATCAACAATAATCTAACGATTCATTCAGAGATATGATTAAAAAAACTGATCCTATCACAAATCTCTTTGTATAAAAAAACTGTTCCAGAAGTTAGGGAAATTGATTCTCAATTTAGCCTCTTAGGGATATTTCACATAACTTGAAAATGATTTTAGAGACGAAAACAAAATGCAAAACCACAAAGGAACACATATACAAAAGATACACATTTTCGATAACTGAAAAAAGAAAAAATCTTGATTAAAACTTCAGAAATATTGTCCTCAAATACAAAAGTATGCTTTAAGTCTCAAAAATCCAACCCTTTTTGTGAGTTTTTATTTGTTTTTTATACAAAAATATTACAACATATTATTGTTGCAGTGACGCAAATTTCTCAAGCCAAACTCATTAAAATAGAAACAGATACAAAGTTCCAATAACTTATGTTCACTTGTCATATTTTCGAACAAAATTTTGTTGATAGAATCAAGAAGATTTAGGGGCAAATTTAGACAACCACTCCTAACCTGACTTAATTGGATAGTTGCATGAAATCATCATTCTGAACTTGGAATTAAATAAATCAACTTCATTTTTAATAACCGTGCATTTATCATGAGCATGTTATATGAAGTTCCTTTTAGCCAAAACTTTATTAACTTCCATAACTACATATGTTTTGTCATCCGCACCTAGAGCTATCAATTGTTCTCATTTTTTTGCGATGAGAGCATTCACTATTTTAGCAGCTATCTGGGGTTTGTCTCCTAATTCCTATGAATCCTATAAACAACCTATTCACTATGGTAGAGAAGTTCTACCTCATCTCACTATGTCTCCCCATAGAATTTTCCTAGCCTCAACCAAGGACTATGTTCCCACTAGTTTATTCTTTCAACCAATCGATTTATTTGTAATATTTCCTTGAACTCTAATTAGTGTGAATGGTTGAATTCTTGTTAGCTAGTTCCTACCCGAGGTTATTTATATTTGAACTCTTCAATGTGATTTGTTTAAGGCTTTCTATTTCAATATCCTTAATACTCAAGGCTGATGTTGTTTCAACAAGCTTCTCGGAAGGATCATCTTTTGTCATTGATGGTGTTGAATAAGTTGTTACACAAACATGTTTTTACTTTTCCTTTGTGAGAATTTCAATATTTTGTGCATAATTTTCAAGCTTCTTAATATGTTCAATTATCAGAGACAATATTTGTCCATTTTCTTTATATGCAACTTCTAATTCAAAAGTTTGAACATTCTCATTCGTTAGCATCTTAAGCATTCTTCTGAGTACATGAATATTAGTGTCCTTGGAATTAATCAAAACTTGTACAGAAGAGGATTCATCTAGATATGCCCACAGTCTAATAATACTCTACTCCAAGTCTTCAATCCTCATCTATTTAGTTCTTGTTGATATCTTTTCATGTTTCAAATGATTAGTAACCTTTGTGAGAATTGTTTCTAAATTTGAGGCATTTAAGGTAATATCCTCTAATATTTTGAAGATCATTTCTCCAGTCTGTCAAATATGGTCCACTGAGATGAATATTCTTTGAATCAACAAAAAAAAAAAATGCCTTGGAATCCTCTATATTTTTTTATATTTTGAGATTTTGGTTATAAAAAATACATATTAAACTATCCCTTTTCATATGTATGTGAATCTTATTTCATCTTCATTGTTTTGTCTTTAATTTCCAAAAACTAAGAATAAATATTTTATTTCTTGCATGTTGAAGGAGATATGCGAGAAGATGGTGGTTCTTGAGCCACAGTAGTTGTTGGAAAGAGCTCCCATTGAAATGTTGCCTAGGTTGATGTTTCTTTGGGCTTCCTCTGTGTTTGGAATTGAAACCGATCCCTCCTCCTCTTCTACTCTTGGCATTTTCCAAAACTATGCTCTCCACATTTTGTTCCCAAGTCTTAACAAGACTATTGTGTTTCCTAAAATCCTCTCTTAAGCTCCTCTCCCTATGTTGTGGTGTATCCAAAATTATTTGTTGTGAAGTTTGGCCTACTTCCTAATTGGTTTGTGTCATTTACACTAGACCCTTCTCCCAAATATCTTTGTTTGCAAGCTATTCAATTTCTAGTTTGGGAATATGTTTATATGGGGTTGATCTTTTTTTACCCCCCTCTCTAATATTACCTTGTGAGGATCATATTTTCAAACTTATTCTTGAGAAAATTTCATTTTTTTAAACATCTCCTCAACATCTTGTAATGTTGCTCCTATGTTCACTAAGAAAGGTCTAAACTCTTTCTTCAATTTGAATAAGGTTGGGTTCTTTTTAGACACAAAATGAATATGATATGAACTGATGCTCTATCTGATATATTCTATTGAAATTATCCTCATAGGAAAGAAAACTAGAATATTATAAGGAGGAAATTCACAACCATAAATTCCTATTTATGTAAATTCTTTAACAAATATCAATATCTTACTCTAGTATTCGGGCTGAGTTGTACAATATTTTTTATTTCTAGAAAAATTAGAGGAGGAATATCACTGAATAATAAACTATATGCAACTGACTAGAACTGATTGACAAAGTCTACAAATCCATAATCTTAATAATGCTTTCTCACTATCGGTGTCCAATGAATTACATAGATGACATTGTCAATATGATCTTGAGTATGAAAATGCAGACCTAGAAATTTGTCTACATGACAATATAGAAAAATATATACAAGGACTAATTGGTGCCTAATAGACTTAGCGGGCTTATAATGGGCTACATTGATAAAATTGGCCAAAAATTGACTGAAGTGAAACCTATTGAAATACTTTTTGGCTAGTGAAATGGAAGTTAAGAACCCTAACACAATATATTTTACGGTTTGGTCATCATCATATCCTAATAGATATCAAACCATTGATATAATTTTTCTTGACATTTAAGGGAATATACTTGAGGGATAAGGGGATCACTTTCTAATGACTGAGAATTCAAGGGAAAGAAAGAATCTAGAAAAATGGCTTTACCTTCAGGGGTTACCTCATTATAATACTAAATTAGGAAGTATTCATTCAGAGGTTGGGTTTGATTTGGCATCACTATGATTAATATAAAATAAGATAACTCTATTATTATGCATGATATCTTGTTTAATGGGAAGGTAATTTTTGGCACACGGGAAATGGATTGTGGGTAAGGATGTGTTTGAGGGATGATAAATTATGCAAAATAAGACTCCCGAGTCAGGCAAATGTATTATTGATCCTTGAAATGTTGGAAAACCCACTCTTTGATCTATTAAAGGTTGAATTCATGACGGGTTTCATGTAAATCCACTTCCCTATCTATTAATGTCAAATCCTCAAAGCTAACAGAGTAGGAAGGATATGAAGTTTGGGTTTTATGACTTTTACCTTCATCTTAACTAAATAAGGAAAACCACGAGCATGAAAATTTTCTTGATAACTATTTGTAGTTTCTTATATGAGCTCTGTAAACTATCGATGATTTTTCACTAGAAAATTTTCTCAATGCATCAAGGGTTCTGTGGAAAATAATACGTTTTCCCCTTTTAACAATTACATGAGTCATTGATACATGCAACATATATTTATGGGACATAAGTATTTATTATTTTGAAAAAAATAATGGGATCTCACTTCTTTATTATGTTGACATCATTCCCACACTTTTGAGATGTGGATAAGTACCTTTACATCATTTGGATTCCACATGGATGCCAACTATATTCCATCTATGTTCCCACTAGTCGCATTACGTAGGTAATATTGTGGGGGGGTGGGGTGGGGGGATATACTTCTGTATATGTATATCTCAATTTTAAACTTCTTAGGAAATATTTCAAACCCCTCCCCCTCCATTAAACTTTGAACACTTAGGGTGGGACCGACATGGATTTTTCGTGGCCAATATAATCAGGCTTCCACAAGCCCTCTTTAAGTTGCACAAGAATTAAAATTGGGCAGTAGGGTGAAAAAATATTTGTTTATTCAAAAACTTTATTTTTTTAAATAAATAAACAAATTACACACATTAAAAATTGGATTTTGTTACAACACCCTAGAATGAAACCCTCTTGTAGAGGGAATTTAATAATGATTATGTAATCATTGAGAGATATAGAAAAATCAATCTAGTTATACAAATTTTGGGTTTCTAGGGTTAAATCTATGTGCAAATTGTGTGTGTGTTCACTATTGAATCTTTTTTGTTTTATATTGAGAATTTATTTGCAAGAATTATTTTTGTAGGGTTAAAACCTACAGTATGGCCCATAAATGTTGGTGATGTATTCCCTTTAAGAGTTGCTAATGAATCTGAATTAGGTTGTGAAGCTATGATTAGTAGAAAAAACGTTGCCTAACAAGATAGTATTGTAGTTGATAATTTCTGGAATCTTGTCTAGAATGATTGAAGAGCCTGGTGTTTCGGGTGAACACTTCACCCATCTCCAGGAGGAGAAAGCTTAGTGACTGATAGGAGGAGAGTAGACCTTGAAGGCTTAAATAGGAAAGATTCAGGCTTCAAAAAAGATGAGAAGGAAACCAAAAATAGCCGTTAGAGAGGAAAATAAATTAAATTAAATTGAAATTAATTATAATTTTTATATAACTAATTCCCTAAAAAGGGATAGACATTAGGTAATTTTATGTTAATTAATAGAATAAATCGGAGGTAGTTGAAGGGAAGTCAAAACAAGTTTAAATAAATCATAATTTGGTGGTTAGAGAAGGATGATATAATGAAAAATTAAATGGCTAATTCCATATATGAAGAAATTAGGATTATTGGGATTCGTTTAGAGAAGAATGCATAATTAATTGGATAAAAATGCATAAATCCCTATATGAAGAAATTAGGATTATTGGGCTTAATCACAAACGTAAGAGTTAAATATAAGATAGATAAAATGAATAATAATATTTAATATCTCCAATAGGATAAATTAGTTGATTAGAGGATTTGCTGGGATAGAGATTTTTTATTATTAAATTTGATATAAATAACAAATTCCATATATGAAGAAACTAGATTTATTGGGAATATTCGCAAAGGCGAAAGATAAAAGTTAGATTAAAATGAATAGAAAGATAGATATAAAAGCTTGAATTTATTAATTTGAATAAAATTTAATTCAGAGATAGAAGAATAGGTGGGGTTGAGATTTTTAAATTAAATAATTTGAAAACGAACACCAGATATGATGAATTAAGGATTAGTCATCAAGGTAAAATATGAGAGTTAAATTTAAAATTGTTTAAGAATATTAATAAAAAGGGGTTTAAATTCCAAATTATTGATAAATGGAATAAGATTTAATTTCTAAAATAGGATAATTTTTTGCTGATTAGATAGAAGAAAAATTCAAGAAAGGAGAACGAGGGGATAGATATTTTAATATTAAATCAGGTTAGGGAGGGACAAAATTTTGATTAGAGGAAGGGCGTTTAGAAGTTATGAATTGGATCATGGATTTCCATGATTGGCTCAAGTGATAACCATATTCATGGTTAAAGTTATTAGGATGCTTTTCGATTTTGAGGACTTCTCGGATGACTCGGGTGGAATGAAAGGGAGCATGGGCTAGGATTTTGGATTTGTCAAAGCACATGAGATGCTTGGAAGAAAAATAATGCTCAACAATGGCTGATTTTGTAATCCGATTATGGTTAGTGTCTGCCATATGTTCTTTCAATTGGGTTTTGAAAGGGCGACCGGTTTGGCCTATGTAAGATTTACCATAGGAGTAGGGGATCTCATAGAATCCATGTCGTAACATAGGATCAGTCTTGTCCTTGGTTGTTTTTAAGATTTGGCTAAGAGTTCTTTGGGGCTTAAAGAAGGTTTTAATGTTATTTCTAGAAAGGATTCTCGATAGATGATCGGTAACCCCTTGAATTTAAGGAAGGGTTACTTTGGCTAACTGAGGGGAAGAGGGATTGGTTTTAGGCCTAGGGTGAATGCAAGAATGGAAAGCCTTATTAATTTTGGAGGAAGAGTATCCATTAGATTTAAGGGCTTTGGTGAGATGGGATTTTTTTTAGGAAGGGGTTGAGAGGAGGAAATATGAAGGGCCCAGGAGACAAGGGTTTTGAGGACAGTTTCCTTTTGAGCCGGATGATGGTGGGAGCTAGCTTGAGACAAGGGTTTTAAGGACAGCTGCCTTTTGATTCGGATGATGGTGGGAGCTAGGTTGAAGGCAACTGTCTGTATGGGTATTTTTTCGATAGACCTGGTGGGAAAGGGATCCACCATAGAGGCGAGAGATAAGGACATCAAGAAAATGGAGGGATTGGTTCTCTTCAAGTTCCATAGTGAACTGGATGTGGGGAGAGATGTTATTGAGATGAGAGAGGAATTTTCAAAGAGATGTAATACCATGGGACTAGATGATGAAAGTTTCATCAATGAAACGCTTCCAAAATTTTGGCTTGAGGTGGAAGGTTTCAAGGGCTTTGGTTTCGAAGTATTCCATGAAAATGTTAGCAACAATAGGGGAAAGAGAGAAGCCCATGGTTTTTCCCTCAGTTTTCTCATAGCAAACCCCGTCATAGCTGAAGAAGGTGGTGGAAAGACAGAGTTTGATAAGGTTGAGGGTGTCATGATCGAAAAGCTGGGAAATCAATTCAATGACTTTAGGGACAAGAATCTTGGTAAATAATGAAATGAGATCAAAGCTAACCATGATGTCATTTTTATCAAGCTTCAGGGTATGGATTTTTTTAATGAAATCGATAGTCTTTGATGAAGGAGGAAGAAATACCAGAATGAGGGCGGAGCTTATTGGTAAGGTGTTTGGAGAGGGCATGGGCGGGGCCTCCTATAACATTGACGATAGGCCTGAGAGGAATATTAGGTTTATGAATTTTAGGTTGACCGTAAATTCTGGTGGTAATGAGGTTAAGGGGGATGAGGCGCTTTTGGATGGCAGGGTAAAGGGAAGAGAATTTTATGGCTTTGGTGACTTTTCTAGAAATGGATTGGAGGGGTTTTTTACTTGTCGGAAGGTAGGAGGTGGAGGAAAGAAGATCCATCATCTTACGATGGTAATCAGAGGATTTAATGACTACATAAGCATTACCTTTATCAGCTTTAAGAATGAGAATATTAGGGTTGGAACTGAGCTAATGAAGGGCCAAAAATTCATCCTTGGGAAGGTTAGAATGTTGTACAGGTCTTCCTGGGGTCCGGAACAAGCGTTTCCTTTACTCTGACCAGACTTGAACTCTTCCAACCGAGATGCATACAGGTATGTAATCTTTCCCACATAAAATAACAGCTAAAAGGGTATGAGCTTCAACAACATTTCACCTCCAACAATGCTAAAGCTTGAACTCATCCATTCTAACCCTTTGAGGCTGCCCTATACCTCTTTTTATAGTGGAAGAGATTAGGTTACAGCTCCAAACAAGAAGGGAAAGAATCCTCCTTCAAAGGGATTAGCTCCTTACATCAAGGGGTTAGCTCCTTAATGGATGGGATACATGAACCTAAAAAGAGCAGACTTTCCACCGCAGGAATGTTTCTAGAAGCTTCCAAAAATGACTCAAACTGAGCTTCTAGATTTTACTTGCGCATTTTCTTATCTTTTATAGGGGTCCGCACCTTTAATAAACAGAAAGTGCATTTAGCTCCGCATGATTTAGAGCAATAAAGTGCGGCACCGCAGGCAATACTAAGAGAAAGTGTGGTACAAGAGTTTTTAAGACTTTTATGAGCTTTTCTCTTAATCTCAAGGCTTGACTTTAGGAACTTTGATGTTGTAGACTTCTTAGAGAGTAATATATGATTAATGGTGAACCCATATAGACACTAAAACGTCATGGTGAAAAATTTCAGTGTAACAGATTTCCCCCTAAAGTGTGAAGTCTGAGAGTATTCGAAGAGTGATGTGCTTTATCATTTCAAGGATTAGCCTGTGGACACCCCAATCGGAACCCTGTAAAAACAATCAATGCAAAACATATATATATATATATATATATATAGAAAGAGAGAGAGAGAGAGAGAGAGAGAGAGATCATCGCTGAGGTAGGCATTCCCATACTCAGATCAAAACTAACTAAATTTGTTTTGATATAGAAATGATTTTAATATTACATCAATAGTGTAGACACAGCATGGGCACAGCCATCTGTAATGAATAGTCTACTTCGTAATGAATAATAAAACTCCTCGTAGCCTAAATGGTGGAAACTAGATCCAGGGTCTTGATTTCTGCTTCCCGAACTAGTACGATTCTATCCATGAGATTAAATGTGTTGAAGTTGAACATGGTAGAAACCACTTGATTACTAGTCAATCATGTGAATTGTTAACAAGTGTGAGAGAAACCACCAATAATGACAATGGCTCTCAAAGTACTCAGTACAATCCATGAAATGTGAATAAGTGATCTGAAGTTGAACATTTCACGAAATCGTTCGATCGAAGGTCAATGATGCAACCTGTCGTCGAAGGCGAGAAATCTGCCATTAAGGCATGCATATTCCAAGGTACTGATGGATTATAGATCAACTTCCTAGATGATGAGTTGTCGTTGATAGAAAGTGATCCGTCGTAAGCAAGCTCACAACACAAAACCATAGATAAATTTTTGAAGAATTTTTTTTTTTGCAAGGACTGACTCAGGGATGCTCAACGCGAATGGAGGCAAATGTTTGCAGATGAATGGTTTGTTTGACTGTCCTCTTGAACACATAACGACACTGTAGATGGTTTTGTGATATTTTCCCTAAGCTAATACCTAGAAACCGGCTGAAGACCTTCAATGTGGTTTGATTAAATGATAGGCAAAGGATTTCCCAACCCAGGTAGAAGTGTGACAAAAAGTGTCGTGTTCAAGAGTGGTGTAATGCTTTTATAAATCAAAGTGTAACAAATGAATCTGTTTCCTCTCTTTCCCCCCACCATTTCTGGCAAGTACCTCTTTATTTTTTACAAGCTTGAGAAGGATAAAATTTTCTTGTTTATAAGCTCATCCTTCAGATGAGTCCAACTTAGTTTAAAATCGAACCCTAAGAAGGAGTGGTCTGTTCCTGTTTGTAATTGACAGGTCCTTTACCGTTAAATTTTAACAAGTCCAGTATAGGAGAAACTCGGTGTTTTTCATTTTTAGGGAGTCAGAAGAAAAAACTTAAGAAAACTCCATGGGTGTACTTTTTCGTAAATTTAGTCTCTTAGGCCCGAAAAGGGATAAAATAATGCAAGAGAGAACTCTATTGACCATGATTAGTCAACGTATACCTTTTTCATAAATATTCTATTTCAGTCCGGAAAAGGGGTAAATTTATACTGAAGGGACGACCATTCATTTCCTTTAACAAGTTCAAATAGTCAAGTACTCAGCAATCTTTTCATGTTTAGAGGGTCTGCAAAAGGGCTTAAAAGAGAACTTCATGGTTTCACTTTTTCGTAATTTTCAAGAGTTAGAAAAAGTGATAAAAGTATACTCATCTTGTTTCACTTTTTCGTAAGTTTTAACGAGTTCGAAAAAGGGATAAAATTATATGGCCGACTTTCAATTTAATTTACGAGCAGGAAAAGACGGAAAGAACTCAACATTTTCATGTGTTTTACGAGAATGAAAGATAGCAAAATAATCTTGGGATTTTCATGAGTTTAACAAGTCTTGAAAATAATAACCGAAATGGACTCGAGATAGGTTTCATTTTTACAAGAGCTTGAAACAGAGAAAAACTATGCTTCATAGTGGTTTCATTTTTACACAAGCTTGAAACGTAGGGAAACTATGCTTTAAAATGGTTTCATTTTTACACAAGCTTGAAACATAGGGAAACTATGCTTGAGATAAGTTTCAATGCCCCCCAAGCGTAACTTGCTAGAGCGCATTCCCCCCAAACTTCATTGTATTCAACTAAGCATAGTACTAGTTACTAATAGCTGGATGGAATGAAGGTTCATTTACGAGATCAGATGAAAGATTCGAATTGACTGGGAGAGGATTTGTTTCATTTTTTAATGAGCTTGACACAGGAAAAGAACTATGCTCATGGTGACATGTTTCATTTTTTAGCGAAGTTGACACAGAAAAAGGAACTATCCTCATAAACTACTATCTCTAATCTACCTACATAACCTACTGATTCATTTTTTAATGAGGTTGACACAGGAAAAGAACTGTCCTCATGGGTCTGTTTCATTTTTTAACAAGGTTGACACAGTAAAAGAACTGTCCTCATATCTACTTTCTAAAATCTACCTACATAACCTACTGATTCATTTTTTAATGAGGTTGACACAGGAAAAGAACTGTCCTCATGGGTCTGTTTCATTTTTTAACGAGGTTGACATAGTAAAATAACTATCCTCATATCTACTCTCTACAATCTACCTACATAACCTACTGATTCATTTTTTAATGAGGTAGACACAGGAAAAGAACTGTCCTCATACCTGATTCATTTTTTAACGAGGTTGACACAGTAATAGGAACTATCCTCTAACCAATTGATTCATTTTTTAACAAGGTTGACACAGTAAAAGGAACTTTCCTCTCGACTCACTGATTCATTTTTTAACGAGGTTGACACAGTAAAAGGGACTATCCTCACCTAACTGATTCATTTTTTAACGAGGTTGACACAGTAAAATAACCATCCTCAAGGGACATGTTTCATTTTTTAGCGAGGTTGACACAGTAAAAGGAACTATCCTCATGCCTAATTCATTTTTTAACGAGGTTGATTCAGTAACAGGAACTATCCTCTAACTAACTGATTCATGTTTTAACGAGGTTGACACAATAAAAGAAACTATCCTCACCTACATGTTTAATTTTTTAATGAGGTTGACACAGTAAAAGAAACTATCCTCACCTACATGTTTAATTTTTTAATGAGGTTGACACAGTAAAAGAAACTATCCTCACAGTCACTTGATCATGGCTTCCAACTGGAAGAAACACATGTCAATGGACACACCTTGATCATGGCTTCCAAGAGGTCTTCATCAGAAGGAAGAATAGTTATCTGGAAGGAACACATGTCAAGGGACTCAAAATGGATAAGAACATCGCGTTCAAATAATCCCATAGAGTTTTCCATGTCAATTACCAGATCTAAGTCAAAGGAAGATGAGCAAACAGTGAGAGGCTCGCTTGCATTGGTAACTGAAAACATGGGACTGGTTGCCACATAATTAACCCATGGCAGGGTAGATACCACTTTAGTATAAGGAACATTTAGGGGTGTCGGATTATTGGTAGTCGAATCAAGACTAGGGAATGAAAGTTGGTCAACGGTCACAATGTTTCCATTGTGAGGGAAAGACATCACGCGAAAGAGTGTCGATACGGAAGCTTTCATTGCATATACATAGTCTCGCCCAAGGAGTAAATTGAAATCCAAGGGGCCTCGAACCACCATATGATCAATACAGACAGTTTTACCTTCCAAAGTAATAGAAAACTTAGGAAGGATCCCTAAAGGTTCACTAATGGTTATGTTAAAAGCTTTCAGATTCTATGTAATAGGCACAAGCTGAGGGGAACCCAAAGCTTTCCAAGTAGTTGAGGATAAAATACTAACAGAAGCACCTTCATCTACATGTGTGCGTCATACATTCTTACGACAAGCCTGCACAATTATTTGGAAAGGGATGGAGGAAGGAAGACGAGGTTCTGTCAGTCTATTCCAATCAAAGGAAAAAACCTCGATACTTGGAGGGGGATCTGTAGGAATAGATGAAATGCCCCCCGACGTAGAAGAACCTGATGTAACAAGAAGAACCGGAGCGGTATGAAGTTCACTCTCTTCAGGGAGAGTGGGATCGACCACATGTGAAATCGAATAGACCACTTGATCAAATAATGGATCATCAACCTGAGTGATATGAGTTTCACTCTCCAATGGAAGAGTGGGATCGATTGTACTTGGAATTAGATCAATTCCTCCGTCAGTTGACGGTAGGTTGGGAGAAATTTGACGGTAACCAGTTGGAAGTTCTTGCTGTGGAACAGTAAGGTTTTCCAACAATTTTGAGGCTTCAACCATGTGAGGGAAAATGTGAGTTTGATGACTCCCTTTGCATAACTTACAAGGAAACCTAACTTTACCCTTTTTCCCAGGAACACAGCTTCTCATTGAATTTGATGGATCAATAGTAAGTTATTAGAATTCACAACCCAGACTTTGTCATGCGAAATTATACGGGACAATTGATAAGGAAGTGGTCACCCTTACAAAGCCTGCAAGGGTATTTGGGTTTATGATGCATGTTGGAGGTTTCCTCAACACAACTAACACTTACAGCCATGGTTGGTTGGTTGACTTCTTTCTTATCTTGCTTCTTCTTCTTCTTCTTCTTCCCTTTCTTCTTCTTCTTAGCCACCTGGTTACTAGTGTCAAGACTTTTACCAAGCGAAGAGGAAGAAATGGAGGAAGAAATATTAGGCGAAGAAGGTGAAGGGTCAACAAAAGGTTGGTGATGTTGAGATAGTGAACTCTGTTGAGGTGAAGCATCCGGTTGAGGTGAAACAATTGGAGTATTCGGGGCCAACGAAGTTGAAAATAACCATATTGGTAAACCTATTGTAAATCCAGGTAATGACAATGTAGCCATATAAGGAGGACCAACATTTCCAAAGCAAGGAAAAGTACTAGGATTCTCGTTAAGAGGGATTCCTTGGTTGGTATATTCTGGAACAGTTGCCATTATATTCAACTTCAATGAATTTTATTAACAATTTAAAACTAAAATTAACAATTCACAATTCACACCTAACAATTAAAATTCACAATTCACACCTATGGTCTCTAAAAGTAAAAACAAAAAAATTAACACGTGCTATCAAATCTAGGAGTCAAACCACACACAAACAGTAGATTCCTGCACTAAAAACACTAGTTGGTGATGAAATCCAACATCGTAGAATTTTAATGCAGAAATGGTGGTTGGAACAGTTACCCCGACAACCTGCTTAATGAAACAAACCAATGCAAGTTTCTCCACTATGCCATCTCAAGTGAAGATAACCCTCCGGAGAGTCCAAGTGAGGCTAGCCAACATCTGTTCCAAGTACAGTGGGATCTTCCCTCCATCATCACCTTGGGAAAGAAACCTAAAGTTTATGGCCACTAAGTTTACCAACAGAAACAAATATACCTGGGGGAACAGTCTATGATCTGACACACACGCAAGGGAAGAGTAACAAATCTCAATCCCCTTGGAGGCTCCTTGACATAATCCAATTTTACCGACAAGTGACCCCAGGCTCCTCGATAATGGTCAATCTGAGGTTTACCGTTGTTAATACGTGTATATCTGCTACCGTTCCCAATGAGGAAGGATTTATTACCTCACTGGTTCAGATATGATCTCGTGCTTGACTCCTTTAAGAGGAGCTTCCCAGAGCATACATGCAACAATTGGAATTTTTCCTATTGCAAGATCGACTACTTGTTTGTTTTAATTGCTTTGGAAAGTTAACTACAACCTATTCCAAAGCACTAATCTTGAGCTAGATTGGTGGAAAGGGCCCTAAAAATGTAAAAATTACTAGATGAATTTTAATTAAGTGTTGTGTTATTTAGGCTGTTATTACTCAAAGGGTAAATGGATACGAAACCAATGGTGTTATGACCCGACTCAAAACTGAATGCAATCGAATATGATAATGTAATCTTTTCAATTCGATGAATCCTAACTAAAGTAAGGAGATAGTTTCCATTCACTTCCAATAATGCAAAAAATTGATCAATAAGAGAAAATATAACAAATTCTCTAATGCACTAATTTCATCAAGAAAAACTAATGCTAATCAATCCCATATTTTTTATTTTTATGTTTTAAAACAATCATAAAAACATGTAAATTCAAATCAAAGAAAACAAACTAAATCTACGATTGATTTTTCCAGAATGTAAACTATGCAGTGATGATCTATGCACAATTCACTTGAAAAGTATGCAAATGTAATCTATGCACATTTTTTTATTCATATTCTGAAAATGAGAATTCTAATTATGCAAATGTGATCTATGCAAGAGAATTCTCAAACACAAGATGATTCTATTGTAATCTAAGAACCAATCAAGTGTAAGTAAAGAAAATTGGGTGAGATTTCCAACGATAAAAAAAAACACTCAAAGGCGATTAACACTCATACACAATTTAGCACCCCCCCCCCCCGACGAATGAGGGGGGAATTTTTTTGCAAAAACAAAAGAAAAAAGATGAAAAATTGTTAAGAGACTGAGACAAACCTCGAAGTAATGACCAAAGGAAATCAAATTAAGAATTTCTCCAAAAAACAAACTCAAAACACCCAATTAACTTAACAGAGACTGATGAGATTGTAAGAGTTGCTGAAAGAAATTCACACAAGGCTTTCTGACAGAAAATACAAGTCTGGGTATACACTGAGAATCTAACAAACTAATCTAGAAAATAGAATTTTAAGGTTTTCTAAAAAATTTCACAAGGTCTGCAAGTTTCAGTGTAAACAAGTGCGGTCCTGCATTGTTTATACAACAAAAGAGCGGAGATTCCCGCACTGTTTCTAAAAGAAAAGTGTGGATACCAGAAAAATAAAAGAAAAATAAAAAATTCTAAAGTACTTTTCAGGGATTCTGTAGGGATAAACTACCCAAGCCAGTATAAACCAATCAAAATTAGAAAAAATAAATTCATAAGTCAAAAATAAAATAAACCAAAGTTCAAGATCATTCCCCAGTGGAGTCGCCATTTTGTTGGACGGATAAGTCATTCTTACGGACAAGACAAACCTCCCAAGTTTCCTATGGACAGCTAGCAACAAACATACAATTAAATCTATATTTCTCTAGATATATCGCAATTCATAATTAAATGCTATAAAGGCTTAACGATCTTACCTTTGATCCAACGCTTGTTTGTAGTAGTAGTCCTTCAGTCGCCTGAAAGAGTTGCTTTCGAAGATCTGCAATCACAAACAAACAAACATCAAATAGCACCTGCATAGCATAATAAATCATATCTATTATGGTGATCAAGGAATCCATAAAATAAACCAATCAATTGACAGCTTATTGAGAAAAACGGACTTATTTGTATTAACTTTGAATAGTAATAAAAACCTTACAACTGTGTCCACCTTGATGTTGTACAGGTCTTCCTGGGGTCCGGAATAGGCATTTCCTTTACTCTGACCAGCCTTGAACTCTTCCAACTGAGATAGATACAGGTATGTAATCTTTCCCACATAAAATCTCAGGTCTGAGTTTCAACGACATTTCACCTCCAACAATACTAAAGCTTGAACTCATCCATTCTAACCCTTTGAGGCTGCCCTATACCTCTTTTTATAGTGGAACAGAGGATTTTACAGCTCCAAACAAGAAGGGAAAGAATCATCCTTCAAAGGGATTAGCTCCTTACATCAAGGGGTTAGCTCCTTAATGGATGGGATACATGAACCTGAAAAGAGTGAACTTTCCACCACATGAATGTTTCTAGAAGCTTCCAAAAATGACTCAAACTGAACTTCTAGATTTTACTTGTGCCTTTTCTTATCTTTTACAGGGGTCCGCACCTTTAATAAACAGAAAGTGTGTTTAGCTCCGCATGATTTAGAGCAATAAAGTGTCGCACCACAGGCAATACTAAGAGAAAGTGTGGTACAAGAGTTTTTAAGACTTTTATGAGCTTTTCTCTTAATTTCAAGGCTTGACTTTAGGAAATTTGATGTTGTAGACTTCTAAGAGAGTAATATATGAGTAATGATGAACCCATATAGACACTAAAACGTCATGGTGACAAATTTCAGTGTAACATAAGGAGTTTGGAGTTTCAAAGGATGCGATCACATTATTAGCAAAGCTCTTCAGCATCATGGGAGGGAAGGCAATGGGAAATGGAATCGATGGAGCAAATGATGTCTTCATAGTGTATGGAACGGGGAATGGGGGCAAAATTAAATCCTTTCTTAAGGAGGCTTATAGAAGGGGCATCGAGTGTAATGGATGAGAGGTTAACCACCTTGGAGTTAAGAGAAGGAAGAGGGGAGGGAGGGGTAGGAAAGAGGAGGGAAGAGGGGGAAGGATGCTTAGAAAATTTGGAAGAAGACTGATGAGAATAAGTGGAGGGGGAACAAGAATTACTACAAGAAGGGGGGATATTATTATTATTATTAAAGTTAGATCTATATTCGATGCTTTTAGGGAGGGAAGAAAAGCAAGGGAGCAAATTAATTAAATGTGAAGAGAAGGGTGAATTGGTATTAGGGTTAGAGGGGGGGAATTTAATGGAGAGGAAGAATCAACGAAAAGGGAATTCAAGGGAGAGAGAGTGGTATTTGGGGACAAGGAAGCATTAATAGGAAAAAGGTGACGGTGGATAGAAATATCATTGCTGGAAACAAAGGGAGGAGCATTCGATCAATAGAGGATGTATCGGAGATGGCAATGCTTGAGAGATATTTGCTGGAGGTAATAGAGGATGAATGGAGGACGAGTTGGGGGATGGCCAAGGGTGAAATTTGGATGCAAGGACGGGTTAAAGGACGTGGGGACAGGGCAGGATTAGCCGCAGGATAAGGGGATGAGGCTGGATCTTGAGCGGAAGATACCGTTGGGACTTTGCGTGAGTAATAATCCGCAGAGAAATTAATAGAGTAGCTCAGCGTCGAGTTATGCTCGAAAATTCAACCTAAGGTTTGTGCTTCTGAGGAAAGAAAAATAGGTTTCATAGGGACAGCAGGAGAAGGCTCGGAACACAGAGGGAGACTCGAGGCGGAGGAAACAAAATCATGAGAATGAGGATGCACTCTAAACGGGGACTGCAAGCACTAGGACGAGGAAGAGAATTGGAGGAGGGACGAATAGAAGAACGTAGAGACTGATCGATGGAAGAATGATTGTTGGAGGAAAAATTGAAATTTTGGAAGGGGTTACCGATCATCTATCGAGAATACTTTCTAGAAAGAACATTAAAACCTTCTTTAAGCCCCAAAGAACTCTCAGCCAACTCTTCATAATAGCCAAGGACAAGACTAATTCTATGTTACGTCTTGAAGTCTATGAGATCCCTTGCTCCTGTGGTAAATCTTACATAGGCCAAACTAGTCGCCCCTTCAAAATTTGGTTTAAAGAACATATGGCAGACACTAACCATAATCGAATTACAAAATTGGTCATTATTGAGCATTCTTTTTCTTCCAAGCATCTATTTTGACAAATCTAAAATCCTAGCCCGTGTTCTCTTTCATTCCACCTGAGTCATCCGAGAAGCCCTCGAAATCGAAAAGAATCCTAATAACTTTAACTGTGAAGATGGTTATCACTTGAGCCAATCCTGGAAACCCACGATCCACTTCCTAACTTCTAAATGCCCTTCCTCCAATCAAAACTCTGTCCTTCTCTAACCTGATTTAATATTAAAATATATATCCCCTCGTTCTCCTTTCTTTAATTTTTCTTCTATCTAATCAACAAAATTTTATCCTATTTTAGAAATTAAATCTTATTCCATTTATCAATAATTTTGAATTTAAACCTTTTTTATTAATATTCCAAAACAATTTTAAATTTAACTCTCATATTTTACCTTGATGACTAATCCCTAATTCTTCATATCTGGTGTTAGTTTTAAAATTATTTAATTTAAAAATATCAACCCCACCTATTCTACTATCTCTAAATTAAATTTTATTCAAATTAATAAACTTAAACCTCTATATCTATCTTTCTATTCATTTTAATCTAACTTTTATCTTTCGCCTTTGCGAATATTCCCAATAAATCTAGTTTTTTCATATATGGAATTTTTTATTTATATCAAATTTAATAATAAAAATCTCTATCCGAACCAGTCCTCTAATCAACTAATTTATCCTACTGGAGATATTAAATCTTAGTATTCCTTTTATCTATCTTAAATTTAACTCTTACGTTGTGATTAAGCCCAAAAATCCTAATTTCTTCATATAGGGATTTAGGCATTTTTATCCAATTAATTATTCATTCTTCTCTAAATAAATCCCAATAATCCTAATTTCTTCATATATGGAATTAGCCATTTAATTTTTCATTATATCATCCTTATCTAATGGCCAGATTATGATTTCTTTAACCTTGTTTTGACTTCCCTTCAAATACCTCTGATTTATTATATTAATTAACATAAAATTCCCTAACACCTATCTCTTTTTAGGGAATTAGTTATATAAAAATTATAATTAATTTCAATTTCAATTTAATTTGTTTTCCGGTCTGACGGTTATTTTTGGTTTCCTTCTCATCTTCGTTGAAATTTTCAGCCTGAATCTTTCCTATTTAAGCCTTCAAGTTCTTCTCTTCTCTTATCAGTCGTTAAGCTTTCTCCTCCTGAAGATGGGTGAAGTGTTCACCCGAAACGTCGAACTCTTCAATCATTCTACAAAGGATTCCAGAAATTCTCAACTACATTATGTATCTGTTGTGGAAATGTTCACGCCAAGATAGTATTGGCATTATAGATAAAAGAAATTTCCCCCACCATGCCTCTAGAGTTCAAATCCATCATTTTATTGTTTTTCCATAATGTTTTAGATAGAGCTTCTAGAATGTGAGAAAATCTTTCGATAAAAATCACATCAGAATAATTTTGGTCGACCGATAATTCAGAATGTTTATTAAACACTTTGTTACATGGAGCATGATAATATCATGAAATTCGTAATTCACTTTGTTACATAAGAGCCTATTTTTTCTCTTACCATTGAATCCTCTACTATTCCAAGAGATGAAATTCATTAAAAATGGTGAACATAGGTTGTGAAGGAATTTTTATCAAGGAATTATTTCTAGAATTGCCTGAAAGATTCCCTACTTCCTACAACATTTGCAACTTGGTTTTTCTGTGTTTCCTGTATCTTATCTAGCATTAGCGTTTGGGGCTTTTGGTTTGTTGATCAAAATATATAATCTAGAAGATTGACTAAAGAGCATTAGATCTTCCACAGGAGGTATTTCTTACATTGAAGGGCATGTTGGAACCTTTGAATATATTGTCTTATGATAGATTGAAAATCTCTTCTTTGGTAGGCTTCTAAAATGCCTTCGAGGTCTATATCATCCAAATCCATATCCTCATTTTCAAGCTCTTCCAAATCTTCCTCCTCCATAAATGTTTTAGTGCCACGATTTTAGGTAAAATATATCAAGGATTTGCATTGCATCTTGTGTTCCTCATAGTCTTCTACATGGTTATACATAGATTTTTTCTTTTCGGAGAGGATCTGTATTGGAAGAGATCCCTTCATATGATATATCTTCTCACCGTGATTCCATAGTCGAGTGGTTGTTAGTAAGTATATGCTTATAAGGAGCTGCTTTTTTTTTTCTTTTATTATGGAATCTACATTTTTCCACCTTTGTGAACCCTTTAGCATATTTTTCACATTCTAAGAGAGAAACTGCAACGGGGCTATTAAGAGGGAATCGCTAAAGAGGTGACCATGCTATGGAATTTCTAGTACCTAAAGGGCATTTCCATGTAGTATAGGATCTAGACCCAATTAGAATCTTGATAACTTAAAAAATAGTGGCTGGAAGAGGAGCGAAGCCATTCATGTAAACAAAAATGTGGGAAAAAACATTATAATTACCTTGTTTAGTTGCTTCATGTACCTTAATGAAAGATCCTATTGTATTTCCAATACCTTCCATAATTTCATGATCCCAGTATTTGAGTGGAAGTGAAGATACCCTAATCTAGATCAGGGCATTAGTGAAATCCCCCTTATCAAGATTGAATTTCTTAGTCCAGTATTGAAGATGAAGGCTAGTAGATCAATATAAATAAGGTGTTCCTTAAAATTATTTTCTCTATCTCATTAAAATTAAATGATCATAGTGAACAAAACCTTTGAGCCAACTTGAGATCAATGAGGGCCTTAGGTTAACAAGAAGTATTTATCCCACTGATGAGATTTTTTTCTAATGGCCACAAAATTAATAATTTTCCCATGACTATATGATCCTTCATATATTGTATGGAACTTATGATCAATTTAATTTCATATATTGGCATGCCTTCCAATTGATGGATATATTGACCTAGTTTCCAAGTTGTTATGGAATTGAAAGAGTGCAGAAGGTCGAAGGACATAGGAGCTTTACCAAAATTTGAAAGAGAGGAGTTTTGTTGATTACCTAAAGATATTAGAGCATTGATCGTGCCATTGGACGAAACCTTTGGGACGCCTAATTGACCAATGGGTGAAACACTCTGACTAGCATCATTAGCATTATTCTAGGGCAGGACATTGCACCCCCTCCCTTATTTTCTCTCCCCCACTCCCAAATCTTACCCAACTCGAATATGAGACAACCAAACCATGAAAATAAGAGTAAAGCATAAAGATGTAGAGAGAGTAACCCTAGCAAAGGCGCAACAACAAGAAAACATTACCATTTCAAAATAATTCATTCAAACGCTAATTAACAAAGTAAATTAAAATAACTTCATTTTATGTTCATTTAAAAAAAAAAAAACAAAGAAAGCATTACCATATATTTAATTCAATGGTTTGAAATGTCCTAACTCACTGATCTAGGCTTAACTACTTTTTTTTAATACAATACCCAAAAACAACCATATAAAATGCTCCCCTAAAGTACCAAAAAAGGCTAGCCAAAAGAACACAAGTTACAAGAGGTGCTCTTATGTATACACCTAATCTATTGTAGTTCATTACTTAGTTGTCACCAATGTTACTATACGATTAATTCATTCTTACTGAGTTCTTGATTAACTTTCCCTATATTAATCATATTAGTTTGTTGAAATTATCATCCATCAATTTCATAAATATCTTTCAATTTCTTTACAAATATTCCTTTGTTATACAGCTTGAGTAGGCCTAATGGTTAAGAGCATGTGTTTCCTCCTAAGAGGTCACAAGTTCAAAACCAGAGGGGGTGGAGTGTGTATGCCTTCGTAGACTTAGCAGTGAAATCGATGCGCAAAGATGGGTCCCTTGTCCTACAAAAAAAGGGGTCTCATACACCAATTTGGTTGTCCCTCGTCCCACAAACAAGGTCTCTTTTTTTTTGTAAATTAGGCGGGACCTTACTATTTTCTATTTATAATAAAAGGGAAGATTACAAAAAACAAATACCATGTTGTGGCCTCAACCTGCCCGTAGGAAACCAGGTCTATTGGCCACCTGTAAGCGTGAAAAGCATACCAAAACTGGAATTGTTTCATTAGTCTATACCTAACATGAGCTATCTGTCCTTCTACTTCCTTGTCTACTTTCTTATAACATAAGGAAAATTCATATACATATACACATTGCATAAAAAGAAAAGACTGAAAGTGAACTATCCATCGGATGAGGAAACTGGAGCAGGATCCTTCACTGTTGACCCGGGCATGTCGACTTGCTGCATCTGTTGGAGAGTCTTCTCTATACGACCTATCCTGTCATCCATTCTACTAATGCGGTCTGTAGCTTGATATTGGGTGATCTTACTGTGATGCAATTGGTCCTGAATTTCTGTCAGCAAATCTTGAATACCTGGTTCTATCTTTAGTTGGCTTGTCTTAACAATAGCTTCTGGAAAACTCTGCATTGCTTTTGCTATGAGGCATTTTACTATCCAGTAAGTGTGGATAGTTTGATTGAACAGGGTGAGCCGGCCACGAGTGTTACCTGGGTCTGTAATGAAGTCTAAAATCTCAGCCTCTGTTTCATTGTCTTCCGGTTCTGTCTGTATATCTCTCTCCCATCCTCGTATTTCTTGATGCACAGTGGAAGAGTTACCCAAGACATAATTAGCGGCTAGAGTTTCCAGATGTTCCTGATTTGTCTTCCGGCCACGTTTCTTTGGAACATGCTCCAACTGTATCTTCTGTTTTCCTCTTTCAGACTCTGACCTTGTTCTTCTTTTCCCCATGACCGGATGAATCCTATGCAATGATAGAGAACTGCACGATGAATTCGTGAGGGAGTTTGTATCAGTGACTAGCCCATCGGTGTAAGTCCATGACGTGTATCTATCGTTTTTAAGAGAAGAGCCTAACAGACAAACCCATTATACAGAGATATAAGCCCTATGCAGCACGCCCGACCAGCTTCCTAGAGGTCTGAGGATCGCCGACTCTTTCGGCTTGTGATGGAAAAGGTGGCTTAAATGAACAGGCCTCTTAATAGCAAGGGTGGCCAGGCGCAACCGAAACATTCTGCTGGGTTTAGTCAGAGCATGGAGGCTATGAAGTCGTTTCGGGGGCTACAAATCCTCTTCGAAACCCAATTCCTTTCAAAATTCCAATAACCACTCACTATGTAATTTGGGGAGAGGGTAATTCTGCAAGCGCTACCCAGAGCCGGGAACCTCTCGCAATCTCCCTCCCAGCACAACTGATCCATAAACAGACAAAAATAGAACTTACACAGATAATTCTTATGACTACCAAAGACAGAAAACACGGTTAAGGTCCCCGACCTGCCCAGACTGTTGTCAAGAGACAAGGATTTCGCAAGCTGAAGGCCTGGATCGCGAAAGCAAGGAGGAACAGGGTTTAAAAAGGGAGTGTAAAACCAATCAATTCTTAAAAGGATCCAAACTGCGATGATTACCAGACGCCTGAACCAGACCAAGCCTAGAATCATATTCAAAACAAAAGCGAAAACAGAAACGTACCCTGGTCGAGTAGCAAGGTTGGTAGAATGAGTAGAGCCCGGCGTCCTCCTCTGCTGGCTCCAAGCATTTGCATGTAGTGAGCAAAGCATTAACAAATGGAGTGCAGGAAGGAGCCCCCTTACCTTAACAGTGAACTTCCCTCGCCTCTCTGACATACCAGCCTGTCGATAGTGCGGAAAAATCATGAGTATGGTATTGTCACACACTTCATTGATCGAGAATGACGGTGGTCCATCAACCCTCTTAATTGCCCGAAGGCCGGATTGATGCCATGTTGCCATTCCGTTCTGCCAGTTGTACACCCTGATCGGGGGAAAAAAAATTTATGGTCGCGGCAGGATTTGAAACCGGGTCGAGGCGGAGACAATGCAACGAACCGGCCGTTGGGCCACACGTAGTACTTCACAAACAAGGAGGTCTCATACACCAATTTAGTTGATTAGAAACTCTGCAAAAATTTGAGAGAATCAATATTGACTTGTAAATTCTATATTTAAAAACTAATTCTACATTTAAAAAGTTCTACACAATTTGTTGGAATCAAATTTAGCTTCAATTTATTTAACTATTAACCCCCAAAAAAAAAAAAAAACAAACACCAACATAAATTTATTTACCCATTAAGAAAAAACAAAAACCTATCTTACCCCGAACATTAAAAAAAATAAAAAAAATTATAAATTATTTAGGTGTTGAAAACTTATATATATTTTGTAAGTTTTTTATATTATAAAAAGTTTAAGCCAAAACCAAAATTATGCGACATTCCAAAGCCGCTGCACTCTGATCACCTTTAGCCAGTCAAAAACAACTATATCACCTATCACCGACTTCCCGCGGCACTCTGTTCAACTGTAGCCAGTCAAAAACAACTATATAACTGACTTTACTTTTGCAGAAAAATCTAGGCAGTAAGATGAGAAACCTGGAGATGCGGGGAATCGAACCCCGTGCCTCTCGCATGCGAAGCGAGCGCTCTACCATATGAGCTACATCCCCACTTAAAAACTGGTTCGAATTTATCTATATATGTTAATTTCTCCGCTTACAACACTCCGAAAGGATAAATCAAGGACAAAAGGCACAAGTAACACCTCCGCTCATAGTAACAAATATTATATGAAATTCGGAGAAAATTCACATTAATTATATTTTAATGGATAAAGTTTTAGTTCTTCAGCAATAATAGTGTGCGAAATATTTGTGTAGAATTTTGTAAATACATTTGTTCTGCGTTTTCAATATTCTATGTTTTTTAAATTTTATACATTTTTTTTAATTAACTATGTCTAAATTCTGAAAGAATTTGTATAACTGTAATTTTAATATCGCTTTAAAATTTTAAAACAAATATATTTATACAATTAAAAATAAAATTTAACTATTTTTGGGATTTTATTTAATAAAATTTAAAATTTAAATAATATTTATGGGAGTTTATTTAATAAAATTGAAGTGCTTTTTTGAATTTAATAAATTCTAAGTAATTTTCTAAAAGGTTTAATACAATTTAATTAGTTATTTAGATATAAATTAAAGTATGAGTTGGAATATGTAATTCCTACTTGTCAGTGGTTGTAACTCTCCACATAAAGAGTCTATTCCTACATTATAGGAAGTAGCTAGAACTATATTTATTCCTAGTTTAGTGTGTGGTTCAGAGAATCTCTCAACAACATTATTGTGCGTCCAAGATAGATTTCCTATCTTGAGACTATCTCTTGTATAAATGTGTGTAATCACTTTGATTAATTAATATAATTTGTAGATTGAATTTTTATCTTGGTATCAGAGCCCATAAGGGCCTGGACCTCGGCCCCTCCTGCGCTGAGGAAAACAAGAGAAATAAGAGTATATCGGTATTGTTTTCTTTTAGTTTTTTAATTTTCCATCATTCAGACGAAAGTTGGAGCCAATGTGAGAGGAGCGCGCCTGTTGAAGTTATGCGGAATTGGTGAGGTTGGAAGTTCACGTTCTCAAGTCTATGCCCGAATGGTGAACGCTCTCGAAGGGCGGAGAAGTGTGGATCCGCAGATCTGAGTATGGGAGCATCGATTCTGTCAAGGAGGAGTTGGAGAGAAGGAGATATCTGTTGGTAGAGACTACAAAGGTGAAATTGATGTGATGACGAATTTCTGCAATCCTACACATTTTAAAAGTCATTGCCTGGTCTCTACATGCCTAGATGTAGCAGAGAGCCCGTTTAAAGGCAATGGATCGTTTTAGGGAAAATGAAAACTGCGTTCTTGTGGCAACTGATGTTGTAGTTGCCGCTGAAGAAGTGTAGACATGCCAGCTGCTACCACAAACCGATGAGATAATGACTTAGGCTGCAGAGGTCGTGATAGAAGTTGATCTAATTCCTTCTGCAAATGTTTTTCCCGAAATGACTGAGCCGAATTGCGTATCACTATTCAACGAGCCACGGATTGGTGTGTTGCATGGTTTGTGGCTGGTGGGGAAGATATGTGGGTTCATCCTTTTATTTTCATACCGAAGAAGAAATCATGGCCCGATTCATTGTGTGCGTTTTTCTCCTTGATACTGAGGCCCCTCTATCAGTTGAATCAATTTATGAGGATCGTGATTTCAGGAGTACCAGAACTTGGCAGAAATTTGAAGAGCTTTGCAGGGATCTGTTTGAGGAGGGGCTTTTGCCTGTAAAGGAAATTCTTAAGCATTCTGGCTTGAAGGTAGAAGACCTTTATGTCGTAGAGTTGATAGGTGGAGCGACTCGCATGCCGAAATTGTAGGCTATGCTCCAAGAATTTCTTGGCAGAAAAGATTTAGATAAGCATCTTAATGTAGGCTATGCAACATATGGTATTATACTCGAATTGAATAGTCCTGATCTAGATAATGATGAAAGTAATCAACAAGTACTTATCCCATCGGATTCCACAGTTTCTCAGGCTTGCGCAAGGAGAATTTAACAGTCTATGGAGATGGGAAACAGACGCAGATTTTCCAGTTCGTTTCTGATCTGGTTGAAGGCAATAGGCGTGGAGGACTTACATTGTCAAAACTGCTGCGACAAATTCAGCATTATGGAGACCAACGTGAGACTTGCACATGGAGGCATCGTGATCAGCTGTGTGAGGAAGTAATGTGGGCAGTGTGGAGCTGTAAGTATGTTCAGTCGTGCTCGGAATCCCATTGCGACAACCCTCCAAAAGTTTGCGGTACGTTCTATCAAAGTTTTGTGTGTGGCGACCCTTAATCATCATATGTGCATGTTGCTAACATTAGCAAATGCCAAATGCAGCAATTATTGCAATTTTGCCCTCCTATCAGGTCTTGAGCGCTATGAATCCATGCGTTCATTATGGATGTCTTCTTGCAAGGTTACGATGAGCGGTTGTAGGTACCTTGCTCAAAACAAGCCTAGGCTTGATGTGGAAACTCAATTACGAAGGTTAAAGTTTGTGCGGAGTTACAGTGGAAGAGGATCGGATTTCCAATGTTGTGGACCAATTTCGAGAAGATGGACGAGGCCACTGAGAAGGGTCGAGTCCTTGAATGCTGGGTATTATGAACGTGGCCTTGTGTAGAGAAGAGGTTGATGGATGATTGGGTCTTCTGCAGGTGTCAGAAGAGGTGAAGCACGTGGAGTTGTTGGGAGGCTTCTGACTTCCTTTGTTTGGAATCGACCTGGTTGAAGGTTGAACACACTTCTAGCATGGTCTCGTGGCGCAACAGTGAAGTGAGCCGAGGGCAGTGTGGTGAGCTGCCTGGATGTGATTATGTTTCTATACTTGGTAAAGATGAAACTAAAAGTTCCAACATATTTTCTTTGATGAAACAAATTGTTTTCGTGAAATATTTTTCTTTCATGTTGAGCTCGATCAACTTAACATGTAAATGCATTCATGTAAATCTAGTTAAAAGAATTAAATGTTGTATTGTTGTGACATTATTTTGGGCAACTATTGTCATGAGTGCGAGTCTTTGTTGGAATTGCCCATTCCAACAATAGACAAATTTATTTGCAGGAATGATTTACTACCACATATGATGAAGACATGACAATGAAAATGGCATCAAAAGATAGTGTATGAAGGTACATCATAGACTGGAGGATGATTGATTTTGTGTGTGTCGAGTGTGATGGAAACATATCTGCATGTTCAATTGCGAGGATATTAGCTCGACAATAGGTCTTCGTTGTTACAGCCTGTCATCGAGCATGAGGAGGCATGCTTGGAAGCGGTCACTAGCCTGATATTGTGAACAGGGGAAGTGGTGTTACGCTGCGATGCCAGGGGAATTGGATACTGAAACGAGAACTTTTGTGTATAAAATTGTTGAATTTTATGCATGTTGATAGTGAATTTGTGGATGACGGGGGATCGGACCGTGGAGTCCTGGATTATTGTTTTTGAAGGGAAAATTGTGTCTCTTCGTGTGGCTGTGAGTGCCTATGTTTGGATCATTTGTGCTGGAATGCACTGCATTGAGACCAGTTGAAATGTCGTCAATCCGTTTCTTTATCAGTGGACCCCTCACAAGTATCGTTGGTGAAAAATGGTTGCTGTTATGTTTGGAAAATAATCATCTTTGTGCATAAATAGAGAAATTAATCTGAAGAGTGTATTAAGTATGAGGGGTTTCTGCAGTGCATTATATTAGATATCATTTTTGGGATTCAAATGCGTTAATTTAGTCATTCATCTATGACCATTTCCATGAGAGGTAGTCGTAACTGACCAATTCCTCATGATTTTTGAATAGTCCAGTTAGCACTCATTTCATCGGGTGATGCTCACAGGGGTGAAGAAGTGGGATTGAAACTAGTGAAATGAATCACATAGCGTCAATCATCACTTATGGTGCTTGCACCCAGTAACCAGAACTTCCCAGGAGGTCACCCATCCCAAAACTCTTCTGGCTCAAGCACGCTTAACTGTGGAGTTTTCTCCACAATCAAGCCCACTTAGCTTGCTATGTTGAAAATGCAACAAGATGATGGAGCTTAGTGAAATGAAGTCGCCTTCACTAAGTGGGCCTGCAGGCTATTTTTGGCGCAAAGTCTATTTTTAGACATATGGATCATGGTCTATGAGTTGCAGGATGCTATTTATGGATGATTGGTCGAGTTGGTAAAAATAGATGGACCTCTATTTTTAGACATTGGGCGGTTTCTATTTTTAGACTGCCGAGCTAAAAATAGAACAGTCAAATATTATTAACCCTTAATAATATTTAGACTACAAACATTATCTTATCCTCTTGGAGCACTTCAGTTTGATGCTTGGATGTGGCACATGCAGCTGACAGAAGGAAATACGCTTTTCCTAAGGGTTAGTTGAGCTATTGCATGGTTGACTTCAATTAGAACTCAAGTGGCAGAGTTTGGTGGAGTTGATGAGACAGTTGGTGGAGTTGTGTTCGGTTTAACTTAGTTGAACTAGTTGTATTTAGTCTAACTGATAAATACACTAGTGATGAGTGGTGTGAATTAATTATTAATTAATTCACTAATTATGAACTCATAAATCAACTAAAGAACACATCAGTTAACTGCAATGCATGGACAGTTCAGTGGAGACCAGTGTTAGAGGTGGGTGAAAGGGTGTGATTGACTATCAGTTGTGACCATGATTGTGCATGATATTTGCACACACATTGATGGAGATTGCCAATGAGGATTGCGCAGTTGGAGCTAGTGGGATTCAAACTTGGATCTCATCATTAATCATCTTGGATTGCGCAGTAGAGGCAGGCAGACTTGTGGAGGAGATTTGAACCCATGACTTGTTCAAATCTCAAATAGTTTGTGTGTAACTTTTGGGAGATAGTACTGAGTACTTATGAGGAGTATTGTGATATGTATTGTTACATGTTCTCTATCATTATAATATACAGATAGTTGGGGGTTTTCAGCTATTTCTTTCCCCACTACATCCTGTGTTGATATGTGTGCTTGATTATGTTTTAATGAGTGCATGCGACTGCTTTCTATTTCCGCATATTGATGATCAATTGTAGAAGAGGTTATGTATTATGCATGAAGCTTAAATAGTGTGTAATCAGGATAATATTGGTGAATAATTCAGCTATTATTCATATTTCTACATGGTATCAGAGTGAGATTGATCATCGGATCTATTACAGTGATTACAATTATTTCAGTAGACAGAGTCTGTAACGGGCCAGGTAGCCTCTGGATCCATCCTTTCTTTGAAAGGTGATATCCAGATTACAATGGATCTCTCAGGTTAGAAATAATTTGTTCTCGCTGCATCCGTATAAAATTGTAGCTTTGAGCTAATCGAATTCATGTTAAATTTGGAATTCGAAATTTGCAGCAGTTTTCTTGGTGCCAGAGTTGAAATGTCTTTCAACGGATTGCGACTAGAATATGCCATTGAGGGCAGTTCGAATTATGTTGCATGGAAGGAAATAATGGAGGTGGTGTTAGATGATAACGGGCTGAAGGAGTTCATAGATGCTAAGATCCCAAAGCCTACTGATGCTGCTCAAGTTGAAGCTTGGCAAAAGAAGATGGCGAAATGTCGAAGAATTTTGTTGGAGGGCGTGAAGGATCATATTGTATCCAGCATGCATGGAAAATATTCTCCATACTTGATGTGGAAAGCGTTGATAGATTTATTCCAAAGCAAGAGCGACCAGAGGAATTTGGCGCTCAAGGATAAACTCAGACACATAAATATGGAGAAAGGCGACAGTATGCCTGCTACCTCACGGTTCATCCACGTGTGGATGAGTTGGTTGATGAATAGAGATCGTTGAGATGAGGAATAGGTGAGCTTGGCTCTCCTTGGTCTTCCAAAGAGTTGGCATGCCTATTAGGATTCTGTCAATGGTCGGGAGAAATTGCCAGGATGGGAGCGACTTTGGTCGGATCTTGTGCAAGAGGAGATAAGGCTGGTCATCAGATTCGATCTTCATCAAAGGCATCTGATGAAGAAAATGGCGCTTTGGCTTCAAAGAAAAGAAGGGGAAGAGCAAGAAAGCTTCTCATTCTGGTGCGAAAGGCAAGAAGCAGGACATGTCCAAGGTGAAGTGCTTTCACTGTCACCAACACGGACATTATGCCACAAATTGTCTGCAGAAGAAGAAAAATAAGCAGGTTGTTGGATCTGCAGCTGGAGAGGCCTTAGCCTCGTAGTTTGAGCTGGATTTTTCATTGATCGCATGCTTGGTTTCAAGTGTGATGGGATCAGTATGGTTCTTGGACAGTGGTGCGTCTTTTCACATGACTGGAGATCGAGATCTTTTTTCAGATCTGGATGAGAAAAGATCTTGGAGTGCACATCGAGATGGGTGATGATGGTAGATATAGTGCGACCGGTATCGGTACCATTTCCTTTGAGAGGGAGTCTGGTAAACCCTTCGTATTGAAGGAAGTGATGCATGTTCCAGGATTGAAGAAGAATCTGATCTATGTGGCGATGTTAGAAGACAAGGGGTATGATGTTGTCTTCAGCGAGGGAAAAGCTTTCCTGCGTAGTAAGACAACTGGAGAGACCCGAAAGATAGGGGTTAGTCAAGAACCTTTATCGACTACAATCCAGATGTTTGTCTGCGGCAATGGCAAGGCGGAAGAGACAGTGGCCAGGGATGATGGCGAGTTGTGGCACTGAAGATTGGGCCACCTTCACCATGGAGCTTTGAAGATACTGCAGCAGATTTCTACTGGGCTTCCTAAGGGTACTCTTGCGCAGTCAGATCAGTGCAAGGGATGTACCTTGGGAAAATTTTTGAAAACCACCTTTCACGAGAAGGACAGTTGCGCCACAACGATCCTTGAGAGAATTCACATAGACATGTGTGGACCTTTCTCAGTAGCTTCGACAGCAAAGCACAGGTACTATGTGATATTTGTTGATGATTTTTCTCGGAAATTCTTCGTCTAATTCATGCAAAAGAAGCGAGACATACTCAAGGTTACGTGAGTTCAAGGGCGGGTTGAGAAAGGAATCGGAAGCATGTGAAGGCTCTTAGGAGCGGCAAATATGGTGAGTACAATCTCTGTTGAATTCAAGGACTTTGCGGTGCGAATGAATTCGGAGAAGCTCATTGCACCTCATAACCCAGAAACGAAACGGGGGTTGCGCGGAAGAAACGAAACGATCGTGGGTGCTGCACGGGCGATGTTGCATGATCAGGGCCTACCCCTTCACTTGTGGGCGGAGGCATGCAATACTGCGGTATATGTGCAGAACCGTTGTCCTCACAAGATACTTGGCATGAGTACACCGGAGGAGGCGTTTTCTGGTAAGAGGCCTGATATTTCCCATTTGAGGATTTTTGGTTCACCTGTCTACATGCATGTGACGAAGGATGCCAGGAAGAAGCTGGATCTGACCGCAAAGGTTGGAATATTTGTGGGGTACACTGATATGCCCCACAACTATCGTGTGTATTTTCCAGACAGTCGCAAGATTGTTGTTCGACGGGATATCAAATTTCAGGAGGAGAAAGCCATGAAGTGTTCGCTTGGGAGGGAGCCACACTTGCATGCAGATGAGGAGCTATTAGTTCCTAAGGATGAGCTTCCGGATGTGGATCAGCCACAAGAGGAAGATCATGGAGTGGAAGAGACCACTCATGCAGCACCAACCATCAGAGGGCGCAAGCGCACTACAGAAGCTGAGCGACTGGCTCAAGATGCAGAGAAGATTGTAGGACCACCTACAGCACAGCGCAGACAGAGACAGTCACCGGATCGGTACACTGGATACATGGCTCTTGTGAGAAAATGTGTCGTGACAGAGCCATCCTCTTTCGAGGAAGTTGTGGAGGACCCCGCATGGGTAGATGCCATGGTGGAAGAGTATGATTCTATTGTCAGAAACAGTGCATGGGAGATTGTCCCGCGACCGGAGGGGAAATCAGTGGTGGGTTCGCAATGGATCTACAAAGTGAAGCAGGCGGCTGATGGGAGTGTGGAGAAGTACAAGGCAAGATTTGTTGCCCGAGGCTTCTCACAGATAGAGGGGATCGATTATGAGGAGACCGTTGCACCTGTCGCAAGGTACTCTTCCATACGGACGATCCTAGCTCTCTCAGCGCAGATGGGGTGGCACATCCATCGGATGGATGTGAAGACTGCGTTCCTCAACGGAGTCATTGAGGAGGAGGTGTACATAGAGCAGCCCGAAGGTTTCGAGATCTTCATCAGTGAGTCGCATGTGTGCAGACTCAAGAGAGCACTATATGGGTTGAAACAAGCACCTCGTGCTTGGTACACACGGATAGACAGTTATTTCACCAGACTTGGATTCTCCAAGAGTGAGGCGGATCCTAACCTGTACCAGATTGTGGTGGAGGGGAAGTTGCTGATCATTGTACTGTATGTAGATGATCTTATTTTGATGGGTGATGAGCTGTTGATACTTTCATGCAAGGAGGATCTTGCTAGATAGTTTGAGATGAAGGACTTGGGCCTCCTTCATTATTTCCTGGGATTGGAAATTTGGCAGCGCAATGATGGACTGTTTGTTTCTCAGGGTAAGTATGCCCGGGAGATACTGGAGAAGTTCAACATGCATGGCTGCAAGCCTGTTGATACTCCTCTTTCTGGAGGTTGGAGGAAGGATGATGCTACTTCGGCGGAGGTAGTGGTCTGCTTGTTTATCGACAGTTGGTGGGGTCACCCATGTATGTTAATACACGACCCGATATATGCTATCTTTGTGCTCCAGCTTTCGCAAGCTATAGTTTAAACTACAAGCTTTTGGAAGGCGGAAAGCATGTCTTGAGTTATCTTAGAGGCACATCGGGATATGGCTTGTGGTACATATGGGAGAGGGATGAGGGTGAAGCTATGTGGCTTCACGGATGCGGAGTGGGCGAGAGCCCAGGGTGGAAAACCTGGCGGAGGGATCTTCGGTATCGGGTGCGGCTGTGAGTTTCTGGTACAGCGGGAAACGAGGATCCGTGGCACTCGGTTCGGCGGAGGCCGAGTATGGCCCGGCAACTTGGGCATGCGAGGCCATATGGATGAGGAAAGTGCAGTCGGGTTGTTGGTCACTTGGAGCCTACTGTGATTTATTGTGATAACCAGAGTTGCATTAAACTCTCGGCTAATCCAGTATTTCATGATAGATCCAAACACATCGACATCAGGTACCATCATATCAGAGATTGTGTGTAGCGGAGAATCATGTTACTTTCATACATTCCCACGGAGGATCAGGATGCTGATATCTTGACGAAGGCGCTCACCAGGAGCAAATTCGAATACCACAGAGGCAGGATAGGGGTTGCAGATAATCCATATCTTGTTGAGAGGGGGTGTTGAAAATGCAACAAGATGATGGAGCTTAGTGAAATGAAGTCGCCTTCACTAAGTGGGCCCGCAGGCTATTTTTGGCGCAAAGTCTATTTTTAGACTATGTCTATTTTTAGACATATGGATCATGGTCTATGAGTTGCAGGATGTTATTTATGGATGATTGGTCGAGTTGGTAAAAATAGATGGACCTCTATTTTTAGACATTGGGCGGAATCTATTTTTAGACTGCCAGGCTAAAAATAGAACAATCAAATATTATTAACCCTTAATAATATTTAGACTATAAACATTATCTTTTCCTCTTGGAGCACTTCGGTTTGATGCTTGGATGTGGCACATGCAGCTGACAGAAGGAAATACACTTTTCCTAAGGGTTAGTTGATCTATTGCATGGTTGACTTCAGTTAGAACTCAAGTGGCAGAGTTTGGTGGAGTTGATGAGATAGTTGGTGGAGTTGTGTTCGGTTTAACTTAGTTGAACTAGTTTTATTTAGTCTAACTGAAAAATACACTAGTGATGAGTGGTGTGAATTAATTATTAATTAATTCACTAATTATTAACTCATAAATCAACTAAAGAACACATCAGTTAACTGCAATGCATGGACAGTTCAGTGGAGACCAGTGTTAGAGGTGGGTGAAAGGGTGTGATTGACTATAAGTTGTGATCATGATTGTGCATGAGATTTGCACACACATTGATGGAGATTTCCAATGAGGATTGCGCAGTTGGAGCTAGTGGGATTCGAACTTGGATCTCATCATTAATCATCTTGGATTGCGCAGTAGAGGCAAGCAGAATTGTGGAGGAGATTTGAACCCATGACTTGTTCAAATCTCAAATAGTTTGTGTGTAACTTTTGGGAGATAGTACTGAGTACTTGTGAGGAGTATTGTGCTATGTATTGTTACATGTTCTCTATCATTATAATATACAGATAGTTGGGGGTTTTCAGCTATTTCTTTCCCCATTACATCCCGTGTTGATATGTGTGCTTGATTATGTTTTAATGAGCGCATGCGACTGCTTTCTATTTCCGCATATTGATGATCAATTGTAGAAGAGGTTATGTATTATGCATGAAGCTTAAATAATGTGTAATCAGGATAATCTCGGTGAATAACTCAGAAAATTATTCAAATTTCTACATGCTACCCCATTTTCAAAACCTTAGCAACTATTGTGCCTCATGAACCATTCAAGAAGAGATCCCTTTACTCTTAGTATTTTAAGTATGATGGGTTTCGCAGTGCATTATATTATATATCATTTTTGGGATTCAACTGCGTTAATTTAGTCATTCATCTATGACCATTTCCATGAGAGGTAGTCGTAACTGACTAATTTCTCATGATTTTTGAATATTCCACTTAGCACTCATTGTATCGGGTGATGCTCACAGGGGTGAAGAAGTGGGATTGAAACTAGTGAAATGAATCACATAGCATCAATCATCACTTCCAAGGCTTGCACTCGGTAACCAGAACTTCCCAGGAGGTCACCCATCCCAAAACTCCTCTGGCTCAAGCGCGCTTAACTAAAGAGTGTATGTTTTTTTCTTGGAATCATGTTTAAAGTTATTGAGCCTTATTGAGCCTAGCTAACTCAATGTAGGTAAAGTTATTTTGTTAGAATTCGAAACTCTAACAAATGACAGGTTAAGCATGGAGTTCCAAGAATTTATTTGAGAAGGATGCCCAAGATGTGAGCAATGAAAGAGGAGGTAATGAAGCAGCAACAATTATTATGATGGACAAAAAAGTAAATGTTTGTTTGTGTTAGTGTGGGTTTGTGGGATAGAATCCCTAGCATGTTATAAGCAAGTCTAGGATGGTTTTGTAAGTGGTCATTGTATGTACCTAGAGACTCCAAGAGATGGAGTATGGAATTTAAGCCTTGTAAAGGCATGTGTAAAGTTTGTGGTAATCTCAAAACCACCTTGTAATGGTTTATGGTCAGTCAGAAACCATCTTTTATCACTTTAAAGTGATGGTTTGTGGTGAACCGGAAACCACATACAGAGCCTTAGTGGCTACAGGTGCCCCAGGTGCACACAGGAGCTTGAATGCTCACAGGAGTAGGTGGACTGCAGTAAACACCTCACTCACAAGTCTCAGCTATTGTTTTTTCTAAGCACAGGAGGGTCGACGCATGTTTCTATCTGACAGTCGCGTCGAAAGGCGCAATCAGTGCGACTGTTAGGGATTGTTATTTGGATGTGAATATTTGGCTTAGAAAGGCACTGATCTCTCTTTTTTTTTTGGCAGTTCTGCACATGGGATTCGCTCGTTTGTAGTGGATCTGAGTCACAGACGTTATTTTCAGTTCTACACATGGGATTTGCTCGGTGGTGGTAGATCTGAGTCGCAGACAAATTTGTTGGCAGTTCTACACATGGGATTTTCCCGGTGGTGATAGATCTGAATCACAGACACATTTTTTTTTTTGATACAGGTACATGTATGCAGTGATAATGGTTGACATAACCATGTATGTGAAGGACATCGTACGAGACCAGCAGTTGCAGCAGTTGGTACCACCCATGCACTCTGGTGGATGGTTTCTCCTTTATATGAACGTCGACATATTTTTTTTCTTATGATTGGCCACAACTAGACTTTGTGAATTGATATCACAACAAGTAGTCATTAAGGGAGGGAGTTGGAATATGTAATTCCTACTTGTCAGTGGTTGTAACTCTCCACATAAAGAGTCTATTCCTACATTATAGGAAGTAGCTAGAACTATATTTATTCCTAGTTTAGTGTGTGGTTCAGAGAATCTCTCAACGACATTATTGTGCATCCAAGATAGATTTCCTATCTTGAGACTATCTCTTGTATAAATGTGTGTAATCTCTTTGATTAATTAATATAGTTTGCAGATTGAAGTTTTATCTGTATGTATTTTTTTACAATAGATGTTGATGAGAAATTCTAGAAACCTGTGTATTTTGCTTGAAGATCTTGAAATTTCGCGTGAACACTTCACTCATCTATTTCAGTTTCCTGCCTCTGAAGATGGGTGAAGTGTTCACTCAAACATGGGGCTCTTCTACCAAAATACACAGGTTTCTAGATTTTCTCATCAACATTAAATCTTTTAGACAATTCATTTATAATTCATCTAGCAAGCCCATGAAAATGTGAAGTGTTGTGAGTTTAAATTCTGATGTTCAAATTCACAATTGCTTGCTTATGGACCTTGTATTGGGAAGTGGATCGAAGTGGCTTGGTCCACTTAGGGATATAATAATACTAGTGTCAAAAATTGTACTTATATCTAATTCGTAAATTATTTGCATCCCTTTCTCTCACTACACTTAATTATTATACTTTGATTGTTTTCATTAATTTATACCTAAAATAATGGTTATTATTTTTATTTTACCCATGGGCCTTGTATTGGGATAGTTTGGTCCACCTAGTGGTATAATAATACTAATATCAAAAAATTTAAATTTATATCTAATTGGGTCTAGAGGCACTCTCAAAATCAGTATGGAAGAGTTGTCATGTCCTACCTTGTTATGTTATTTCAACATTTTGACTCGATCCAATTACACAAAAATAATAATTAATAATAATAATAATTAATTAATTAATTAATTAATACATTTTGACTCCATCAAATTACATAAAAATAAAACAATATAAATAATATAATTATAATTAATAATTCAACCAACTTAATTCCATCTTAATTCTGGATCTACCAAACACTAATGGGGATCAAATATCTTTTCACTCTAAAAAATGTTTTCACCTCAAGAGATTTGATCCCTCTAAGAGTTTGGTAGATCTCAAATTAAGATGGATCTAGACTAGTTTTTATACAATTCACAAATATTAATTTCGTCCTAAATTATTTGCACTTTATATTAAGTGTTTTACAAGATAATTCCACACATATATACTTTGACCATCTTGGGGGGCTCTTTGAAAGATTGTATATAAACTCCTAAACTAAAATTTCAAGATATAAAAGTAGCTTTAGCTTCATTTGTTTGATGGTCTCGCATGGATTGTGGATATTTATTGATGTGAACCTTTTCCAAAACAATCATGAGTGAAACATGATCCAAATCCATGTCTTCTATGAGGTTTTCAATCTTATCCTCTTCCATTATTGAGCTAATTGGCTCATTTCATAAAGAGTTTGGCATATTAACGTCTAGATTCTTTTTCTCAAGCTTTGTTGGGGGCATCAAAGACTTGGGGATACCTCCAACATCTGACTAGGAAACTAAATGATTACCTTCTTGCATCGGGGTCTCATTTAGAGAGGAGGGAGATGTCATCCTATCTCTAGATATGGGGTTATAATCAGAATTTGTTGCTCCCTAAGGTCTCAAATTCCTTTTCCTTTGGGGAAATTTTCCAAAACGCTCTTGCTTTTTATGATTTGATTAGTCTTATGTTAAATCCTTTGCAATAAGAGGATAATCTCTAAAAACATGTACATATTCATGAAAACAACTAAATCTAAGTGGGACATTTTCACAATCCATTGTTTGTTTCCAAATATTATCCTGATAATAAATGTCTATTGACGCTAGAAGAGGTTTCAAAATATTCGTACAAACATAGATCCTTGCATAGGATGTGTATCTCCCTCTATTTCTTGCATTAGAAACATTAACAAATATACCGATGGCATTGCCAATGCCTTTAAGTATATCTTCCTTCCAATGATCCTTTGGAAGAGAAATTAGCCAAACCATACCGTGGCAGCAAGGAAATCTTATTTCTTAGGATTGCACTACTCTTTACAAAATCACATGAAGACCACACGTTATTGAAAAAGTAAGGCCATGTTTTAAAAACCCCCCATTCTATCTTTTAAGCTAAAAAATAAATATTGTGAAGCGCGCTTTTTCTCCTAGCTCCACATCTATTTGTCTATTAAGGTTCCATTTATTTTGGATCCAACCAACCAAGAACTTTTTAAAGGGTTAGAATCAATGAACTTGCATATTAGAGCACGATCCTACATTGGACATATTCTACAATCTTGTTATATCTAACCTCATACTTTAGATCTTCAATTTCTTTTTGCAAGAAACGCCTTGGAATTTTGTTTTTCCATAATGCTCCAAGTAATGGTTTTTCTAACTGGCTAGAATTGCCTGTAGAAATTTGCTGAATAAATCACTTATTCAATGGAGATTAACCTGATCACACATCAATTTCGAATTGCATGCATAACACATAATCTCTTCTACAATTAATTGTCACATGCGGAAAGAATAGAAGCGATCGCACATCAAATCATTCACACACATTAACACAGTATGTATGGGGAAAGCTTATAGCTGAAAACCCCTCAGCTATTTTGTATATTATAATAGAAGAGAACATGTAACAATACATAGCACAATACTCCTCACAAGTACTCAGTACTATCTCCAGAAGTTACACACAAACTAGCTCAGTTTTGAACAAGTCACGAGTTCAAAACTCATCCACTATTTGCCTGCCTCTACTGTGCAATCCAAGTTGGTGTAATGAGAGATCCAAGTTCGAATCTCTTTGGCTCCAACTAGCAATTTCTCGTACATTGATAATTTCCTCCAAGTGTGGTGCAAATCTCATGCACAACTAATGTCACAACTAATAGCAAACCGACTCTTTCACCTATCTCTTCCACTGGTCTTCACTGAACTGTCCATGCACTGGTGTTAAATTATGTGTTCTTTAGTTGAATAATGAGTTAATAATTAGTGAATTAATTAATAATTAATTCAAACCACTCATCTCTAATGTATTAGCCAGTTAAACTAAATATAACTAGTTCAACTAAGTTAAACCGAACACAACTCCATCAACTCCTCAATCAACTCCACCAAAACTCTGCCACATGAGTCTAACTAAAGTCAACCATGCAATAGCTCAACCAAACCCCTAGGAATAGCGTAAATCATACAGCTGATTGCATTCCCCACCTCAGGAGTCAAGGCCAAGTGCTCCAAGAGAGTAAACTGAAGTTTATAGATTTATGTGTAGGGTAAATAATATTTGATACATGTTCTATTTCCTTGCTTGATCTAAAAATAGACAAACCTAAATGCTAAAAATAGAGATCCATCTATTTTTACCAACATGACCAATCCTCCAAGAATAGCATACTGCAGCTCCCGGTCCATGATCCATATGTATAAAAATAGACATAGTCTAAAAATAGACTCTTCGACAAAAATCACATGTGTGGTCCCCACCTAGTTTAGGTGATCACTTTCCAACTAGGATCAGGAAAGATGTTTCAGGAGGCCTCCTTCACTGTTTCTTGTTGCCATTTTCAACACTCCCTCTCAACAAGAAAGGATTGTCATTGCATGCGACATGCAACTCCATGCATTCACCCTGCAATCTTCACAAGCGCCATGCAACTCCATGCATCTGCTCTGCAACTCCTCTGAAACTGAATAGGCTCCAAACAACTCAATCAATATTGATGCATCTAGCATCTATCATCAAAGTCTTCGACTTCTTCTTGGCCAACTGCACATGTCATCAGGAACCACTGCGCTGTTGAACTATTGCACCCATGCACTCTTGCATTTGCTGTCAACTCTGATCTGCGCTCCAGTATCCGACACTGTCACTTTGATTTGCCTACATCACTCCAACTGATCTTGCCCTGCGTTGCGTTTGTGAACCTCGTAGCCAGGTTCAACTGATGAGATCCACACCATCTCATGAATACTGCCCAGAAATATCCTCTTGGGATTAATCATGCATGTCGCCCCACCTCTCACCTGGTGGTATAGCTGCATGCACTCCCTCTGCCCATCTGGCACGAAATTTCTCTGCATGAGTGGTTTTTTCCACTCCATGATCCTCATCTTGTGGTTTCTCCACATCCTGAGGTTCACTCTTACTTGCATGCAAAACTTGCTCCCTCTCAAGCATCAATTGCATGTCTTTCTCGCACGTACGACACTTGCTCCTCTCAGCTTCGATTTTAGGTCTTATAAAAGCTTCCCAACACTAGGAAGCTCCGTAGAAATCCCATCTACTTAAAGTCTGTAGATATTCTTGGCTCGAATCCCAACCTTCTTGACTTTTCCTATTGCTTTGTGCCGAAGGAAAACTTTTCCTTCTCTGAAGACAACTTCATACCCTTTATCCTCTAACATTGCGACTGAGATCAAATTCTTTGTTAGACCTGGTACATGAAATACATCTTGTAAAAGAATGAGTTTACCTGACTCCCTCTGAAAGGTTATGGTACCAATGTCGGTCGCATTGTATCGTCCACCGTCGCCCAACTCAACATGCATATGGAGACCTTTCTCCACCAAGTCACTGAAAATATTTGCATCTCCCGTCATGTGAAAGGAAGCGCCACTATCAATATACCACCCCGATCCCAATGCACTAGACAACATGCATGCGATCAATGAGAAGTCCAGCTCAAATTGCGAGGCAAGAGCCTCACCAGCTGCAGATCCAGCAGCCTACTTGTTCTTCTTCTTCTTTGGGCAATTCGTGGCGTAATGTCCATGATCGTGACAGTGAAAACACTTCACTTTGGACATGTCACGCTCTTTACCATCCGCACAGGATTGAGAAGCCTTCTCCTTGCCCTTCCCCTTCCTTGCTTTGGCAGCCAAAGCGCAGTCTTCTTCATCAGATACCTTTGATGAAGATCCATCTCTGGTATTCCGCCTGATCTCCTCCTGCATGAGATCCGACCACAGTCGCTCCCATCCCGGCAACTTCTCCCGACCATTGACACTATCCTGATAGGAATGCCAAGCCTTCGGAAGACCAAGGAGAGCCAGGTCAACCAAGTCCTCATGATCGACAGTCACCCCCACACTTCCCAGCTCATCTCTGCACTGAGTGAACTTCGTGAGGTATTTTGCAATGCTGTCGCCTTTCTCCATCTTGATGTTCCTGAGTCTATCTTTGAGCACCAGCTTCCTTTGGTCGCTCTTGCTTTGCAACAGATCTGTCAAGGCTTTCCACATCAAATATGGAGAAGCCTTTCCATGCAGGCTGGACACAATGTGATCCTTTACGCCCTCCAACAGGATCCTTCGACATTTTGCTTGTTTCTTTCGCCAGGCTTCCACAACAGTAGCATCATTAGAAGTAGGCTTTGGAATCTCTTTCTCCACGAATTCCAACAGCCCATTATCATCTAATACAGCCTCCATGTGGTCCTTCCATGCAACATATTTCGAACTGCCTTCCAAGGCATATTCTAGTGGCAAACCGTTGAAAGACATTTTCGCCGCGGCACCAAGAACACAAATCTGCAAATTCGAATTTCACCACCAGCTGATAACTCAATCGCTTCCGATCTACACTTGAGAACAAATTATTTCCAAATCAGAGATTGATTGCATGGGCTTTTACCAGACCTTTCACTTTCCAAAGAAAGATGAATCCGGAGGCTATCTGGCCCGTATGCAGGCTCTGTCCGGGGAAATAAGTTTGCAATCACCGTAATAGATCTCGACAATTAATATCGCTCTGATACCATGTATAAATTTGCTGAATAAATCACTTATTCAATGGAGATTAACCTGATCACACATCAATTTCGAATTGCATTCATAACACATAATCTCTTCTACAATTAATTGTCACATGCGGAAAGAATAGAAGCGATCGCACATCAAATCATCACACACATTAACACAGTATGTATGGGGAAAGCTTATAGCTGAAAACCCCTCAGCTATTATGTATATTAGATGGATAGAACATGCAGCAAATACATAGTACAAACTCCTCACAAGTACTCAGTACTATCTCCAAAGCTACACAAAAACTAGCTTGGTTTTGAACAAGTCACAGGTTCAAAACTCAACCACTAATTTCCCTGCCTCTATTGCGCAGTCAAGGCTGGTCTAAATAGAGATCCAAGTTCAAATATCACTGGCTCCAACTGCGCAATTTTCATTGGTAATTTCCTCCAAGTGTGGTACAAATCTCATGCACAACTAACATCGCAACTAATAGCTAACTCAACCCTTTCATCTACCTCTTTCACTTGTCGCCACTGAACTATCCATGCACTGAGTTAAACTGATGTGTTCTTTAGTTGAATAATGAGTTAATAATTTGTGAATTAAATAATATTTAATTCACACAACTCATCTCTAGTGTATTAGCCAATTAAACTAAATACAACTAGTTCAACTAGTTAACCAGAACACCATCTCCATTAACTGTCGCATCAACTCCACCGAACTCCGCCACTTGAGCTCTAACTGAAGTCAACCATGCATTAGCTCAACTAACCCATAGGAAAGCGTAAATCCTTCTGGAAGCTGCATGCCCCACCTCCGGGGGTCAAACTGAAGTGCTCCAAGAGAGTAAACTGAAGTTTAGAGTCCAAATATTATTAAGGGTAAATAATATTTGACTGTTCTATTTTTAGCCCGCCAGTCTAAAAATAGACTTCGACCTATATGCTAAAAATAGAGATCCATCTATTTTTACCAACATGACCAATCCTCCAAGAATAGCACACTGTAGCTCCCGGTCCATGATCCATATGTCTAAAAATAGACATAGTCTAAAAATAGACTTTTCGACAAAAATCACATGTGTGGTCCCCACCTAGTTTAGGTGATCACTTTCCAAATAGGATCAGGAAAGATGTTTCAGGAGGCCTCCTTCACTGTTTCTTGTTTCCATTTTCAACATTGCCATTAACTTTGACTGAGCCTTGAAAAGGACCTGAATAATGAGGAATTTGGGAGGGATTTTCAACTGATCCATCATTCCTATGAACTTCGAAGACAATCTTACTGAAGTAGGGGGATAAATGGATTTTCAACCGATCCATAATTCCTATGAACTCCTAAGACAATCTTACTGAAGGAGGGGGTGTATCCCCCTCCTATGGAACTAGCCATAAATGACAATACAGAAGAAACCCTAGTCAAAAACCCTTATCTAATCTTGATCATACTTTACCTTGTAATTTTATACTTATTTATAATATTTATATATTTTCCTTTTTAATATTATGTAAAAAATATATATATATTAATAGTATATATAAATGAATATTGATTTTATTGAGGCTTGAAAGAATGAACAGAGCTTTGAAGACCCTTGTTGTGGCTAGGGGTTTTCCCTAGCTGATTGATCCATACTCTGAATGCATGGATCTCCCTATATATCTAAACGGTGTGGCTCTTGCATCCCAAACAATGGAAAATCTTTGTGATTCAATAGAGAAGACAATAATTCTTGCAAGAATGGTAGTTGGTTCTGCAAGCTCTTCCTCTCAGGAAACTCAAGCCAAGGTTTTTTACAATACCATGTTGAAATCTAGATTTTTTATTCTGATAGTTGAAGAGGTGCTTACCTTTGATGTTCCCTTGGGGGATGAATCCTTTAGCCATGATTTTTTTTTCAAAATAAGGTTTGGTATGCAGTTTTAATGGGCTTTGGTCGTGACTGACTAATATCCATAAGTGGATTTTGGATTCGTGGGAACCTCTACTGTCTGATTATCTGAATGTTTATCCTTTAGCTGAGGGTTTTCTATTATTGTCTTTGATAACTCTGAGGTTCATAAGATTATTTGGGATTTTGGGCCCTGGTTTTTGGGGAGCGTTGAACTCTTCATGAAACCTTGGTTTCCTAATTTTGATCCATTTATGGCAACAATCTCCTTTGCTCCAGTTTGGGTAAGGATCCCAAACCTTCCTTTGCATCTTTGGAATATCCCTTTGTTAACTTATATTTGGAATGCAATAGAGAAAACTTATTTCGGCAGTTCAGAAACTGAGCATTTCCTTAAGTTGTATGCTTGAATACGGATGGAGATGGATTTTAATAAAGGCTTTCCCACCGAGATAAAGCTCGCAACTCCAGATTATGTATGGGTTTAGAAACTTAACTATGAAAATGTTTCATTCTGATGACAAGCATGTTATGAAATAGAGCATGTAATTTTGAATTTCCCCAAGCGAATACAAAATAACAGAATATGGAAAAATATTTGGAGGCCAAAATGGTGGGAAGGTGCTCAAATAGAACATTATATTGTGTACAATTAAAAAGAGACCCAGGACAAGGAGGAAGCAAAATAAAGTCAGGAACAAGTGCATGCCAGAAAGGATCCACAAAAAGAATTAAATGACGGTCAGGAAGAAATGCATGTCAAATAGGACCCATCGAATTTAGAAACAAAGGAGGAACAAGCCCAAAAAACTCTTGTGAATTCTAGATTCTACATTGAACTCTCACGGAACAAGACTGGAAATGCAATTTCCTGGGTTAATCAGGCATATGGAAAAATCGATAAAGACAACAAATACCACTCTTAGGAGAGAATCTCCATGGAATCAATTAGAAAACATAGGTTTGATCCAATTTGGGAAAAGGGACAAACACATCTCACGAAGGAAAACGGCAATCCAGTCACAGTCAAATTGATAAGCAATAAGAAATGGAAACCAAATATATTTGGCTCTTTGGGGTATTTTGGAAAATCTTTAGTTGGAAAGGGAATAATTTTTTTGTATTAAGGATTTCTCGCTTGAGGGTTTTTGAGTACCCATGCTCAATCTCAAATCCACGAGATATTGGAAACTCTTAAGAAATGCAACAATTATGGGCCAAATGCCAACTTTATTTTTTAATAAAACCTTCATGCCCAATATCTTCTTTATTTTTTAAACACTAAGAAATATCTTCATGCTAAGTCCCATCATTATCTCGCTCAAAAACTGAGAGTTAACACTTTAGCTACCTGTTCTTTAAGATTTTCTGATGATAATCATATTGATGATGAGAAGACCCATCTCCTTGAAGTTTTCAGAAATAATGGCTATAGTAGACACCAATGTCTTAAATCTTTCCATAGAGCAACCCAAGGTCCTAGGATATTAAATGAACCAAAAAAGTGAAATTTTGGAGTTCACCTTCCATTTCTCCAAGGAACCATTGACAAGATTGCTAGGATCCTTAGGAAGCATGATGTTTCTTCAACCTTAAGACCCCTTAACACAATTAGGAGCTCCCTAAGGTTAAAGAAATACATTGTGGACCCTAATAATATGAAGGGTGTTTATATAATCTTGTGTTCCTGTGGGACCCCCTACATTGGTTAAAATAATCGCTTAATAAATCAGAGGATCCATTCGTGTCATGCCCCCACACTAGTGGTGACTCAATTCCCACTTGTGAGTAGTGTGCAGCACCAACTACCTTTTCGTTTTCATACTACTATGGTTCACGGACTATGCCTATCATCAACACCTAGCCAATTTTTCATCAAGTGTTTACTTTCTTCAATAATGCAGTGAAAATACATTCAATTATCTTTTAATAGTTATACTTCATAAACCACAATAACACCAAGCATGAACATTCATGAAGGGAGAGGAAACTCTTGTAAATTCTACCCAAAAATAATATATAACAATGTAAAATATTTTACAAAGTACAAGTTTTACATAAGTTGTGCTTCCATCTCACTTGGCCTGCACACTTGACCAAATTTACCAAAAATGTGTCATAGTCATACAACTCATTACTGCCACTTGCCCGCACTACACAATCTGGAAACCCAAATTTGGTCACTTCACAACTCATCATGACCAGTCCAACACTTCCTACACAATTATGGTCACTCTTGGCACTTATGTGCATTTCGGGTCACTAGCTAACCCTTTCTGCACGTAACGCGCTGCTCCACGACCCTATTCACATGCTTGTTGACCCGTCTGCATGACCTGAACACAACTCGCTTCTTCGTGGCCTGAATGCATGACCTGCTAACCCGACTGCACAACCTAAACACAGTGTGTTTCTTCGTGACCCATTTTCACATTCGGTTGACCTATATGCATGACCTGAACATAGATCATATTTCTATGACTTGTCTACACATTTTTTCCCGAACCTTTATTTCGTCTGCCCGCCCTATGGACTCATCAACCAAGATCACACTTCTTTATTTCAGAATGGTGCTTCTAATTTATATGATTCTCTAAGCTCCACACCTCCACCATAGTCATTGTCCCATTTCTCCAATAGTTGTGTCCCTTCAACCTTGCCCAAGGTCGACCCGCCCACCAACATGAGTCGGCTTGATGCTGCCAAACGTGTCGACCCATCCACTATAATACTCATTAGGGTAATTTTGAGATCTAAAATGGGCCTCCTAATTAAATTATAAAATAATAGTGGAAATAATAAAATAAGATTAGATTACATCATCAAATTTTAGAGGGAAAATAAAAAACTATTTTTTCAACTTGTATTTTAAACTTATCACCCTATGATTTTACTCAAATTTCGAGCGGAAACACTCGTTGGATGCATAATTTTATTCTTCATCCAAGGAGTACCCATGTTCCATCCTTTAAATGGATCCTCCTACACAAAAAAATGAGAAATACATTAAAAAAGTGATTGCAATCATGTGTTTTCATGTATTTCTCATTTTTCGTGTAGTAGGGTCCATCGAAAATATGCAACATGGGAACTGCTTGGATGAGGAATTAAATTTTGCATCCAACGAGTATTTACACTCTAAATTTGAGTAAAACCTCACAGAAATAAGTTTAAATACGAGTTGAAAAAGTAGTTTTATTATTTTATTATTTTTTAATCTTTTTACTTTTTTAATCCAAAAATGGTAAATCATCTCCCATGGTTGACATCATCGTCTTGAATCCTATTGATTTTTATAAATTTTATTTTGGTTATACATTTTTCTTAGGAGGCCCATTTTAGATCTCATTATTCCCCAAATGCCATCACACATGTGCTGGACTTTCCCGGTCGCTACAACATATGCCTATTATGGGCACGTGCCTAGCTGGCACCCTCGTCCAACACGCTCACTGAGTCACATGACTCACCCAAGGTGCATGACTTGCCCAAGGTGGGCGCCCACCAATATGGTGTGTCTTTTATAACTTTCCAAGGGGTGGGGCGTCCCCCAACATGGTGCGCCTACTATGTGCACCCAACATCGTCGCACTTTACTGAATGTCACACTGAGTCATCGCATTTTCTCGAGTTGGTCAATACAGGTGCTCGTCACACATGGGTGTGCCCACTACAACTCGATCGCATATCTACTCAATTCGTGGTTCTAACACCCTCCCCATATCTAAATAATGATGTCTTCCTCAGAAACTCCATCATCCATCGCAAAGTGTCGCTATCTCCAACATTCAAAATTTCCATGTTGCATATCTCTGCTCTATCATCACACAAACCTCTATCAAGGCTCATGACTCCATATAAAGGTAAGTCTCCCTAATCGATGGTCATCAATCACACATGTCGCAATCTCCTCATGTTTCCCTGTCGTGGAAGGTTTGTCCCTCTAACTCAAGCTACATTCTACCATTGCAACATATATCATGTTGATCCCACCATGTGTCTTCATCATGTGAATTTTGTTATGATACTCCAAGACAACTCCAACATATATTAGTACATTATTGGCTCCCATGACTTGAACCATTTGGGTAGCTAATCCAACCATCTCGTCTAATCCATGAGAATGCACATCCTCATGCCTTCATCAATCATTTCTCTAGCATACTCTCACATCCTCAACTCGATCAATAAATTTCCCATATCCATAAAAATGTAAAGTAAACCATATCCAGGTCCATGAAGTAGTCCTCGTCCCATATGCAATATGTTTTCCATGATGCTGATGTCTATGTGTTTCCAAATCAATCACATTCATCCAAGAAACATCATCTACGTGTGAGAGGATAATCTCCCCAAATCAATCAAGAACTTATCTCCATCAATCTAATGTTCAATGTGCTATATCCAGGTCCATGCAGCAACCTCCATCTCATCAACAATATGCCATCTATCAAATTTGTCAAAGGGGAAATTCTAACCTTGCCTCATCATCCATCCATGTGTTTCCCATGGTTAGAAACCAATCAGCCATCATTTCCATCAAAATTGGTTAAGTCTCATCGAATCAACCCATGCCTAAGTGTACCTCACCAAGGTATCTCCATCGCTGCAACTCCATCCAACTCAAAAGTGTCATGTCTCTATCATTTCCATCAAGTCACTCCTCATGAACACACCATAATTTTTCTAAGGTATGCACCCCATACTGCATCAAAGTCAAGTCACATCCTGGCCTTAGTTCATCAATGAAATAGATACTCGAAGACCACTATAATATGAAGTCTCTAATAGCTGCAACTATCTCCATGTCACCATGAACTCCTACACATCATCTCCATCCAATTATTTGGCAAGCACACTTGACTTGACAAAAAATGACATCTCAAGTTTCCTCTTCCCTCCAAGTCATATGAATGTCCTCATAGGTTTCACATAAAACAACCATGGCCTTGTTGTCCAAATTTTAACAACATATCCATCGGTCCATATACAAAATTTCCCCATGTCGCACTAGAAAATCCATCCTGCTCAACATCTTTTCCTTGGCACTTTTCTTTGATGCCCATAAGTGACATCTCATAAGTGTCCCTGCATAATGTCTGCCATGTTCCCATGTCAATGTCCATGAATTCAGTTGCCCATATGTCCACTCTAGTTGACTCAACACAACTCTAGTTATCACATCCTTGTCCATCATCCCGGTTAGTGCCCTCGGTCACTTCTACCTTCATATGCTATCACAGGTCCTTCCTTCACTGTTGCCTCCCCCACTAAAGGTCCACCAATATCTCCTCTTGGTTTCAACCGTGAATAATTCTACCCAAGTATCATATTGGTGTTCCCTTCTTTTATTCTATCCATGAGTCATGTCGGGCACTTAGCCAATTCTCCATTTTGCTAAGCATGACTCATCCATCACAAATCTCATCATGTTCCACCCTTGTCACGAGTGTTTTATCCTTCTATCATAAGGTCAAAAATTGCCCCAACAAGCCCCATAACAACCAATGCTCCTTTCTCTTCCAATGCACAAGGTATCATCATAGTTTCCCAAGGAATGGTTTCCCATCAGTTCGACAAGAAAATACTTGCTTTTACCATCCCTGCATATGGCCCATCCTCCAAAATCTCCATTGAAAAACAAGTCATAGTAATACTTACATCCTCATGAGGTATCTCCAAGTAAGTGTCTCTCATCATCAATGTCTATAATGTGCATGATCCTGGTCCAACTTAGTCAAGTGTCATCACACCAAGTTCCTCCTATATCATTGACACCCCTGCAACATCCTCTAAATTTGGTTCAACCATAGTGAGCTCCAACTCACCATGCTTCTCTTCTTCAAAAGTGATTCTTTATTCAAGCTCGGTTGCCTTCTCATGAAACATTCCTTTCTCTTTCTCTAACTTCATCAAACCTACTTCCAAATATTCCACTTTCCTGGCAAGACGATAGAATTCATCCATGTTCGTGTTGGATATCCCTTCTTTAGCCAATGCACGAAGAGCCTGTCCTGTCGTACAAAAATCTTCTTTCCACTCTATCAATTTTCTTTCAATATCTCACAATTCTACCAATGGACTTCGTTCAAAGTTGACTCGCCCTATGGTGTGCCTCTGCCAATATTCAAAATTCCAAATCTGTGTAAAGCCCATTTTCTGCAAAATGGGCTCTAATACCATCTGTCACGAAGTGGCAGTGGTGTCAGTACTTTACTTACTTAATAATCAACGCAGATCGACTTGCCCTTAATCAAGCTTTGATACCATCTATCACACCCCCATAGTAGTGGTGAATAAATTCCCACTTGTGGGCGGTGTGCGCCACCGACCAACCTTTTCATTTGCATACTATTATGGTTCATGGACTACGCCTATCATCAACAATTGGCCAATTTTTCATCAAGTGTTTACTTTCTTCAATAATGCAACGGAAATACATTCAATTATTTAACAGTTACACTTCCTTAAAAACAATAACACCAAGTATGCACATTCATGAAGAGAGGGAAAACTTCCCGAAAGTCTTCCCAATAATAATATATAACATTGTGCAATATTTTACGAAGTACAAGTTTTCCTTAAGATGTGCTTCCAACTGACTTGGCCTGCACACTTAACCAAATTTACCAAAACTCATTCTGTATTCATGCAACTCACTGCTGCCACCTACTCGAATTACACAATCCGGAAACCCCAAATTCCGTCACTTCACAACTAGTTCTTAGCAGTCCAACATTTCCTACACGATTCTGGTCACTCTTGGCACTTCTTTGAATTTTTTGTCATTGGTTAACCCTTTCTGCACATAGCACACTACTCTGTGACCCTGTCTGTGTTTGGTCAATTTAGTGTGTCCTAAATTGCTACATTAATTTTTCAATCCGGGATTTGTAAGCTGACGAAGTGTGGTGCACTATATGTGCAAGATAACCTATCTCTTACTTTTTGTCGTTTTTGGGTTTTTTATTTATCTTGATTGGTTTCCTAATGTGAGATGGAAATTCTAAAAGACAGGTATGGATATAAATGTTCAAGGCAATGATGTCCTTTATAATGATTTCCAAAACTTCAAACTTCAAGAGGATTTTAAAACATACAATGACAAAACTAATTCCTAAAAGAAAATGAAAATGTGCTACTATACTAGTCAAACAAACAGTGAACTATTGATCATGAAACCCATTACCCTTGTTGCTATCTAAACACAAAAGAAACTGTACTCAAAGAAATCCAAAGATTTGCAAGTAAAGTAAAGCTAAAATCAAATTACATCAATTCACATTCTGGCCCCTTACCATTAGTCTCGCTATGGCTTTCGGAGGTAATCATAAACAACTTGAGCAATCTGATATCTAATTTGTAGAAAGAAAATAAACTAATATCAAACTACACACTCATACTTCAATCCCTCACCATTAGTCTCGCTATGGCTTTCGGAGGTAACTGATAATGACATGAGAAATTTAATATCTAACTTGCAGAAAAATAAACTAACATCAAACTACACATTCATACTGCAATCCCTCACCATTAGTCTCGCTATGGCTTTCGGAGGTAACTGATAATGAAATGAGCAGTTTAATATCTAATCTAACTAGTAAAGCAAATGTACAAAACTGAAATGAATAAAACAGTGCTGGAATTAAAAGCTAAGAAAAATAAATCAGCAGAAGGACAAGATTGATTCCATGTCATTAGTCATTATAAAACTATGTGCAAATTCCCGAGCTGCCTATTATAATCTAGAACAAAGACACTGATAAGTTAACAGCATTATAAAGCATGAAAAGTTATGAACAGAAACAAAACGTTAATACCATAAGAAATGTAATATATACACGTGAATAACTATGGCACAATGAACGTAAGGAAATAAAGCATGAAACTATACAGTAATAAACAAAACCTCGGCGTGTGCAGGGGCCCTCTGCACAATCCTCGGGCAACAGCTTTCAACCACGAATTATGCTTATGAACAGAGTCTTCTCATATATTTAAAACACAGTCATAACAAAGAAATAATGTCACGGCACAGTGGGCTTTCTATCCAACAAATTACATTACAGCAACTAACTACTATGCGTATGAGAACGCATTATTTATAACAGAGGATGACATAACCAATTTCCTACATTCTGCGCTGATACAAGACACATGAACAACCACGTCCAGAAATCTAGCATTATGGCTGCCGTGAAGATTAAATCTATGGAGAGTGGTCGTTTAATTCGGCTTATGGAGCAGTTCACAGGTGTTGATATGTCCCCTGCAATTTAGGAACGGCCACGCAAGTCTTCACGTGATGAAAAACATAGTTCTGTCACCGTGGGACTCTTCGGTTGACCACCGCTTGACTACCTTTGACCACAGCCTTCTTAGGTGAATTCGACTGAGCCAATAGGACTCGATCCATGTCCATGTCATTTCCAACTTGCCCATGTGGCTTGATTTGCCTGAAGACACCTGCAATATAGACTTTAAAAAAATGGCTGCGGAAAGTTGAAGCAGCTGCGGAAAGTGACAAGATTCCGCAGCTCAATGAGCAAAAATTTAATTCAAACAGTAGACACAAAACATAGTTAAAAACCACTTTAAATTCTCTTTTATGATTAATATGCAATGATGTTGATGACTTAGGAGGTCCAGGTAAATGGAAAAAGTCTAGAAAGGTGTATAGGAAAGATGCAGATTTGAGACTCAACAGTCTGCATGACCTAATGACCCATCTGCATGACTTGAACGCAACTCGCTACTTCGTGACTCGATCGCATGACCTGAACGTAGAGCGTTACTTCGTGACATGTATACACGTTCAACTGACCTGTATGCGCAATGTAAACACAACGTATATTTTCATGACATGTCTCCACTTTTCCGCCTGAACATTTATTTCATCTCCCGGCCCTACGGGCTCATCTACTAAGCTTGCACTTATTTATTTCAGAACAATTCTTCCAATTTCGATGATTGTCTAAGCTCCACGCCTCCGCCATACTTATATCATAATTCATGGTCCCATTCCTTCAATAGTCGTGTCCCTACGACCTTTCCCAAGGTTGGCCCGACCACCAACATGAGTCGGCCTACACGCTGCCAAACGTGTCGACACGACCACTATAATACTCCATTACACATGTGCCCGACTCTCCTAACTGCTAAAACATATGCTCGTTATGGGCGCGCACCTACCTGGCGCCCTCGCCCAACGTGCTCACCGAGTCACACGACTCGTGCATGACTCGCCCAAGGTGGGCACCCGCCAATACGACGTTTCCATTATAACTCGCTAAGGTTTGGGGCACCCGTCGCACATGGGCGCACTCGCTACAACTCAGTCGTACATCAGATCAACTCGTGGGCCTAACAATAAGCATGTTTTCGACATCAAGCATGGGAGGACTTGCTCCTTGACGTTGGCAGAACATGCGAAAAAGACAAAACACCATATTTGTATAGAAGAGGCTAAGGTTATTGCAAAGATTGATCATTTTCATCACCGAAAGTTTAGGAAAGCCATAAAGATTGAAATAATGCCAGGTAATATTAATAGAGACGATGGATAGAAGATTAGTAGTTGTTGGATCTCGATCCTTTCTTCTTAATTGCTCAGGGTTTTTTTCAAAGGATGAAATCCTTTCTATTTTTCCTCATTTTAATATTTCTTCCTACCTTCTTTTATTTTAAGTTTACTATATCCTATTTCCTATTATTAATTTAATTTTACTATATCCTAATTTATATTATTAATTGTTGGAACACCTAATCCTACATGGGTAGGTGTGGAATATGAAAAGTCACAATGGAGTCCAAGTGACCTTGGAATGAGAAACCAAGAGTCACACCATTGTACTATAAATGTACATCTTTGTATAATGGAAAATAAGAAAGCCTCACGCTTATCTTTCATTGTGTGTTGTTTCTCTTGTGTGTGCATTCTTCTTCCTCATACACCATGTGTGTGCTTCAACATGGTGTTTAACATGGTATCAGAGCGGGCGATTGCTGGCCCTGCTCCAATTCACTGAGCCATTTGTGTTTATGGCCTGTGCATATCTGCATTTTTGCAGCATTTAGAGAGTTTTTGCAGCAGTTTTTTTTCCGCCATTCAGAGGTGTTTTGAAGAGGAGCAGCATTCAGTGATTCTGCAGCATTCAGAAATCTGCTTTGAAAAAGAAGAAGCATTCAGAAATTGGTTTTGAAGGAAAGGCAGAACTGCCCATCTGAAGGTTTTCATTCTAATTTTTCTCTGCTTTTTAAAATCTGCATCATTTTGAAAGAGCCGCTGAAAAGTGTTTAAATTGAGTTTCTGAAGAAGAAGAAGTTTCTGGCTTTTATTGCAAAAGAAATCTGAGTTTTTTCCGCTTGAAAATTCTTCATCTCTGCATTTTCCTATTGCTGGGCTACTGGAAAGATTTCTAGATTTTCACTGAAAGAAATCTGAGTTTTTATGCTATCTACATTTTCTGCTGCTGAAATTAATTCTGCTCTATATTTGGAAGAAAAGAAAAGTCTATTGTTGCCATCATTTTTGCAATCTCTGCAAACTGTTTTACTCCTCTCTCTGCTGTTTAACATTAAAAATTAAAAAAAATTAAAAATAAAAATAAAAATTTCTGCAAATCAACCTTCTCATCTCAACGCTCCCCATTCTTCAACGCTCTCACCTCACAAACTCCCTTACGCCCTACTCTCAACTCTGCCACATCTGCATCTCCCTAACTTACGCATCTCACCTCTCATCACAGCAGCGCCGGCCCTCTCATGACTCTACGGCCCTCTCATCATTTAACACTCCACCTTACGCCCTGCTTCACTCTGCATAAACGCACTTTCAAAAAATATATATATAATTCGATTTTTGAAATATACGCCCTCCGCTCCCATTTAATTCACCTCACCATGTTACATTAAACCCTCACCATTCGATTCCCCTCCCTTTTTTTAAATTCATTCCCTCTTCTCATTAAAAGTCCACCCTTCCATTATCCTATCCTTCATTTTCTAATTTTAAATTTATAAATCCCTCCACTCCTATCATTTCCCAACGTGTCTCCATTCCCCTTATCACTCCTTTTAACCCTTTTTTAAAATCACTCCACTTACTTTTCTTAATAAGATCCTTTTATTAACATTTCTCTTTTTTTAATAAGAAGCCCTTTTCCCCATTTTTTTTACTCTCCTTTTTAATTATTAATTCATTTCTCCTTTTCCCCATTTTTTAATTACTCCCCATCCCTTTTAATTAATCCCAATCTCTTTCATTTTTAATTATTCTCATTTTTTTAATTAATTTTTAGTAATTAAAAATTAAAAAAAAAAAAAAAACAGCAGAGAGAGAGAGAGGAAGGACATTGAAGACGAAAAAAAGAGAGTTAAGAACAGCAGAAATGAAATTGAGGAAATGGCATATGAGGAGCACATAGACTGAATACATAGAAGAAATTGAGTTTTACATTATATGATTTGTGGCATTGATTTGAAGGGTGATTTTCTTAAAGAATTTCACATTTGAAGACAAGTTTGCCATCAGTTTTAAAACAGCTATTTGAAGAAGAGATTTCAGCTGCCTTAAAGGCCTCCTACACAAGTATTTTGTTGCACATTGTATTGTATTGCATTGTATTGTGAGTAGACATTGCTTCTTCATAGTTGCAATCAGTGAATTTGAGTTGTTAATGTAAGTCATTGTTGATTGCCCTCCATCATTTGAGGAGCACACTTTGTACTTTGACATTTCTATAAGCCATTTGTATTTGTTGTTGCATCACATTGTAAACGGGTGCATTTTCGGTTGAAGCCGACACCCTTTCATTTGTTTTGAGCCTAAGTTGTTGAAAATGGCCAAAATCAATGAGGTATTAGTGTTGTTGAATAACCTCATTCATTCAAATGTTGATGATGTGATAAAAATGAGCAAGGATGCTCTATGTAACATTCAGAGTTGTTTGCTAGATGCACAAGAGAAGATTGAGTTTTTGCAGTTGGAATCTCAGCTCCAACAAGATGAACTTCACCAAAAGAGTCACCATTCTGAACCTGTTTCTGTTCAGAACATTGTGAAGGACTCTCATCAGAAGAAAGAAGACAAAGTTTCAGTTGATTCCCATTCAGTTCCTTGTACTAGAGCAGATATACATGCAGATGCAGCCATTCAACCTGCACTTCCTAAGCCCATCATCAGACCTTGGGAAGAGCTTGTCCACAACAAGCACCGAACTGGTCTTGGATATGACATGGATGTGTCCTTTCATATTCCAAACTACACAAAGCCCATCATTTTTCAGAGTGCCGGATTCATGTATGATAGTTCACCTGCAGTTGTTCCAGATCTTGTTCCACAACCACAACAGATTGAAAAATGCCAACACTGTGATCAAGTTGGCCATATGAAAGATCATTGTTTTGATCTTCATCCATGCAAGCACTGTGGTCGGCACACTCATTCTTTAGATAGATGCTTCAGACACAAGCCTCCTGCAAGAACCAAGATTCATCTTGGATGGATTGCTTCTTGGCAATGGGCATCAACAGCCAAGAAGATGTTTACAACACATGTTAGAACTTGTTCACGGATATTGAGCAAACTTGCAGTTGAGTTTTCGCCATCATCTCACCTTGTCCCTGACAGGGGGGAAAATGGTGGTCATGTACAAGCTTCGACGACAGATCAAGCGAGCCTGAGCCACAATCTCTCATTCCGTGTTCAGAGTTGTAGCCAGCAGTTCAAGCGAGCCTGAGCCACAATTCGTCATTCCGGATTCAGAGATGTAGCCAGAGATACGGATGCCCATGAGCATACCTTCGGTTGGTGGATAACCTAAAACCATCATATTTGGTTGGTGGATAACCTAAAACCATCATTTTCGGTTGGTGGATAACCTAAAACCATCATCTTTGGTTGGTGGACAACCTAAAACCACCACAGGTCGTAGACCTCCCTTCTTTTAGGTTGAAGGTCTCCTTTTTTTATGAGGGACAATTCCTCTAGCAGAAGCCTTCAGCTTCTTGCTAGTTTTGGAAGAGTTCCGGGAACTGCAACAAGTATTGCGTTCCAGTGTTTGTGGTCATCCTAAAACCACCTCTTTTTTCCAACATTTCAGAGAGTTGATTCAGCCCAAGTGCTGCCATGTATACTTTGCAGATTTGTATTGCAACTCTTTTCTTGGACTCACACATACCCCTTCGGATTAAGGGGGGATGTTGGAACACCTAATCCTACATGGGTAGGTGTGGAATGCGAAAAGTCACAATGGAGTCCAAGTGACCTTGGAATGAGAAACCAAGAGTCACACCATTGTACTATAAATGTACATCTTTGTATAATGGAAAATAAGAAAGCCTCACGCTTATCTTTCATTGTGTGTTGTTTCTCTTGTGTGTGCATTCTTCTTCCTCATACACCATGTGTGTGCTTCAACATGGTGTTTAACATTAATTTATTTTTACTACACTATATTTAATATTTAAATAATATTATTTGGTATATTTGGTCTCTTTATGGTGTATTAATCATATATACATTTTTATAAATTAGTTATTAAAAGTTTTATTAGTTATTAATTTTTTTTCTACATTTTTCTTTTTCTTGTTATGATTGACTTTTACCATAATGGTCTTTTTCTATTTTATTTTTATTTTCTTAATTTCATTATTTATTTATTTTTCCAACACTTTTCTGTTTGATTTATTTATTTTATTTTATTTATTTATTTTAATTAATTTGGATTTTTACGCCATAAGGTATCACTATTTGAAAACAACTTTCCTGTGTGTGTCATTTCATAACCTGGAACCCTTAGATTATATGTTAGACGATTAAAACATATTCAGCCGTTAGATGAAAAGGCAAAGGTAGTTGCAAATATTTAGTTTATAATTTAGTTATGATAGCTCATTAGTTGGATTTATAGGACTTCTTCTTGAGCTTCTTCTTGTTCGTTGGGCCATTCAAAATCAGAATCTGAAGCAGGGTATGAACCCTGACCAGAAAAAATAACACGCAGAATGCCTCGTGGAGTAGAAGACCCAGAAGGGCTCATGGAGCATAAGCTCATGCCATGGCGCAAAAGAATTTGTCATGAATCAGAGCTGCTCTGTCAACAACTGCTAACGTTTTGAATAAGATGTTGTAGGTCCTAAATTTCTATGGGACGATGCATTAGGGTCGGTGTAATTATCTGTGGGGTTTTATTTCACTTATGTATTTTGAATGACTTTTTCATGTGGGTTGTGACAGAAAAAAGCAGTCGTTGCAAGGGCATTGAGAGGGGAAACTTTGGGCCTGACACATGAGGAGCCCAATTATGATCATATAGTGCAAGAGTTTTTCAGAGTAAACTAAATTTAAGTCTGTTTAGCTGGAAAAATTTACCCACTAACTGCAAATAGAACATGTAGCTACAAATTTCCTTCTAAATCTATATGGTTATAGAACCTATAGCTACAGATATGCTTCTACATATATATTGTCCAGAGTAAATATTAAATTTTGAGTACTCTGATTCGGAGGTTGGAGCATGATTGTCTTGAGCGGGTCTCTATTATACTAATGTGCTGTGGAAGTTCCAGGTTATCAATGTGTTGTGGAAGTGTCAGGATATCGAGAAATGAGTGAGCTGGATATTCATGGCTCAACATATATTCCTGTTGGTGCTTGGTATGCACTTGTTCCTACTTCTCCATACACAAATGCATTTGTTTCTGTTTATTGGAAAAGCAGGAAGATGTTAACAACAAAAAAAAATCTGGCAATTGGGGTAGACTTTTTAGGTTCCGAACGATTGTTCTGCAAAGAGGCAAGGAGGTAAGGCATACAATCCCTCCAATCCAATGAAAATAACTATGATGTAACTTTGGTTGTGCTTTATGGAAATTCTTTGCAAATACTTCTTTTTGGAGGAATTTGAGAGTCTATTGATTTCAGGAATTTTATTGATTTTCTGGAGGAATTTGAGAGTTTATTGATTTCAGGAAGTGAACCATGTCTCCTGTGGAATATTGATTTCAATAAGTGAACCATATCTCCCGTGGAATAGTGGAAAGGCTCAGTGACTTTTGTTGCAATACATGTGTGTGGGTATGATGAGAAAAATGAATGGTTGTTCAATGGAGAACCAAATGCTTCATCATACTATAACGCTGGAGGAAGATTCATGAGGAAGATTTGAATGATCCGGTGACATTTTGGGTTCATATCCGTGGATTTGACAACATTGTTCTCTTTTTAAAAGAATTTAAATCCTTTAAACCAACCATGTTTTTGTTGTGAAAAAATGTTCTTCTCACGGGGTTTCAAGAAACCCTTTAAACCATGTTTATGTTTTGAAAAAATATTCTTCTCATGGGGTTTCAAGTCTGGGTTGGACAAGCAAACCATATTTATGTTGTGAAAAATATTCTTCTCATGAGGTTTCAAGTCTGGAGTTGGACAAGAAATGTGTGTTTGGAATCAATTCAAAAGCTTAATATCTATTTTAGTTATCTTAGTGGCCACCACTGCCTGTGAAAATAAGTTTTTAAGCTCCATCTCAATGCCTGTGAAAATGCAAGTTTTTAAGCTCCATCTCAATCGTAATGGTGTTACTCATAACCAAATTGTGCTAATGCCTTTGAAAATTCAAGTTTTTAAGCTCCATCAAAATGCAAGTGAAAATGCAAGTTCTTAAGCTCCATCTCAATCACAATGGTATTACTCAGAACCAAATTGTGTTACCCCATATTTGAGATTTGGGAAGATTATGCCTATCGGGTTGGTAACATATAAACATTAAGAAAATCATTCAATTTTGACTCCACATTTAATCGCCTTTCACACGAAAATTCATGTAATCCATTTATATATAAGGGATGTCTCAATAGTGACAATTTGGCCAATTTTAGATAGGGTTTAGTTATAGTAAAATTAAAACAAATTGGTTTTTGAGTCAAGCTGTTAATAGATTGATTTGAATATATGTGTATATTTTTTTTTCCTTCACGTGATTTTTTTATTTCTCTCTAACCCATTGGGCCATTACAGGTAATTTATATTTCGATCACAGCATGAGTTTAACAGAGTTCTTATTACTAAGCAGTAGGGACAATCATCACAATCCCTCCATACTGAGTTTCAGAATGAATCTCATAACAATCTCCTCCATACTGAGTTGCAAAATGAATCTCTACGGGAAATCCCAGCTCCTTGCTCCCTGATTTTAGCTGACATCATCCTCATATATACTATGGATCTATTGCTGGTACTTTTTATGAGCTATAGAATGAATAATTTTTTACCAAATTTTAGAATGAGTTATAGTGTACCAGGCAAATCAACCTTTTCAATTCTCAGCGTGCTTTTATACAATTCCATTGTGCCATATGTAGATTTTTTGTTGTGTTGCAATCACTGCTCATTGTCGTAATTTGTTGGTGTCCATATCTGTTTTTATTTAACATCATATGTATGCATACGTGTTTCTCTTAATGTGATTAATGGTGTGAAGATGGATCTATAACGTCTTTTGGGCATTCTTGCAATTCTGAGTTTGTGTCCGTAGCATGATAGCTTTGATGAATTGATTGAATGTACTGATCTCTTTTATGGTGAACACTCTTCATTGGCAGGTTAAGCATATGGGAAAAGAATCCATGCAATGGGGTAAAGCTATAACTTCCTGATCTCTTCACTGTGTTGGAATTTCTTTCAATAACACTAGCATGGATTTGTGGTAGCTTTCCATCTCGATGTTGTTGTTACCTATTAAGCTCTTTATTTGCAAGCCTTGCAGCTGGTATGTACTTAGGTGTTATATATACATTGAAGGAGGTTAGAGGAGGAGTTCATGATTGGCTATGGGTACTTTGTCATTTTTCGGTACAGTCTTCATGTGGGTTTAAAGTAAAAATCATTTTTACTTCGACAAAAGACCATACAAGTCCTATTAAGTTCATTCATAACCTAGGAAACACGTTTTGTTGAATTTTTTTTTAATCCATAGCCCAAGGGGTTACTATTGTTACTTAAAGATTAACATGATTAATTAAAAGATGAAAACAATCAGCTGAACTATTAAGATCATGCTTGTGATATGATGAATGTGATTCTTATGACAGTGAAAAATATAGAGCATCTTTTCAGTTTTTCATTATGGTCACAGGGTTTATTTCACTTCTGTATTTTGAATGACTTTTTCATGTGGGATGTGACAAAAAAATGTAGCTATTGCAGGGGCATTAACAGGGGAAACTTTAGCCCTGACACATGAGGAACCCAATTATGATCATATAGTGCAAGGTGCCATTGCAGGAGCCGCTCTATCAACAACTGCTAACGTTTTGAATAAGATGTTATAGGTACTGAATTTCTAAGGGATGATTCACTAGGATCGATGTAATTATCTGGAATTTATCCATCTTTATCCAAAATGTTTGGACAATGTTCTATCAAGTCTTATTAAGTTCGTTCATAACCTAGGCAACGAGTTTTGTTGAATTTTTATTTTAATCCATAGCCCAGGGGGTTACTATTGTTATTTAAAAATTAACATGATGAATTAAAAGATGAAAGCAATTAGATGAACTATATTTACAGATGACATAACATCATGCTTGTGATAAGATGAGTGTGATTCTTATCACACTGAAAATATAGAGAATCTTTTCAGTTTTTCATTATGGTCACACGGTTTATTTCACTTCTATATTTTGAATTACTTTTTCATGTGGGTCGTGATGGAAAAATACAGTCATTGCAGGGGCATTGACAGGGGAAAATTTGGCCCTGACACATGAGGAGCCCAATTATGATCATATAGTGCAAGGTGCCATTCTAAGTAACTAGCTCGGTTTATATTCATGTCTCTTTTTGTTTTGTTGGAGGTTATGGTACAGTTATGTTCTTCCAGTGACTACCACTTTGTTTTCTGATGTAGGCCAATTTCATTATGGTTGAAGTCACAATAACGTCGGTGAGGGTTTGTTACCCATTACAGGTAATTTATATTTCTATCACACAATGAGTTTAATAGAGTTATTGATAAGAAATTTGTGCAATTTCTTCCATGTCTTTACTCCTGTGAAGTTCGCTCTTCAGGGTTCTATGTAGAGGGTTTACTGTTGAATTCCTATAGCTACATATATGCTTCTACATCTATATTGTCCAAAGTATATTTTCTAGAGTAAAGATTTTTGCAGAGTAAACTAAATTTAAGTCTGTTTAGCTGGAAAAGTTTACCCACTAACTGCAAATATTATATGTAGCTACAAATCTGCTTCTACATCTATATGGTTATAGAACCTGTAGCTACATATCTGCTTCTACATCTATATTGTCTAGAGTAAAGACTAAATTTTGAGTACTTTGATTTGGAGGTTGGGGGGGACTGGTTTGGGATCACTTGTAACTAACAAGGAGAAAGTCGTGATTGTCTTGAGCGGTCTCTATTATACTAATGTGTTGTGGAAGTGCCAGGATATCAATGTGTTGTGGAAGTGTCAGGATATCGAGAAATGCTTGAGTTGGATATTCATGGCTCAACGTATATTCTTGTTGGTTCTTAGTATGCACTTGTTCCTACTTCTCCATACACAAATGCATTTTTTTTTAGTTGTTGGAGAAGCAGGAAGATGGTGACAAAAAAAAATTTATGGTAATTGGGGTAGAATTTTTAGGTTCCGAATAGTTGTTCTGCAAAGAGGCAAGGAGGTAAGGCATATGATCCCTTCAATCTAATGAAAATAACTATGAAAATAACTGTGATGTAACTTTGGTTATGCTTTACGGAAATTCTTTGCAAATACTTCTTTCTGGAGGAATTTGAGAGTCTATTGATTTCAGGATGAGAGTCTATTGATTTCAGGAGTTTATGATTTTCTGGAGGAATCTGAGAGTTTATTGAGATTTTATTGATTTCAGGAAGTGAACCATGTCTCCTATGGAATATTGATTTCAAGAAGTGAACCATATCTCCCGTGGAATAGTGGAAAGGCCCAGTGACTTTTGTTGCAATACATGTGTGTGGGTATGATGAGCAGATTGAATGGTTGTTCAATTGAGAACCAAATGCTTCATCATACTATAATGTTGGAGGAAGATTCATGAGGAAGAGTTGAATGACCCAGTGATATTTTGGGTTCATATCAGTGGATTTGACAACATTGTCCTCTTTTTTAAAGCATTTAAATCCTTTAAACCAACCATGTTTTTATTATGAAAAAATATTCTTCTCACGGGGTTTCAAGAAACCCTTTAAACCATGTTTATTTTTTGAAAAAATATTCTTCTCATGGGGTTCCAAGTCTGGAGTTGGACAAGTAAACCATGTTTATGTTGTGAAAAAATATTCTTCTCATGAGGTTTCAAGTCTGGAGTTGGACAAGCAATGTCTGTTGGGAATCAATTCAAAAGCTTAATATTTATTTTAGTTATCTTAGTGGCCACCAATGCTTGTGAAAATAATTTTTTAATATCTATCTCAATGCCTGTGAAAATGCAAGTTTTTAAGCTCCATCTCAATCGTAATGGTGTTACTCATAACCAAATTGTGCTAATGCCTTTGAAAATTCAAGTTTTTAGTTATCCCAACCCCCAAGAGGAGGGTCTCGTAAAACCTAGAAAACAAATAGAAAAATCGTAAGAGCCATAAACCTAAACCTAACTGGTAATCCAAAAGGGAAAGAAAATTTTCATAATTTAGCCTTAAGAAAATACTACGGTACAAATTGATCAAACCCCTCATACCTTTAACTGGTAATAGAAATTTATGATTCTGCCAACAAACATAAGTTGTAAGGTGAGATCATGTTAACATCATCTAGCCAAGGCCACAAAAAAGCTTCTTATGCTCATTGCACATAGTTTTGTAATTATTAGCGTGCAGGGGGAATTATGTGAACAGATCACTATAAAGGGATAGGGCATAATAATTTCTCAGATTCAGATTCAAGTTTCATGTGTTGGAAAAAATAATACTCAAGTTTCATGTGTTGGAACAAATAATTCTCTTGTGGAATTTTAAGATTGAAAAATAATTCAAAATCTATATATGGCTAAATAATTCTCTTAAAACGATTTTCTGGTCTTGAGGCTCTGAAACCGTAAAAATTCAATTTATTTTTCAAATCTCTGCAATGTAAAGAAAGTTAAGTGGAGGGAAGTTGTCATTCGGCCCCAACCATAAAAATTGAATTTCTTTCTCAAATGTCTGGAATGTAAAAAAAATTAAGTGGAGGGAATTTTTCATTCAGTGTAAGAATTTCAAATCTAAAATACTCATTAGTTTTTGCAATTCCAGTTCCATTTTGACTATTTTAATAAAGAATGTAGATTAGTAATTTTAATTTTAATTTTAATTGAATATAGGTTACTGATAATAAAAAAGTAGCTATGATGACTTGCTATCATTACACCCATTAGTTTCTGCAACTCCAAAGCCATTTTGAACATTATAACAAAGAATGTTGTCTTATAATGTTTATTTTGCAACATCTGCTGATGATGCAATTGCTAGTTTTTATAGTTTATTAAAAATTGTTTTTTAATAATTTCACCCTTGATATTTTCTTAATTAATTTTTATTAGCTTTTTATTTTTTTTTACGTCCCTTGACTTCATATATATATATATATATATATATATATATATATATATATAGGTATACAATTTTTTTGACCTGGTAACGTATGGTGTTATGCTTAACTTGACGTTGTTATTATATTTTAATTTTTTATATTTAATATTTTAATTTAATATTTATTATTATTATTATATTTTTGAATGTTATTTGATTTTTAGTATTTTCTTTATGATTATTTGATTTCAGGTGTTTGACTCAATTTTTTGTACATTTCTTTCACTATTTATTCTATTATACAAATCAAACTTTCTATCTTAGTCTTGACGATTGACCACCCTGGATGGTTCCAAACGCGTAGATACAAAAATTTTAATGTGATTTTTACTCAAAGAATCAATTCAATTTACACAATAGTTTTTTTTAATAATGAATAAATTAAAAATAAAGTGAATTTTTTTCTCAAATTATATTTTTTTTTGGAAAACTTGGGATATGTTTCTATTGTTCAAAAGGTAAATCTTATATATCATTTTTGGGGATTCACCTGCCTTAATTAAGTCATTCTTCTATGACCATTTCCATGAGAGGTAGCCGTAACTGACTAATTTCTCATGATTGTTGAATAGTCCACTTAGCACTCATTGCATCACCCGATGTAATGAGTGCTAAGTTGACTATTCAACAATCATGAGAAATTAGTCAGTTACGGCTACCTCTCATGGAAATGGTCATAGATGAATGACTTACTTAATGCAGTTGAATCCCAAAAAATGATATCTAATATAATGCACTGTGAAACCCCCTTAATACTTAAAGGTAAACCTTATCACGACTTTCTCTTTACTTAGGCTCTTTAACAATAGATTCAAAGATATTGAAAGTTTAAGATAGAAGAATTAAATTTTGGGAAAATAACAATTATTCTTCTCAACTACTAGAATTAAAGTTATTATAAAATAATTATCCCATAATAAAATAAAATTATATTTTATTATTTAAATGAATAAAATATAATGTATTTTCTAGTGGAAAAATATAAATATCTTTATATTAACTATATGTATAGTCTAACTAATAGATGAAATATTTTTTTCTCAATATTATTTATAGTTAATCTTGTCCAAAATTGGTACAAAATTTTGAAAACCCATTAGTTTAAGTTATTTAATTTGCAAAGGTAAAGTGCCTCAAGGTTTTTTAGGATGTTGAATCCATTTATTAATTTAAAAGTGTATTTTAAACAACATGAAATCACAATCTCACTATAAATTTTAAAAGTCATTCCATATATAAGTTAAATTACACATTAATTATATTATTGAAATTATTTTTTCTCTCCTCAAAAGTGTTATGTCATTTAGGTTGTTTTGGGTGTTGAGAGGAATGATTGGTATTGCAAAGGTAAAGTGCCTCAAGGTTTTTTAGGATGTTGAATCCATTTATATATTTAAAAGTGTATTTTAAACAACATGAAATCACAATCTCACTATAAATTTTAAAAGTCATTCCATATATAAGTTAAATTACACATTAATTATATTATTGAAATTATTTTTTCTCTCCTCAAAAGTGTTATGTCATTTAGGTTGTTTTGGGTGTTGAGAGGAATGATTGGTATCCTCTCCACCTAGATTAAATTCCAACAAGTGACAAGTTGAGTTTTGATATTATAGCTTTGAGCCTTATTATTGAAAGTAAATAATCCTTTGAATATTGAAAAATGTATATTCTTCATATTGAATATAAAAAGATATTTTCCATGTGAATAATTAAATAAATAAGGATATGGAAATATGTTATTCTTTAATACACAAATTTAAATATTAATGATTAAATTATATTAGTAAATTTTAATTTTGAAAAAATGTATAAATAATATTTAATAAATAAATTTATTATTATTAATTTTTTTTAAATAACTTGCAAAAAATATTTTAATTATTAAAAGTCCCATTGGGCATAGAATAGATTGTAATAGGATGCTCTCTTAAGACACTGTATGGTGAAAATATCACCAGTTTGAAACTTTGTAGGCAAAAATCCAACCATGCTAAGCATTGTTGTGACAAAACTCGAATGTGATCCCTATGAGATTTTGATAGCTTAGATGCCCTTGGTATGTGACTACTCAAGCCACAAGTTAGGTGTGCCAATCATCTCAAGGCTCACATTACCTACAAAACAAAAATTAATTATTAAAAAAATTAATTATTTTTATAATATTATCTGGATGGGAAGTTCCACAAAAGACGGAGGGGGAGGTGCCTTATCATTATCTCACCATGAAATCATGGTATGGGATGTGATGAGATTTCCCAAAAGAAAATTAAAGCTCCACCACCCCAATGCATGATTCACCATCTTAACCCATCACAGTATGGTGACAATTGGCTTTGGTCTAAGTACAAAGTTAATGCATAAACAGTAGTGGAAATCTAGAAAATCTATGGCTCACGCTCATACAAAGTTATGGTCATTTGATGACCCTATTCTAGTTTCCCTCTCCATGATATATTGTAATTTCATGAGGCTTCAAGTTCTAATTTGGAATAAAGGTTCTAGTTTGAACATGGGACATGGATTTTTTCTCAACCAAGGTGCACTTGAGACTGAATACAACAATTCATGGAGTAGGCATGCTCAGTTTGATGTGCTCTATGGTAGGTATTATTTTGGGTTTTTTATTTATATTATGTTATACGAGTTTTTCTATATTTGTTTCTCTAGGTTTATTGTCCTCTCCTTGGAAGTTTTCATTTTTGGCTAGTCTCCCTCCTTAATGGGTTGCATCCTTATCGTCCTTTCCCCCCTTATTTTTCACCTATCCTCGTCATTCTCATTTTTTCTCCTGTCATTTTCTTTCTACCCTCCACTCTTCATCCTCCTGCTATGTTCATTCCTCCATCTTTCCATGGCCCCCTTTTCTCCAGCAGGACCAAAACGTTTTTGGTCTATCCCCACTATCCATTTGAGTTTTATCTCCCCTTTACTTCTAGCCTGTGGTATCTCTATCATACTTGGTCGACCATGCCTCACCAACGAGCTCACCTTCTTCATGGAACCACCTACCTATGTGACCTAGAAGGTCCCCATGCATAGGTGAGAGTAGCAATATCTTCCCAGTGATATAAGGAACATATTTGTTAGCCAATCAAAGGAGAAATTAAATAATAAAATAATTATTGTTAAGGAACGAAATTATCAAACCGAAAAAAATAATAATAACAATAAATAAATAAATAAACAAAAAAAAAAAAACTAGGTTCCTAACATGGGTCATATGAACAACATTATCTAAAAAAAAAGTTCCTGACATGCATCATACTCATGGAAAATACAACCAATACATGTATAATTTTGAAATTTATTGGCATATTAAGCTTCTTATAGAAATAGTCCTATTGGATGGGAACAAGGCCAAAGAAGAAATTTTATTGATGTTGGACGAAATGCAGCTCACTATGCAATCATTGTATTGCATACTTGGCCACATGGAAGCTCAATTAGGAATTCCTATAGACTCTAGTTTCTCCCTTAGCAGCAACAAAGAGGCTATTGTTGTTGAGGCCTTAGACTCCCAGAAGTCCATGATCATGTGCTCAGTGTTAAAGCTTAAAAATTAAAGTGCTCAAAATCGAATGGAAACTAAACGGAAGCGAAGAGCTCGTCACTAGGAATCTGGTGCAATTTGTTTCATCGAAAACCGACTATGGATGAGGAAGATAGAGCCTGTTGTTCGTTTTCCTAAATAACTAAAAAAATTGCAGAAAGGACATAATGCTGACATGGCAGCCTAGTCAGCAAAGAAAAGGATATTCTAGTAATATTTTGTCATTTTCGCCCAATGACACTATGACAAGTGTCACTACAGGATTCGCCGAAAAGTTTGGAAGGTGAATTTTTTTTATATTATCTCCAGAGGTCGAATTTTAATGGTCGGATGAATTTTTTTTAATGGTTGGAATAGTCCTACCAGAGGCGGACGTGTGGTTCAGCCAGGGACTACCATGTGCCCCCTCTGGTGGACCAAGGTATGGGTCGAATTTTATATCATATGGTGGTCGAAAGCTTGATATAAGTCCTAAGTCCAAAGTCCAAAATTAATTTCCAAACACCGGGCATATGATATAGTCGAGTGGAAAAACTTTATACACAAGGCTCGGCAGAGGTCGAGGCCCGACCCCACGACCTCCCCCAAAAAACGCACCCACCTTACCAACATACCACCATTGTAGTTCTTAATAGCAATGGGTCGTGACATATATTTGAATTACAATGGTATGAATGACAGGGGTATGGAGGGGGCCAACCCCACCGGCCAACCCCCTCCCCACATGACCTTTCCTCTACGATCAAAGGTGAATCGGAGTTTATTGTAAATGCATGGATTAAGTTTAAAGTGGGGTTAATTAACACGTAATAGCACTTAATAGCACAAATCCTTCATTTAAAATAGGATACGGTTATAGCGCGCTTAATGTGCCTAAACCATACTTATCCATTAGTCAAACATGTTTAGCACTTAATTAAACTATAGTTTACTTCAGCGGAAAAACTTGTGAAGCCCCCAATTTCAGCGTTTCCTCCAAAATTAGCGATTGTAGGAGTTTCTCCAGTTTTAGTGGAGATTTCCTAGGCCATAACTTTTGCAAAATTCGACCAAATTGGGAGCAAGAAGAGTCTATTCTGGATGATTTTGACATTCTGTACACATTGAAGCAGGGTTCAGGAACAGTAGATGAATGTAAAAAACAATTGTTTTCACATTTTAGCTAATACATAGGCCCAAGCCATGGAAGTTGGACCAAGGAGATGTAGCCCGGGAGGGATGAACTCTTTCATCAAAACAGTGTGTTAATGGATCATTTGATGGTTTTTTGTACATTTTATTTATGTTGTTTAGAATTGTATTTTAGTGTTTTTATGCTCGTGAATTTAACATAAAATTCAGTACATTTACCTGTTTAACACTCACAAACACCTCAAGAAACCTATGCACATGAAGCAAAATATCAGCAAATTGTTTATGATTCTGAATATGAAATTAGCATAGCAAAAATAACTTTGAGATTCAGATCAAGGTGGTATCACAGCAAATTTTTCAAAGGTTATGTGCTTGATTTGCTTGAGTTTTGTGCAAGTAGGGTTTTAACGATTGCAAATTTGTGATGCTTACAAGGTTAAATTTGTAGAGAGGAGAATGGAAACTATTGGTTACAAGTCTTGAGGTTAGGACCTGAAGAAGGAGAGTCACCAGGGCACCATCTCCACCCAAAGTTTCACACACCGCTGCACTTGAAGCACCTCAAGTTTTATCTCTAGCTGAGATTGAAGAGGTGCAAGTTGCACCAGAAGCTGAGATTGAATCCATAGCCATCATGTCAGGTTTTGGAGATACTGAAGGTCTTTTGGAAGAGGAATCTTACAAGAAGGATTTCTATGAACTAACTGAAAGGGTTAGGATCCTCTTTGAAAAGAGGGACACTAGAATGGTTGGAGAGAATTATAAGTCTCCACATGCAGAGGGAAATTCAAAAGGAAAAAAGGATGAAGAGAAGGATTCAAATTGAAGTGGAGGAAATCCTCCTCCATCTCCACCATCTTCATCATCATCTGCATCTTCACCATCAACATCATCTTCCACTTCCACAGCCAAAACTACCCATACTCACTCAAAAACCACAAAAGGAAAAACTCCCTTACACAAACTTGATGTCAAATTTGAGCTTCCAATGTATAATGGTGAGGAAAATGCAGAGAAATTGGACAATTCGATTTGTCAATTGGAGTTTTATTACAGAATTTGAAACCTTCATGAAGATTACATAAAGATTCAATCGGCTTCCTTAAGGATGGAAGGATCAGCACTTGTATGGTGGGAAGAAAGGACTCAAGAAGAGATTAAAAACTATGGTAAGATCCCAATGCCTTGGTCAATTTTTATTGTTGCCATCAAAAGGAAATTTTATCCTCTAGCTTACATGCAAAAATCCAATATGGACTAGCAGAATTTTAGACAATTGAAAGGGAAAAGTGTGTAAGATTATACACATGACTTTAGGAGAAGAGCTCTTATTTTGGGTATTAATTTGTATTTCAAGAAAATTTGTTAAATTATATTGGGGGTTTTCACAGTTACCTTACGCACACTATTATCATGTTCAATCCCACAAAATTAGATGAGGTTTGCATTCAAGCCACATATTTAGAAGCAAGAGGGAAACAAAATGTATATGAGAAAAGTGATAGTTTCCTTGAGTATGAGGGTAAAGGAAAGGGAAAGATTAATGGAAGCGGAAAGAGAAATAGCTCTATAAAAAGAGAGAATGATAAAATCACATGTAAACATTGTTCAAAGAATGCCCATGATGAAGACCATTGTTGGAAACTTCATCCAGAGTTGAAGCCAAACAAACCGAAAGCCAAAGAAAAGGGAAAAACTATTGCAATCATTGAACATGACTTAGGTTCAAATTCAGGAGATGAAACCAAGATTAAAGCCATGGGTTTGAAAGGTAAGCACACAGAAAGAACTACTTCTTCAAGTTGTTCCAATGTAACTCAAGATGAAGATACAAGAATTGAACTTTTCCATATTAGAGTCGTTTCTAATCATACCAAGATAGACACACTTTTTGATAGTGGGTCTCAATATAATTTGATTATGAAGACTTATTTGAGGCGTTAAACCTTGAAACTGTTAGACATCCAAGACCTTATCCGTTAGGGTGGATATGCAAGAATGAAAAATTTCAGGTTAAAAGGAAGTTCATACTAAGGTTTTCTATCAATTCAAACTTTCTTAATGAAGTTGAACTTGATGTGGTGTTGCTTGAGATATCAGGTATTGTTTTAGGAAGTCCATATATTTATGATAGGAAAGCAGTATTTCATCGCCATGAGAATAATTATCACTTGATTAAGGAAGGAATTGAATATATATTTAGAGTGCATAAGAAGAATACAAGTTTGTATCTTACACATGCAGGATAAATGAAGAGAATAACGAATGCAAGTCAAAATTTGACTTTTTTAATGATCAAACATAGAGATGTTTTGAAACAGGCCTTTCAAAAATATGCATTGAATGAACAAGTTGATTTCATTAAATTTTCTTATGCATGTAATGAGATGTTTCAGGACTCTAATAGGTTGCCTTTGGAAGAAGGTAAACAAGATGTGAAATATTTGCGGTAATCAACATCAGTGTTGAGCAATGTTGGAAACAAGATTTCGGTGCAAGAGTGTGCAAAGGTCAAAGAGAAGTTGCCAAAGAAGTTTGACAAAGAAGGCATAGGTTCCACAAGTGCTTGTTTTTTGTTTCCAAAGGGTACATGGAAATGGTGAAAATACTTGGTCAAGATTTGACGCAAGTACAAAGCAAGAGAAGCTAAGAATCGCCATGACGACAGTGTTCAAGGTGAGACAATTTTTAAGTTTCCTTTTATTGATGATCTAGCTGGGAACAATATTGTTTCTACAAGGACAGCTTTCCCCTCTGTAAATTCAGGTAAATTGTGGCATGACATTGTCTACAACAGCAAGAGAGGGTCTCAAGAGTCAAGGAAAAAGCTTAGTTTTTTGGAAAAGATCAAGTTGATAAAAATGGGAAATTTTTAATGGATTGAGATTGGAAAGGTGAGGGAACTGTACCCTCATCCACATGTTCAGTAATAAAATATATTTTAGGGTCTAAAAGGCTTCTAGTGGGGAGGAATGATCAAGTTCTCGGTGTTAAATCTCAAAAATTAAAGTGCTCAAAATCGAATGGAAACTGAACTACATCGAAGAGCTCAACTCCGGGAATCTGGCACAATTTGCTTCATCAAAAACCGAATATGAATGAGGAAGATAGAGCCTGTTGTTTATTTTCCTAAACAGGTAAAAATTGCAGAAAGGATACAATGCTCACATGGCAGCCTTTTCAGCAAAGAAAATGATATTCTGGGAATATTCTATCATTTTCGCCCAATGACACTGTGACAAGTGTCACTATGGGATTCACCGAAAAGTTTGGAAGGTGAATTTTTTTATATTATCTCCAAAGGTCGAATTTTAATGGTCGAATGATTTTTTTTAATGTTTGGAATAGTCCTACTAGAGGCGGACATGTGGTGTAGCCAGGGGCTGCCACATGCCCCCTCTGGTGGACCAAGGTATGGGTCAAATTTTATATCATATGGTGTCCAAAATATTGATATAAGTCATGATTTTTTTTAATGGTTGGAATAGTCCTACTAGAGGTGGACACGTGGTGCAGCCAGGGACTGCCACGTGCCCCCTCTAGTGGACCAACGTATGGGTCGAATTTTATATCGTATGGTGTCTGAAATATTAATATAATTCCTAAGTCAAAATTCCAAAATTAATTTCCAAAGGTTGGGCATATCGACCCCCTCTGGTGGACCAAGGTATGGGTCGAACTTTATATCATATGGCGGTGGAAATCCTTATATAATTCCTAAGTCCAAAGTCTGAAATTAATTTCCAAAGGTTGGGCATATGATATATTCGGGTGGAAAAACTCTATACACATAGCTGGGCAAAGGTCGGGGCTCGACCCCACGACCTCCCCCACACAACACGCCCACCTTACCAACATATCATCGTTGTAGTTCTTAATATCAATGGGTCCTGACATATATTTGAATCGCAATGTTATGAATGGTGGGTGTATGGAGGGGGCCAACCCCCTCCCCACATGACCTTTCCACTATGACCAAAGGTGGAGCGGAGTTTATTGTAAATGCACGAGATCATGTTTAAAACGAGGTTAATTTACCCGTAATACCTCTTAATAACGTTAATCCTTCATTTAAAATTGGATTTGGTTAGAGCGTGCTTAATGCGCCTAAACCATAATTATCCATTATTTAAACCCGTTTAGCACTTAATTTACTGCAGTTTAATTTGGCGGAAAAACTAGTGGAGCCCCCAATTTCAGTGTTGCCTCCAAAATTAGCGGCCCTAACTAGAGTTCCTCCAGTGTTAGTGGATATTTCCTAGGCCAAACTATTTAGGCCATAAATTTTGTAAAATTTGACAAAATTGGGAGCAAGAAGACTCTATTATGGATGATTTGGACATTATAAACACATTGAAGCAGGTTTCAAGAGCAGTAGATGAATGTAAACAACATTTTTTGCACATTTTAGCTAATACAAAGGCCCAAGCCATGGAAGCTAGACCAAGGAGATGTAGCCCAGGAGGGGTGAACTCCTTCATCAAAACACTGTGTTAATGGATAATTTGATGGTTTGTTGTACATTTTATTATTATTGTTCAGCATTATGTTTTAATGATTTTATGCCCATGAATTTAACATAAAATTCAACACATTTACCTGCTTAACACTCACAAACACCTCAAGAAACCTATGCACATGAAGCAAAATATCAGCATATTGTTTATAATTCTAAAGATGAAATTAGCACAGAAAAACCAACATTCATATTCAGATCATTCCATATGACGATTTTCCTCTAGTTATATGTTTTGAATTTCTTAATTTCGTTTTTTGTTTTTCAATTAGATTATAGTCTTAAAGGCCTTGTTTTATAAAATATATATTTTTGTAAATTGATGAACATCAATAAATTTTTTAAATATTTATTCATTATATTCTAATTATGTCTCTAGTCTAGTTCCTCTAGTGACAATCCAAGACAAAGATTTCCTTATTTTGTAAAAATCAAAAAAATTAAACCAAAAAAAAAATACATTGACATGTTTTATTTTTTAATCCCAAAATTTATGCATTTTATTTTTTTCAAAACTCAAATTTATTGTAGAAGGACCAACTGTAATTATAATGAGTATCTTCTTGAGCTTGTTAGACCTTTCCGCAGGCACTGCCGGTACTATAGTAATTGAAATGGAGGGCTTAACATTACTTTTAGTTGCTTAAAATTATGACTACGGCATAACCAAAGTTTTTATTTTATATTCAGAGGAATATTCTTCGTCGTCTAATGAAAAATTTTACCGTATTATTGGCCTCATATCAAAGCGATAAGGATATATTTCATAAATCATTGCATATTAATCAATATCACTTTTGTAAGATAAGAGTAATGCTAGATTAATGCTAGTATTAATTATCAAGAATTTAATGTTTACAAATATCTCACTCAATTTGTGGATACAAACCAATATGAAAGGAATGACAAACATGAAAACAAGTGTGACCTGCATGAGGAAAACAAGTGCGACCTGCATGAGGATGCAAGTGGAAATCTTAGGTTTAGGGGGTATTTTATCGGATCTATTTATTAACAGACCTGTCTCAATCGCATTCAAATTTATTCTTCATAATCAAGCAAGCATACCTCAAGCAAGTGTGATCCATGTTAATGCTAGTTGCATGAAACCATGGTTGCATGGAAGTAGAGCAGGTGTTTTTTGTATGTAACCTTGGTTGTATGGAAGCGGAGAAGGTGTTGCTTGTGAATGTTGGTTGTATGGAAGTAAAGCATATATTTCCTGTGAACGCTAGTTGTATGGAAGTAGAGCAGGTGTTGTCTCACAAATCCTGAATGATTATTCGCTTGGAATTTGCAGCGGAATAACTTATTCCTCTCTTGGTATTGCAACATATTGCACTTATTCCTCAAGTGAGCTGCAATGGAGTTGGAGGACTCTTGGTGTTGCAGATTCCCTTACCTGCAAGATGATAAGTACGTAGATTAAATTTCCCTTATAAATAAATTTAATCTCAATTTCAAATTAAAAGAATAAAGAGAAAGAAAGCAACACAAAACAATCCCATTAATTGAATTATTTCAACATTGTCAGGTCATCCATATTGAAAGCCTCTAATTCTAGTCCCATGTATCCTCTACTAAAAAATAGCTTCCTGGTTACCCAACAAGTACTCCATGCTTACCTGGGTTTATATTATGTCCATCCCAGCAGATCTAATTAGAGTGCCCACCATGTTGAGGAAGCAAGCTAGCTTCAGAGTATCCACCTCCATTTTTGAGCCCTTACTATTGCAACCTGCAAGCTCTCTAAACTTCGGAGCTATTAATTTGACTGTGATTTGAACATAACAATGAAGAAAATTTTGACGTCATTATTGAAACTACGTTAACATTAAATTTCTTTTTAATAATTTCTGTGAGAGTTCATGAAACAAAGAAAATAGAAACATGTATTTATTCGACTATGTCATAGCCTGCAGGCTGCAATGTACAGGCTTCTAAGCCAAGAAAATAAGCAAATAATTAAATAAATGGCCTGATTGGTTTACCTTCAGATGCATGTTGCACGTTGAACGTCTTCCTCAAATATTTAAATCTTAAACACATGTCTTTTTATTGGCCTCAATCGATTCTCCGATTGACAGGATGAAAACGCCAAGAAATTGACAAGCTTGTCACCTTTCGTTGACAAATTTCATAGATCCTGATTAGGCTCAACTCTTATGTTGAATTTATAAAGGAAAATGTTAATGTGATCTTTAATGGAGCGGAGCCCTTGCAATATTTAATATGTCCTATACTCCCAGATCCTTTGCAATATTTAATATGGCATGTATTTGAGAATCCAAATGAAGGAACTCGTTAATCCGAGAGCTTTGTATCGTCGCAATTTTAAAATATTCAGGGAGAAGTGAAAATTTCTTATGCATATACCTTCTCGAGAAAACGAGGCCAAGAATATTTTCCTTTGCAACTGACTGTCTTTCTTTCTGAAGTTGTAGATATCTATAAGTTTATTGTCTTTCTGAAGCTGAAGAGACAGCAATTTCATATATTGGCATCTAGATATCATTGAATTTATGGTGTTGGTGTCATACCCTATTCTAAGCACCCAAAGAAACTGTTTCCTTCTACCCACTAACCCTGAGGCAAGTTCTGTGATTTGGAAGATCAACAGGGTCGATCTACTGCCAAAGCTCAAATACGCCACCAATCTAGCAGGTTGCAAGTCCAGTGATATAAGGTGTCAGTTTTTTGTGTGTCGGTCGTCATTGGAGTTCGTCGACACCTTTAATGCGATGGAGTGCTTCGAGAGCCCTTCTGATGTGCAGGTTCATCCCTAGAGAATGAAACAGAAGGTAATCATGTTATCATTTTTAACGAAAGGCAAACATTTTATCAAATATATAAAACTGGAATGGTTACTTGAGTTGCTTAATAAAATTGTTTTCCATCTAATTTTTAGGATCTCCTTTACTTCAGTGGTGAGGGAACGTGTAATACATGCAAATTTGCATATTTTAATAAAATGGAATTTCAACATCTAAAAATGACACATAAAGACACAAATAATTTTCGACAAGTTTAGAGTTGAAGAGCGGGTTCGAAAAGGAACTACGATTTTTTGCTACCATGTACATGTTGCTTGCTATGCAATATTCCACACGCAGTTTGATGCCATAGGTCCTGCTCTAATCCCTCCAACAAGACAAGCCACTTTTTTTCGCCTTCTCATCTTTTATGTACGTAATGTACTTTAGCAATTCCATGAACTTCCTTTCTTATTAATAAACATATAATGGCTTCAACTGATGGTGCTGAAATGACCCTTTTCCTTCAGTCAATGGGCTTATAGTAGTAATGGTTGTGAAAACATCTCATTGTAATCAATGCTAAGTACCTGTGAGAATCCATTTGCAACTAACCCTTTTCTCTGTTATCATGCTCTTGGTCAGGGACTAGTTGATGCACAACTCTCCTTGTTTTTAAATATCTTTTCGAAAATCAGAGTTATATATGTGGAAGGACCAATTGTAATTATAATTATTATATGCTTGAACTTGTTTTTAAATATGTTTCCAAGATTTTCCTCTCATTTTTACAAAGTAGAAGAACTATCCTTCCAACTCCGTTTAATCAAATTTGAGAAACCAAGTTTTCTCCCGAAACATTATTTGATTTATTAACATTATTTCCATGTATTTTGAGAAAGGTAATTAAAAGGAATGTCTTTTTGAGTAAATTATTTGATGGGTTTTTATATTAATCAAGGAAAAATTTTGTAAATAAATTGTATTCATAGTTTGTTATTAAAGAAATCAAAACCTTAACTAAACAATATTTTCCATATACTAATCCAAAAATCTCATGTTTATGATAAAAAAATTCTATGAAGTTATAGCTAAATTGTGAAATTGTGATGAAACAAAAATTATTTTTCTTATAAGGTGGAAAACCAAGAAGGCCAATAATGAAAACATGCTAAAATTTAAGTAAATGGAGTATTGATAGCATCATCAAAAAAAATTCCATGAGTATCTTCATGCTCTATAAACTCTAGACTCATTGTCTTCTTCACTAAATTTTTTGAGCTACCTCCTTGAACTAAAGTTGTGCGGCATCCAATTGAAGCAACATCTCCTAATAATATTCACCTCTTTCCACAAAACCTGTAGACTGTGATTTTTATATGTAAATACATATCAACTATTTTTAAGTAATTTAAATACTTGCTCATGATAGTGCATGTATTTCAAATGCATAGGCCAATTTCTTCATCAATTTTCTTATGTGGGAGGAATTTTCATGCCAAGCATACCTTTATCTTTGCTAAATGTATCTCTTCCCATACCTTAGGAGGATTTTGCCTCCAAATAACCTCTGTTTATGACTTTTCTCTTTGTTCAGCATGGGTGATAGGTGTTCAATGTCTCTCACTTCAACCTCTATACATAACTTGCCAACCTTGGGCCATGACTCCAATCTTGGGAATTGAAAACTCTTGAGTGTGTAATGCAATATGGAATACACACAAACCTATTAACATCAACATAAAAACTCCATAAACAGACCCACTAATGGATATAAATCCATACATGTGTGCACTTTCGAGATGATGGATTGAAAATGACTAAGAGGGTGGAGACCTAAGGTGTTAAGAACTCATAGCCATGACTACGATAGGAAAGACAACCAAAGACTAAATAAAATAAAACCTATCAACCACCTAGTAGAACCAAGTCTATCACCAACCAGAGGCTAATGATGGCTTAAGAACTCATAAAAATAATCCACTCACATAGCACAACATTTTGCAACATATCCTTATCCATGTGAGGACAATGAAACATCGAGAACAAACTCTATATTAGGAAAATTTCCTTTGAACAAGGAACCGTTATGGTGTTAATTTTTTAATCCATCACACTCATTGCCATTATAACTTGCATGTTATGAAATATCACATATCACTAAGTGTTCCCACAAATATTGAGAGGAGAGGAGGCTTTTAGTTGTCTTGATAAAACAATTGTTATGTCCCTACCCACCCATCTAGGGGTGTGTGATAGGGATAATTTTAAGGATGGAAAATTATCTTGAAGTTCAAAACATTGGCGAATTTCACTAGTCCCTAATATGTGAACTATAAAATTATATTGATATGTTTGTAAAATTATACAAATTTATAATGATTTTATATATAGACTCTATATAATGTTGGCTATTTTTAAGGTAAAATAATTTTATATTTTAAAATTTGGGCGAATCATTTTTACAAAAAGATGGAAATTGGTGAATCTTTTTTTTGGAAAAATCATGGAAAATTAGCCCACCTGCGAATATTAGCCCCTAAAATTTTCCATGGTGTGTGATCAACATTGGCTAGGGTTCTCCAATTTTTTATTAAGGGTCGACCAACAAGATCCCACCTTCTGTCCAATATCTCTTGTTGAAAATTGATCCCTTCATTGGGTAGTCTAAATGTGTCTCCTAAGGAATATTATAAAATAATAGTGGAAATAATAATAAAATAATTAGATTACATCACCAAATTTTATAGGGGAAAAAAAAAAAACAACTTTTTAACTCGTATTTTCAACTTATCTCCCAACGATTTTACTCAAATTTCAAGTGGGGGCACTTGTTGGATTCATAATTTAATTCCTCAACCAAGGATTACTCATGTTACATATTTTCAATGGACCTTACTACACAAAAAATTATAAATACATGGAAAAACGTGAGTGCAATCATGTTTTTCATGTATTCCTCATTTTCCATGTAGCATGGTCCATCGAAAATATGTAACATGCGTACTCCTTAGATGGGAAATTAAATTCTACATCCAACGCGTGCTCCCACTTGAAATTTGAGTAAAACCGTAGGGAGATCAGATGAAAATACAAGTTGAAAAAGTAGCTTTTATTTTTATTTTTAATTTTTGATCTTTTTTACTTTTTTACTCTAAAAATGGTGAATCGTCTCCCATGGTAGAAATAATCATATTGAATCCTATGCATTCTTATAAATTTGATTTTGGTTGTACATTTTTATTTTGAAGCCCATTTTTTACCTCAAAATTTCTCTAATGACTTGGGATAGGAGGATAACCAATACTTTTGGAAGAAAGGATTTTTTACATTCTATACCTCCTTCTATAGGCCAACTATTGGATGTTTTGATGATTTTTGAGCCTTGTTACATGTGCTTGAGCATATAGATGGTTACTTAGGAGTCACCTTCTACTACTAAATTGGAAAAACCCTATCTTGCGGAAATAAAAATCCCACACTTCAAAGAATATCAGTTATTCAATAACATTGTTACTCTCAGTTACTAAGTAACCTACATAAACTCTCAATAATTTTCCCTTTTCATTTCAAAATTACACCCCCCAACAAAACTTGTTGACCCAGGGTTTCCTTTTGAGGCTTCATCCAAGTTTACCTTAATGAAGTTGATAGGTGGAGCTTCCCATTTATCTGGAACGATACCTTGAGGGGTTTTAGAGATTTGATGTTGGATAGAATTATTAGGTTTAAGATTAAAGATTTTCATTATGATTGTATTATAATCCTAATAGTTCCAATCCTTTTCTAACCACGGTGTGATAAATGCAGTTTCTTTGATGTCTTGCTTTATCATATCCCAGACCTTCTCTATATCCTTGTGTTCATTATTAAATATGTGGTAGTTTCTTTCCTTCCAAACATCCCAAAGAAGAAATATTCGGAAGAGATACCATGTACAGTTCATAATAGTATCAATAAATGTAGCTTGTCCTAAATGTGCAATGGTCTTAGTCAAACTAGTTTTTCTACACTGAGATTCTCTAAATGTGAATAACCCATCATCCCTTAAAGTGGTTGTTAATAAAAAGGTATTGAGGAGATGCTCAATTGTTTCCTTCTTTGAACAACATATGGGACAATATGACTAGTGTGTAAACTGGCGTGGATATGCCACTAGGCAGTTCTTCACAATATATCTACTAAAATATATTAGAAAATCTAAGATATACATTATGAGGATTTATTCATCCTTATATTTTTAGATCAGTTAATTATTGTTTATTTCATATACATGTAAATTATAATTACGCGGAAAATAGAGAATAGTGAAATAAAAATTACAAACCAAAAATTAACACAATATATAACCTGGAAAACTCTTTGGGATAAAACCTAACTATAAGGTGAGGCTTCTTTGCTCTATTTCTCTGTATGGAAAATTGATGCAAGTACAAATAAATGAGGCCCATGAGCTGCTATAATGCAAAAAAACTCTCTATTTTCTCTCTCCCTATCCACTCTCCGCTACTATGCTCATCTATGGAAAAAAATGCAATCGAATAAAATGGAACCCATTTTCCTCCTAGTTGTTTGGTTATAACACAACCTAAAAACCGACTAGTGGTTAATTTTGACTCCTTCAACCCTTAACTAGAGTTACAATATTGAATCTTCTAAATTATTCTTCATCATGATCACGTGGTTATCCCCTTTTCCATGAAAAGTGGGGGCTAACGTATTATCTTATTGAATCATGGTTGTCAAAACAAGAAGGTCAAATTCTAGGTGGCATAACTCTTGCATATGGACTCTGATTGAGGTGCTTTATCCCCTGATGAACCCTTAGCTAAACTGAGAGGGGGGGGGGGGGGGGGTGAATCAGTTTAGTACATTCCTGGTCATTAATACTCTTTTCATTCAACTCAAAAACTACTTCATTTTATAAGAAACTTAATACATAATGAATCAGAAAACTAAATGTGTGGGCAACAAGTAATTAAGAAGAATAATACATCACATCAACACATAATCATCAATCACATAGACAGCAGATATAAGTGGAAACCCATAAGGGATAAAACCACCTCTTATTATTGTTTTGATGCAAAGGCAAGCTCCAACTCCCTCTCACCACTTATTTTGTGTAGGCTCCGACCTACATGAGGCTACTACCTCAAATTCTGCAAGATAAAACTTTCAAGGAAGCTCCAACCCCCATCTATTTTCTACAGGCTACAACCCACAAGAGGCTCCTACCTCAACCAGCTCCAACTAGACATCTATCAAGTTACAACTTGAAACGGAAGCACCAACTCCCATGTATTTTATGCAGGCTACAACCCACAGGAGGTTCCTACCTCAAATTCTACAAGCTACAACTTGCAAGGAAGCACCAACTCCCATAAAATTTCTGCAGGCTACAACCTACAAGAGGCTCCTACCTCAAATTCGGCAAGCTACAACTTGCAAGGAAGCATAAACTCCCATAAATTTTCTACAGGCTACAACCTACAGGAGGCTCCTACCTCACCCAGCTCCAAATAGAAATTTATAAAGCTACAACTTGAAAGGAGTCTAAAATCCCCTCACTCAACATGAAACTAAAATGTTGATTTACCTGGATATCATCTATGTTATACTCCTTCTCCACTGTTGCCTCTTTAGCCTTCATATCTACTTCATATCAACTCCTGATATGCACAACATCGCAATCAACTCTCTCTTATTCTTCCACTCTCCAACCTTCTACAACTCTTTTGCATTTTTTTGCTCTCTTCCTTTCTACAGCTTTCTGACATCTCTATGCACACTGATGTTACATGTTTTATACAGATAATTACATGAATGTTTGCATTCTACAGGGAATACGAAGTGAACATGCCTAACCCTATGCCTTCCACCCATTCGATTCCTCATTCTTTAGATCAGGTTATTATATTAGAAATAATCATTACAACACTCATGGAGTTTTTCCTATGCCTACGAAGACTTGCCTTTGCATCACATACAATAAAAAATAATTTATTTATTTACAGTTACAGTTACAAGAAGTATATTTCACTCAGCCCTTTCAGCTCTTGGCTCGCTGTGCATTTTTCCTTTCTGTTGTTGTCACTGCCTTTTCTATTTCTGCAGTTATATCATAACAATTATGCACAAACGCTTTTTTCTTGACTTGACCAAGCTGGCACGTTTACAACAGTGTCACCATATCTCCTTTTTCCCGACTCTGCCTCTTCTGCTCGTGCCCGCAGTGTTCAACCTTCACCTGTTCCTTTTCTCTGTGTCGAGTCACTTACCCGAGTCTCCTTCTCTTGAATTTAGACTTTGTTTTACGTTATAAACCTCCTTTGTTCTCCGATGCGATTTAACAAAGGGAAAACCCCTACTCCCGGACTTGAAATCCTTTAGGCTTCAGCGTTGACCTGCATCGCGTCTGCTTCACTATCGCACTTCGATGTTATCATGTATTTCTTGTTATGCATATCTCTTCCAAACCCCGATGCCATTTCTCAAAGGGAAACCTTATACCTCCAGATTTGAAATCCTTTAGACTTTTTCTTTGAAACTACGTCGCATCTGGTACTCTTATCGCACTTCAAAATTTTAACATGATTCTTGAGCACTTATCCTCATGAGCTTGCGATTTGCGATATGATATTGGGTCCCACATCCATACTTCAATTCCTTTAGATTTTAGATTTGAACTATATCATGTCCGCTCCTCGTATCGCATCTCAGAATTATTGGTGGTTCTACGTTATATTCACCGCTTCCAACTCCGATGCAATTTCTTCAAAAAAAGGCCTTATTCTGGATTTGAAATCCTTTGCAATTTAACTCTGAAACTACATCGTATCCACCCATTATTGCATGTCGCAAGATTTATCTCATAGCACTAACAAGGTTCCTCTTATCATATGTGATATGCGATCGCATCGCATCGCAAACCCTACTTCTTATCGCATCACAACTTAAAACAATTAACTTGCGATAACTTAACATATAAATATAAAAATCGCCGATAGCGATGTGCGCTAAAAATCCTATGGCCGAATGCGATATAATCTAGATCATCCATTCTCCTACTTTATGTTCGCGATATGACCTTGACAGTTAATCTTCGTTTCACTCTATGGCACGATCTTCTCCATCCATCCTACACTTCAATACTGCGATTTGATCTTAACCATCCATGTCTCAAACTTTATTTCTATGATAAGATTATGATCGTCCATCTCAACACGCATATTAAGATTTATTTGCGATTTTTGGGGTCAGTTCCACGTCATCTACCATGTCATCTGCCATGTCATCTGCCACGTCATTGCCATGTCACTACCACGTCATCACCACGCCACTGCCACATTATCTTGCCATGTCATCTCCCGCACTTTGCATTTCACAATTTTTGTGTCTCTGTTGTTTTGTGATACTCCTTCTGCTCCGATTTGCAATATGTGATCAAGCCTTTTGTTGCGATTGCGATTTGCGATTTTTCTGAAAATTTACCCAACTCTGCCCGCAAAACTTCATGTGTTGTACGCACCTTCGTGCACTGTTTTGAATGCAAACTAGCCTGACTTGACCCGCGCGTTCACGGCTTTATCCATTTTTTGAACACATTCATTTCTTGTCTTAGCACGTTCACGACTCTGCCCACTCGTGCATGACTCGACCCAGCACGTTCACGACTACACCCAAGCTTGTTGGCTTTGTTTCCTTTGCTACCTTTTCTCTTTTGTTGCCTTTTCTCCTTTGCTGCCTTTGTTGCCTTTGCTCATTGATAAAGATTCTAATGCTTTTCCTTCCCTTTTTTAATGCTCCTCTGTACTTCTTTTCCCTAATGATAATTCCAGTGTTTATCCATGCCTCTTTTCTGCTCCTCTGCCTTAATCCTTTGCCTCTAATGTTGCTCATTTGGCACTTTGTTGCTCCTCTTCCCCTTTTCTTCTCCTCCACTGTAATTTTGCCTTATTTTCCTTATAGCTCCTTTATACTCTAGTTGATCCTCATATGCTCCTTTGTTCTCAATGACAATTCTGGTGCTGCTCCTTTCTGTTCCTTTCCCATCGATGACAATATTTCCAACAACCCTAATTTTCCAAACAGAGACATGCTAGTAAAAATCGTCATTAGAGAAATTTTGAGGTCTAAAATGGACCTCCTAAGGAATCTTATAAAATAATATTGGAAAAAATAAATAATATTAGATTACATCATCAAAAAGAGGGAAAAAAGAAAAAACTATTTTTTCAACTCGTATTTTCAACTTATCTCCCTAAAGTTTTACTCAAATTTTGAGTGGGACCACTCATTGGATGCAGAATTTAATTCCTTGTCCAAGGAGCACTAATGTCACATACCTTTGATGGACCCTACTACACGAAAAATGATAAATACATGAAAAAACGTTATTGCAATCACTTTTGTTTTATGTATTTCTCATTTTTCATATAGCAGGATCCTTCGAAAGTATACAACATGGGTACTCCTTGGATGGGGAATTAAATTATGCATCCAATGAGTGCTTCCACTTGAAATTTGAGTAAAACCTTAGGGAAATAAGTTGGAAATACGAGTTGAAAAAGCAATTCTTTTATTTCTTTTATTTTTTAATATTTTTACTTTTTTACTCCAAAAATGGTGAATCATTCCCCATGGTTGACATCATAATCTTGAATCCTATTGGTTCTTATAAAGTTGATTTTGGATGTAAATTTTTGTTTAAGGGCCATTTTTTACCTCAAAAAATTTCTAATGCATGTGAGTTGATTCCTCCATTTTTCCACTTTGAAAGCATCAAGATGGATGAAAAATAATATAATGATCTAATCTGGATCAATTAAAACCCTTGAAATACTCATTGAGAAAGGTCATCCCATGTTAAAATTTGTTGCATGCCAACATCCAAAGGAAAAAGCATATTTTTGACCAAATATTTTACTTCTAAATTTTTATCCATAACACTTGTGAGGGGAAGATAATTTTCCTTGTTGGCAATTGGCAAGCTTCCTTAATATTAAAGAATACCTCTTGTTTATAACCCCACCAAATTTTTTTTAGGCCTTTATGGACTTCTATTTTTCATATTGTCAGTTCATGCTAGAATTTTTCCTAATCAAGATTAGCAAGAAGAGGGGTCTAGTGTTATTTAGTCATCCAAGATCTCCATTTACAATCTGATCCTGAGGAAATCCAGTATTGGTTTATCATCATTTTATTGAAATTTATTATGTGTTTTTAAGCGCTTGAAGCTCTTTTTGATCTATCCATTTTGGAAATTATTTTCATGCATCATCCCAAAATAATTCATTATGTCCATTATAGACGTCTAACAAACAATGATTATGAGATAAGTTGGTTCTATCACGCTACATTCCAAATGAGGGAGTTAGTGTTCACTCCATGCAATCAGATGAGATCTTAGTTAGCTATATTTTATCAATACTTCCTTCTCTACACTTGTCTCCATAATTCACTACCACTTTGAAGACATAGCCACCAAGTTTTATCCCCTAGGAATAAGCATAAAATTTATGGTCTCTCAGACCAAGTCCTCCCACCAATTTTGGAAGGCACAATTTATCCTAAGTGATGAGGGCCCCTTTTTTTATATTTACTTGCCCCCGTCCAAAGGAAGAGGCACTAAAAATTGCAAATGGATTTTAGGATGAATTTTGGGTTTGCTAATGCAAATAATAGGTACAAATGAATTTCTCAAAGATTCAATTTTAGAAAAAATAATCATCCCACCATGTTAAGAGAATGAAAGGTCCAACCTACTAAATTTTTTTCCAACTTTGAGAGGAGATCGTCCTAGGTGGAATGCAAAGTGTATTTTCCACCAAAGGAGCACCCAAAATTTTTGTATGGAAGGGAGATTATTTGAAAACCAAGGATCCTAAAGATGTTAACTTGAATAACAAGAGAATTATTAAAGAAAAAAAAATTGATACTAATCCTAATTGATTGATATACCTAATGTATCCATAAAATCATATAAAAATTCTTTGAGAATGTTGGCTACCTGAACTGTTGGAATACCTGTGAACATTGTGTCATCTATGAATTGTTAATGAGAGGTAGCAAGGACTTCACCAAAACTACCTAATCCTTTAATTATATTTTCAACAACTGCAACCTTGATGGTATCTCTTATACCCTCAACCATCAGCATTAAAAGGAAAGGGGAAAGTGGCCCCCCTTATCAAATTCATTGAAAGGAGAGACATTAATGAGAATGAAGAAGAACTTGTTTAGGGATGTGAGAGAAATTATCCATTTTTTATATTACTCGGAAAACCCAAAGGCCAATATAATATGCCTAATATATTTCCAATTTAGTTTGTCGAAATCTTTAAACAATCTAAATTTATGAGCATCCTCACTTACTTGGTAGTTTTGAATGAATGACTCATTTCATGATCAAAGATAATTCTATCTAGGATTTGTCTTCATTCCACGTATCTTATTTGTCCGAGGGATATTAACCCAGAAAATAGAGGCTTGAGTTTATTTGCATTGAACTTAGTAATAATTTTATAATCAACATTGCAGAGAGAGATAATTTGAAACTTACTTGGGTCTTTAACTTTATATTCCTTGGGAAACAAAGCAATTAAAGTGGATTCAATGGTTGGAATAAAATTATAGAATATATGAGAATCCTCCACAAGTTCCCACACATCATACTTTATTATCAACAAGAAAATGTGCCAACAAGTTTGTACTAAAGCCATCTAGCCCCATATATTTTCCTTTCAACATGTTCCTAGGCTTGCTTCACTAATCCAGATTTATGAAAGAATGAAATGAAATACGGATATAAATAGAAACACATAGATACAATGAAAATAAAACTTCAATTCATTAATAACAAAGTATTGGAAAGTGTTTACATACATAATGGAAATATACTAGCTCAGGTGATGGTAGCTTATCTCTAAGAAGACATGTGGCGGCTAAATTCCTTATTAATTGTGTTACAATGAGGCATAAAGGCCTATTTATTATTGATAAATAATGGAAAACCATAAGCATCCAAAAACCTAACCCTAAGATATGAATTGTCAAAATTTTGTGGGCCCTGTTGGGGTAAATTGGTACATCAACTTCTCGGGGTCGTAACTTTGGAATATGATCTTCGTTTGATGCCTACGATGCCTTGTTAGAAATATATATCAGAGGAATAAAAATTTCAACTAAAAACTTTTGTCATAGGCTATGGGTTTTCTCATTTTCCAAAAAAATGTCGTTTAGGCCTGAAAACAGCTTCATAAGTTGGGGACCCGAAAAATTGCCAAAAATAGTAAATTGTGCTACAATTAAGGAAACTGAAAGAAATAATGGTGGGAGTCCAAGTGGAATAGTTGGGTGGCCACCAATATCCACTTGTATCATTCACTTCTTTTAGGGTGATTTCCTATATAATGGCATCATTTTTATCTTAATATGACAAGTCAAGGAATTAACTGCATAATTTTTTATATGCAACTACTCGTCAATATAGTTGAGGCTCAAATAGTAATGTTTTGAAGTAAGTGACTGATTGGAATCTGGATTAGCGGAAAAAAAATTTCCCAAAATTAAAATTTCTCATAATTGCACCAAACCAGAACGACAACGACCATCCCGTCGCCAGGAATCCCACGCAACTCATTTCGTCAAAAACCGAGTTCAGATGAAGAAGTTATAGCCTGTTGATTGTCATTCATAACAGGCAAATTTTAAAAAAAAAATTGCAGAATAGTGACAGGTTGATGACATGGCAGCCCAGTCATCACTCTAGGTATATTCAGGGAATATTCTCCAATTTTTTCCCAATGATACTGTGACAAGTGTCACAACCAGATTCACCAGTTTGGGTTTGAGAAGGTGAAATTGCCCAATGTCCTCCAAGGTTGAATTTGGGTTCATGATGAATATTTATGTGTTGGAATAATTTTTTGTATTAAGGTATGATTTTATATATATATATATATATATATGTATGTATGTATGTATGTATGTATGTATATGTATATGTATATTTATTAATTAAATCTGAACCTTATATATAATTAAATTCCTCCACATACATTATATTATTCCAAAGTTTGTATATTAATGGTGAACATTTCAAATGTATACAAAGGTTTTGATTAAACATTGGAACTATAGTCTGTTGCAAAAAGATATATATCAAAAGGAGCGGAGGTCGGGGTCGAACCCATGACCTCACTCCGCATAACCTCGCGGCTTACCATCGAGCTGCACGCAATACTTGTAATATGATGGCCAACCACATTTATTTAAAGCTTATTTGTTCTCCAACGGCAAGAATGGAGGGGGCCAGCCCCCTCCCCATACAACCGTGCTGCAGAAACCACAGGCGAGTGGAAAATTTATGTGCGAATTATATTTATAATTGCAGATTAAATTAATCTAATCCATGTTTAATATTGTTAATCTGAGGTTTTGGATAACTGCGCTTAATTCGCATTAAAACTGTGCTTATCCACATTAATCTGAGATTAGCATTAATTAAGCCTCAGTTTAAGATGAGGAGTTTTCGGCAGTTCCTCTAGTTTTAGTGGACTGCCAACTTTAGCAGGGCTGACTGGAGTCTTCTCCAGATTTGGAGGAATCTAGGGAAAAATTGAATAGGCTATATCTTGAACAATTTTCGAACAATTTTGGCTCAAGAAGAGTCATTCTTAGCAGATTGGCATGCTATAAACACATTGGTACAGGTTTTAGAGGTGGAGGAGAAATTCTAAATGTTCCTTTTTCACGTTGAAGGAAAGAGAAGCTCAGGGCCACCACGAGGGAACGCCATGCCCATATCAGCCGAAGACCAATATTGGCTCAAGAAGAGTCGTTTTTAGATGATGTTGATGCTATGAACACAATGGAATAGGTTTCATAGGCATTGGAGCACTTCTGAAAGTGTTTTTCACTTTGGAGATTAAACAAGCCTAGGGCCACGAGTATGGGAGGTTAAGCCTAGATCAGCTGGAAACCAATTTCAGAGATTGAATAGTCATTTTTCAGGTTTTTAAGTCTTCAAAATCTAAGGGAGCGGGTTTAAAATCCATTGGATAAATACAGGTGCATGTAATCATATATTTTACTCTTAATCCCAAGAGGTCCTAGCTTTTTGAAGCAGGTTCATGGAGATGTAGCCCAAGAGGGGTGAACTCCGTTATCAATTTTTGTATTATGAGTATGTTGTGTATTATTTCTCTACATTTCATTAGCTGTATATGAATTTATAACAACTAATTACCTCATAATTTTATCATCAAAGACACATAAATCCCTTCATAATTAGTTAACTTGAGACGATCCTAAACACATCATTTTAATACTGATGAGGGAGCTAGCACAACACAATTGGTTTTCCCATATTCAGATCAAGTTGGTATCAGAGGAAAGTTTAGCTCATTTTAGCCAAGGTTAGCTAGAATAATTAGCTATTGGTTTTTGAATTTTTGCAAGGAGAATTTAACTGTGTGCAAGTTTATGTGTGAAGGAGAAGGTCAAGATTGAGAACTCAGTTCTCAAATCATAGAAAGGAAGCTTTGTATGCATTACAGGTGTGATGGTAGCTTCATTAGGCAATTTTTCTAATCCATATTCCTTACAAAAACTCTTTGATAAAGAGATGTTACATAATCTCTACATCATGACTAATATGGTGCAAGAGATGTATGAAGATAAGAGGGAGAGAATTATACTTCAAGAGAATTTTATTGCCATGAAGGAGGAGAAGCAAGAGCTTCTTGAAAATATGAATGGGATGGAGACTCAGCTCCATATTGCAAATGAGAACCTAGCAAGGATGTATGAGATGGAGACTCAACTCCATGATTCCAAGGAAGCCTTAGCCATGTATGTGCATGAAAAAGAGGTATGCAATTCCAGTTCCTCTCAAAATGACTGTGTAGGTTCTTTTGAAAGACGCACTAGAGGAATAGGGTCCAAATTATTGATGAAGTTGGGTTATGAAGGTAAAGTATTTGGCAAAAATGCATGAGACATAGTTGAGACAATGTTGTTGAGGAAAGGCCTAAGCATTTGGGTCTTGGTTATGGACAACATGATGGAGAAAGCTTTAAATCCAAGGAGTCACATGAAGGCGTTCCAAGAAGGACTTTCATTTCATGTTCATTACCTCAAACTTGTGAAGATTGTGTTCATCAGGAATGAAAAAATTTTACACCCACTTTGCAAGAAGGTGCTCATAAGCATGCAGCTAATGAGAATGGTGAACAAGAGGATGTTGAAAGCTCTAAATTCATTGAATGCATTGTTGGTATTCCAAAGAGAGCCACTACCTCATCAAATTCACCTCCTCAAGAAGGCGACAAAGGTGAAAGTTCAAGGTATAAATATGCTTTTAATCAAGTTTCTTTTGATTATGATAAACATGGTAAATATTCACTTAAGATTTGGAGAAATTTTTCATGTTCCTTTTGTGGTTTTGATAACCATAATGTTTCAAGATGTTGGAAGAAGATAGCCATGCACAGGAAACTTTCAAAGCAAAGGAGGCAAGAATCCAAAGTTCCATTGAACAAAGCAAACCATGTTGAAAAGAAGATGCAATTGTTTTGCACTCATTGCCATAAGCAAGGTCATATTGTAGACAAGTGTTGGAATCTGTATCCAACAAGTAATCCACGAAATTTGAAGAAGGTGGAGAAAGAGAATGGAAAGAATGGAAAAGAAGATTTCATAATTGATGTGGCTCAAGATGATTCACATTATGAAGTGCAGCTAAAAGAAGCGCCACTGAAATGGTTTTCTCTTTTGTCTCTACAATGCATGTTGCATGTTTATGCCAAGAAGGTGTTTAAAAGTGGAGTATGTTGACTCACTTTATTGCAGCAAAATTTGTTCATTTCATCTCTTTAAGTACATGTACATATAAATGGGGTTCTTGTACTTATGATTGTACTTGTGAGAGATTTGAAGAATTGTATACATGCATGAGAGTTTGTCTATGAATGGTGGAATTTTGATGGTTTCATTGTGCTTGAACATGCTTGATTAATTGACTTGTGTTGGTCGATTGCTTTGTTTACAATGTATGTTGTCAACTTCAGAGTGTTGATCATTTGCACATGCATGAGTGTCGACTTGTGTTGGTCGATTGTGTGTTACATGCATGTCATATCGACTTGGAAGAGTTGATTGAGTCTCCAAATATGAAAAGGAGATGTTGACGAAGTGTTTCATGAAATGTGAAATTCATTTAGTTTTGGGAAAATAATCATCAAATTATTATACATGCCTATGCTTGACTTGAGAGTTAGTCGTTTAAAGAGGCATGTTTTGTCGACTTGTGTTTGGTCGATGAGTTTTGACACCAAGATGTAAGAGTACAGTGCAATGTTCACATGATCTGAAATTTGTTTCTTTGAAGGAGCAAGAGGATATGTCGTCAAGTTATGTTTCTTGCATGATTTGTTTTTCAGATTGATGGTTGTGTTTGTGACAAGATGTCAAAAAAAAAAGTTTGCAGCCATTGTAGACCATTCTATGCGTTGATGCCAAGAAGAGAAGGATATGGTGAATACATTCTTCCACATGTGGAATTTGGAACCGTGGAGATAAAATAATGGTCATTTCTTTTCTTGTTATTACTCATGTTGGAACTCATTGTTGTGGTTCACTTAGATGGGCTTAATTTGGAAAAGTGGTTTCCAAGGAGAATCTTGCATCGAACGCATGTTTGTGCAAAGGAGGAACATGATTCTCGGTGGGAAGGCAATCAGTTAGTTTTCCAAGAACCAAGGAATCGATTTGGTACAGCAAAGTGTTATATCAGTCAGCAAGCAACCAACAAGTGTTGGATTGGGTTAGCAGAAAAAGGAGAACATTGGTTGAAGAGCCAAGCCATTTGCAAGGCAAGGCATGTCAGTGAACCCAAGTGGTTTTCATGGCAATTTTTCCAAGTAGAATAGAGATGATAGAACTTTCAAAACAGAAGAGTATTCAGCTCTCATGAGATAATGATCTGGGTAAATTCCTGATACCCTTTAAACCAAGACCTTTTACTTCGGCTAATGTGTTAGAATTGCATAAAAGCATTAATGAATACAAAAGAGCACATATGCATGTTGTAAAGAAGATGAACATAACAAACATTAGCAACATACGATATTGATAACGGAGTTCGTCCAGGAGGGACTATGTCTCCAAGCCTCAGTGTCAAGATGGTGTAGGCCACTGCATTAAGTGTTGGAAAGAGTGATGATGTACATGGATGGTGTTTTCTCTCTCATACAAGGAAAATGACCTCACACAGGAGTGGTTGGACCTCTCCATGATATGTTCTACTACAAGAACTCTCACTCTCAAAAATGACTCCTATCAGTATGACAATAACTCACACATAATGACCATGAGTATCCCACCAGCAGGGAAACAAAGGGATCTCAATCAAACTTACATGTGACAATGAGTATCCCTCCAACATGGAAACCAAGGGATCTCAAACAAAATAAAATCCATGATAGAAATTACATCTCACATCAAGAACAAAACAATATCCCACATCAAACATAAATAGGGATTTATACAACACAAAGCATCTCATAGAAAAGAGACCAAGAATTACATGATTACACTACATATACCTCACACCCTGGAGCTATTTGAAGAAAATGATGATAAATTTTTGGATCTGGTTGTACCATCAATGTCATGGCGTCGAATATCCCGAAATCAACTGCTCACTCACCGAATGCTGACACCTGCAACTCCACTTTGAAAAGTGGCTGAAAACATAAGGCTTAGATGGAAAATATGACTGCATCGTTGAACTCGAGTCATCGAGAGGTGTAGGATCGACTCTCAATTTGTTGAATTTTGACAAAGTGAAATTCTGGGCCTTAGGGAATCTTTTAGATTCCCCCTAGATTCCTCAAAGAAGTTGCTCCACCAGGAAATCTGAAAAATCTGCAACTCAAAACAGGAATCAGATCTCACCGTTGACATCCTTGTGATATTCTAAGAAGAATGAGTATAAGGTTGACCTCATTCTGACACTCGAAAATTTCGGCCTCCAAGGAATCTAGAAGATTCCTGAATATTCTCCTCCATAGGGGATCTACAAAATTGTTACTCAAAAGGAAAATATGGGCACACCTTCATGCTCCCTGCGAAATTCTAGTTAAAATGCATATAATTATTAATACATTCTGACACAAGGAAATTTTACCTCCTTGGAATCTTCATGGGCATCAAGGAATATTTTTCCTCGAACTATGTGTCATAATTCTGCCTTCTCTTCCTCTACCTCAAAATTCATGCCCACATTTTCACTGGTTTGGCCTAGGCGCACTAGGAAAGTGATGGGTTTTATACAAAAATGTTGGCAAAGTTTACAAAGGCAAGTGGTTGGCGTAGTGGTAAAAATGGGTCATTGGTGGAGGAGAGGTTGGGGGGTCAAATCCCGAACCTCCCATAATAGGCATGTGGATATTTTTTTAAATAAAATGTATTTAAGTTTTGGGGGGTCGGACCCGCATTGGGCGGCCCGCCCCAACTCCCCACTGGTTTTGCAACGGTCACGTTATATGTGTGTGTGTGTGTGTGTGTGTGTGTGGCATTTGATTGGTTGATTGTCATGTTTGTTGACTGTTGTACGGTTTAACATGTATACCGTATATATATGGTATGGGTCCCAACCACCTTTATATATCTTAAATTCCTTATAGTTATTAACCAACGTGCCAACCATGCTATACGCTGTTTTTTTGCAAATTGTTGTTTTTGTTTAATATATGATTTTTTTTTATAAAAATAATTTTTTATATGAATTTTTAAATCGTTATAAAAATAACTATTTTAATATTTAAATGATTTTTGTTATAGATTTATTAAAAATAACTATTTTAGAACGATTTTGATGTTTTTAATGATTTTTCTATCCTTTTGTGCAAGTTGAGGACCAATGGAGGATCGCCATGTGTTAGGGCCTGGTAGGCTGCTATGTGGGTCCCACGTGCTCATTGGGATGCCATGTGGCATGTTGTGGGGCGCACTTCCCTTGCCTTGAAAAAACTTCAAACTGCTCTAAATTTCTTATACGAGCTCAGATTGACGCGTCATTCGCACCGTTGTGATCAAGGCGACGATCTATTCAATCTGAAGTTGAGTTTTCAAAATTTCTGTAACTTTTAGTTTCAAGCCTTTTTCCAAGCCACTGGTGTCTGAAGATCCACCTGGATCAATCCTCCCCACTAATAAGCTTTTGGTCCTCCAAACGCATCAACAATAATCTACAACTACTATGTACAATGTCTACACCACAAGTGTCCTAAAAAAGGTCACCCTTCCATCTCCTTCACCTTTGTTCTTCGAAGCCTTAAGCAATGAGCCGATACCTACATCCTCTACAAACCTGTAGTACATTCTATTGCAAATTATATGCTCAAATATGACCAACTATGACCCAACCATTTCTATACTTGCCACGAGTTTACATACTCAGTGGTCAAGTTTACATCAAACGTAAATCACACCCCATCTATCATTACAATACCAAAAACATCATCGTCGATCATCGTCGCATCACCCCATCTATCAACGCATCATCCTCTGTTTGAAGACGTTGATTTTCACACTTCAATTCTTCCAACGCCTTTGTCGTGGCTTGCAATTGAAGCTGCAACTGATGTTTGTCCTCCTCCTCTTGTAGAAGCATTTTCAACTCAACATTGTCTGCTTCTTGTTTCTCATAAGCTTCGTACAACATGACCACTTTCTCGGACACCCAGAGCATGGTCTCGTACATTTCTTTGACATCATCTATTTCTCAACTCAACGAATGTTCAATGGTTCATGCCTGCAATCCAAATCAGCAAGAAGCCCACTCTGGTACCACTTGACCCGGGTAAATTCCCGATACCCTTTAAACCAAGATATTTTACTTCGATTGATGTGTTAGAATTGCATCAAATCATTAATGAACATAAAATAACATATATGCATGATGTAAAGAAGATGAACATAACAAGCATTAGCAACATACAATATTGATAACAGAGTTCGTCCAGGAGGGACTAGGTCTCTGAGCCTCAGTGTCAAGATGGTGTAGGCCACTGCATTAAGTGTTGGAAAGAGTGATGATGTACATGGATGGTATTTTCTCTCTCATACAAGTAAAATTCCCTCACACAGGAGTGGTTGGACCTCTTCACAAGATGTTCTGTTACAAGGACTCTCACTCTCAAAAAGGACTCCTATCAGTATAACAATAACTCACACATAATGACTATGAGTATCCTGCCAACATGGAAACAAAGGGATCTAAATCAAACATACATGTGACAGTGAGTATCCCGCCAACATGGAAACTAAGGGATTTCAAAAAACATAACAAATCCATGATAGAAATGACATCTCACATCAAGAAAAAAACAAGATCCCACATCAAACATCAACAGGGATCTATACAACACAATGCATATCATATCAAAGAGACGAAGAAGTACATGATCACACTGCATATACCTCACATCCTGGAGCTATCTGAAGAAAATTATGATAAAATATTAGATATGGATGTACCATCAATCTCGTGGCGTCTAATATCCTGAAATTGATTGCTTACTCACAGAATGTTGACACCTACAACTCCACTTTGAAAAGCAGCCAAAAAACATAAAACTCGGATCAAAAATCTAATTGCACCACTGAACTCGCGTCGTCAAGAAGTGTAGGATTGACTGTCCATTTATTGAATTCTGATAAAGTGAAAATCAGGGCCTTAGTGAATCTTTTAGATTCCCCCTAGATTCCTCAAAGATGTTGCTCCACCAGGATTCTGAAAATCTGCAACTCAAAACAGGAATCTGATCTCACCATTGAGATCCTTGCGAAATTCTAAGAAGAATGAGTATAAGGTTGACCTCATTCTCACACCGACAAATTTCGGCCTCCAAGGAATCTAGAAGATTCCCTCAGGGTTCTTGAAGATTCTCCTCCATAGGGAATCTGCAAAAATGTTGCTCAAAAGGAAAAATCCTGGTGCACCATCGTGCTCCCTGCAAAATTCTGGTTAAACTTCATATAAATTTTAATACATTCTGACACAGGAAAATTTTACCTCCTTGGAATCTTCATGGGCATCAATGAATATTCTGCCTCAAACTGTGTGTCGTTATTCTGCCTCCTCTGCCTCTGATTCGAAATTTGCGCCCGCATCTACATAGGTCTGGCTTGGGTGCGTTGGGAAAATTATGGGTTTAATACAAAAATGTTGGCAAAGTTTACAAATGCGAGTGGTTGGTATATTGGTAAAAATGGAGCATTGGTGGAGGAGAGGTCGACTAGTCAAATCCTGACCCTCCCATAATAGGCATGCGGATGTATTTTATAAAATAAAATGTATTTAAGTTTTTGGGGCCGGACCCGCATTGGGTAGCCCACCCCAACTCCCCGCCGATTTTGCAACGGTCATGTTATATATATGTTATGGTATGGAATTTGGTTGGTTGAATGTCATGTTTGTTGACTATTGTATGGTTTAACATGTATACCATATATATATGGTATGTGCCCCCAACCACTTTTATATATATTAATTTTCATATAGTTATTAACCAACGTGCCAACCATGTTATACGTTGTGTTTTTGCAAACGAGTAGTCTTTAGTGCGACTTTTTGAAGGCTTTTATAGTGAATTTTTACGGTGTAATTTCCCTAAATTCCGGCAGGAATTTATTGAAAAGAGAAGTTTGATTGCTAACTTTGCACAATCGAAGTGCCCTAGAGGTTTTTGAGGGTGCTGAATCCATATATAGAGTCAAAAAACCAGTTTGAATAACAAAAACCAAGATTTTACCTCAAAATTTTTCACCAGATTCCAGCACCTGAAACTTCAAAAAGTTGCACTAAAGACAACTCCTTTTGCAAATGGTTGTTTTGATGTAATATATGATTTGTTAAATAGTTTAAATAGTTATAAAAATATTTCTTTTAATATTTAAATGCTTTTTGTTATATAGTTATTAAAAATAACTATTTTAGAATAATCTTGATGTTTTTAATAATCATAGATTTTTAATGAATTTTTTTGTCCTTTTGAATAATCTTGATGTTTTTAATAATTATAGATTTTTAATAAAAAAAATTGTCCTTTTGTGTAAGTTGAGGATCAATGGAGGAGCGTCATGTGTTAGGGCTGGTAGGCTGCTATGTGGGTCCCATGTGCTCACTAGGATGCCATGTGACATGTTGTGGGCCCCACTTCCCTTGGCTTGACAAAACTTCAAACTACTCTAACTTTCTTATACGAGTTCGGATTGACGCGTCGTTCAAACCGTTGCGATCAGGGCAACGATCTCTTCAATCTGAAGCTGATTTTACCACATTTCTATCACTTTGAGTTTCGAGCATTTTTCCAAGCCACTGGTGTCTGAAGATCCACCTAGATCAGATAACCAGCTTTTGTGGGTCCAAAATCATGTTAGTGGGAAGGAGTAATCAAAATCTGGATTAGAGGAAAAAAATTCCCAAAATTCAAAGTGCTCATAATTGCACCAAACCAAAACGAAAGTGACTAGCTCATTGCTAAGAATCCAACTTCGTCGAAAATCGAGTTCATATGAAGAATTTATAGCTTGTTGACCGTCGTTCAAAACAGGCAAAAAAAAAAATGCAGAACAATGACAGGTTGATGACATGGTATCCCAGTCAACACTCCAGGTATATTCAGGGAATATTCTCCAGTTTTTTCCCAATGGAACTATGACAAGTGTCACAACCAGATTCGCTAGTTTGAGTTTGAGAAGGTGAAATTGCCCAACGTCCTCCAAGGTTGAATTTGGGCTCATGAGTAATATTTATGTGATGGAACTATTTTTTGTATTAAGCTTGGATATATATATAGATATTAATTAAATACGAACCTTATATATAATTAAATTATGCCTACATTGTATTATTCCAAAGTTTGTATATTAATGGTGGGCATTTCAAACGTATACAAAGGTTTTGATTAAAAATTAGAACTGTAGTCCATTGGCAAAATATATATATCAGAAGGAGCGGAGGTGGGCATTTCAAACGTATACAAAGGTTTTGATTAAACATTGGAACTATATTCTGTTGGAAAAATATATATATCAAAAGGAGTGGAGGTCGGGGTCGAACAACCCCCCTCCGCATAACCTCGTGGCTTACCATTGGGCTGTGAGCAGTACTTGTAATATGATGGCCAACCACATTTATTTAAAGCTTAATTGTTCTCCAATGGCAGGAATGCAGGGGACCATCCCCCTTCCCATACAACCATATTGCAAAAACCACAGGTGAGCGGAGAATTTATGTGTGGATTATATTTATAATTATGGATTAAATTAATCTAATCCATGTTTAATATTGTTAATCTGAGGTTTTGGATAACTGCGCTTAGTACGCATTAAAACTACACTTATCCACATTAATCCGAGTTTAGCATTAATTAAGCCTCATTTTAAGATGGCGAGTTTTTCGGCAGTTCCTCCAATTTTGGCGGACTGCCAACTTTGGCAGGGCTAACTGGAGTCTTCTCTAGATTTGGAGGAGGAATATAGGGGGAAATTGAATATGCCATATCTTGAGAATTTTTCAACCAATTTTGGCTCAAGAAGAGTCATTCTTAGCAGATTGGCATGCCCTAAACACATCGGTATAGGTTGCAGTGGTAGAGGAGCAATTCTAAAGGTTATTTTGTCACTTTGGAGATTAAACAATCTTAGGGCCAACAGGATGGGAGGTCAATCCTAGATCAGCTAGAAACCAATTTCAGAGATTGAATAGTCATTTTTGAGGTTTTTGGGTCTTCTAAATCCAATGGAGTAGGTTCAAATCCATTAGAGCACTACAGGTGCATGTAAGCATACATTTTACTCTTAATCCCAAGAGGGCCTAGCCAGTTGAAGCAGGACCATGGAGATGTAACCCAGGAGGGGTGAACTATGTTATTGGCTATTGTATTATGTGTATGTTGTGTGTTATTTCTATGCGTTTTATTTGTTTTATATGAGTTTTTAACAGCTAATTAACTCATATTTTTATCATCAAAGACACATAAAACTTGACATATAAATCCCTTCACAATTGGTTAACTTGAGACGATCCTAAACACATCATTTTAATACTCATGAGGGAGCTAGCACAGCAAAACTAGTTTGCCCATATTTAGATCAGTGACTAGCTCCCTTTCTATATCTTCATGATCAGCTAGCTTATCGCCTTACATATCCTTTATTGATGAAATTATATTATGATGATGGGTTTTGAAATAACTTGGTGCTTTACCCCCTTCTCAATCCATTGCACTCTGTATTTTTTTTTCCTAATAATTTTGCTTGCTTGCCTATGGCATCTAGTTGGATTTGAAGTGATGCTTATTTAGTAATGAGCAAATCAATTCTCCCATATAAGATCATAGTTTATTGTAGCCACTCCATTTTGTCATCCATCTCTCTCTTAGTCTTAAACATGTCTCGAAATTCCACTTTATTCCATTTCTAAAGATAGATTTTTAGGTACTTTATGTTAGAAAATTAAATATTACAGAGCAATGCAACACATAAAATATGCCGAAAATAAAAGCACACAAAACACATAAAACTAGAGAGACACAGATATACGTGGTTCACCCAATTTGGGCTACGTCCACCCCGAACAGCCAGTCCTTCCTTTCTATTATTCAGCAAAATGAAAAACAAAACCTACAGCAGATCCGCTGTAATATCCTCCGTTCTTTCTCACAGTCTCCCTCTCTGTTTCTCGCTCCGAGAATACACATACGATACACAGCCACAATACAATGCCCTAATAAAAGTGAGGGGTTGCCTTCTAGGGAAAAAAACCCTAATCTAAACATAACTTCTACCGTCAGCTCATTTGCCTAATGAACGGCCCAGATTGACTAGAAATTACTATACTTTTACAAGGCCATTTTACATCTGTTTTTAGCTTCGAGGGCGCTGCCCCCAAAAACCCCCACTAGGGGGGGGGCTCTGAAAAGCGCTGCCGCCCCCCCTGGACCCCCCACGGCAACGATTAATTACGGGCGGCGTTGCCGCCCCTTTTAAGGTACAGGGGTCCAATGCTGTGATACAAGGTAAACAAGATAATCAGGCTCCACACCCAACAATCTCCCACTTGGAGACTAATTGTAGCAACTCCACCGCTGCTTCATTTGCTGGACAATGACTCCTCTTTGGACCTGGTTGTTTCTCATATTCATCGTCATCCTTGAAGACCAATTGAAACTGAGCATGTTCTCAGTTTCTCCCTGGTTACAAATTTTGTTAGCATATCTGCAGGATTCTGGCTAGTGTGTATCTTTTCCAGCTTCAACTCTCCATCTTCCAATACTGACCGTATGAAATGGTACTTGAGATGTATGTTTTTAGTCCTGGAATGAAATGCCGAGTTCTTTGCAAGATGAATAGCACTTTGGCTATCACTGTATAGTGTGCCCATATCATGCTTCTTACCCAATTCATCCATAAACCTTTGTAACCAAATCATTTCTTTACTAGCCTCTGTAGCAGCAACATACTCTGCTTTTGTTGTTGAAAGTGCAACAACACTTTGGATTTTTGAAACCCAACTGACAGCTGTTCCACCTACAATAAATACATATCCTGTAGTGCTCCTCCTGTTATCTCTGTCACCTGCCATATCTGCATCAACATATCCCTGTAGAGCAATGTTTGAACCACCAAAGCATAATGCTTGATTTGTGGTACCTCTCAAATATCCGAGAATCCATTTTACTGCCATCCAATGTTCTTTTCCTGGATTATTCATGTACCTACTTACAACTCCCACTGCATGTGCAATATCAGGCCTTGTGCAGACCATTGCATACATTAAGCTTCCAACTGCTGATGCATATGGAACTTTAGACATATATTCAATTTCTTCTTGGGTCTTTGGGCACATCTCCTTACTAAGTTTGAAATGGCTAGCAAAAGGTGTACTAACTGGTTTTGCATTCTGCATATTAAATCTTTTCAACACCTTCTCTATGTACTCATTCTGAGACAGTGTTCATTTGCGATTTTTCCTGTCAATAGTTATCCTCATACCAAGGATTTGTTTTGCAGCTCCCAAATCCTTCATTGCAAATGAATTTTCCAATTTTCTTTTGAGCACATTTATTTCCTGCATGTTAGACCCTGCAACAAGCATGTCATCTACATACAATAACAATATAATATAGCTAACATCATTTTTCCTTTTTAGATAAACACAATGATCAAAGTGACATCTAGTATAACCTTGTTCAGACATAAACTTTTAAAATTTTAGATATCACTGCCTTGGAGCCTGTTTTAAGCCATACAAGCTCTTCTTTAACCTGCACACCAATTTTTCTTTCCCTTTTACCTCATATCCTTCTGGTTGCTGCATGTATATCTCTTCCTCCAAATCTCCATGGAGAAATGTTGTCTTTACATCTAACTGTTCAAGATGTAAATATTTTGTTGCTACTAGACTTAAGATAGTTCTGATTGAATTCATCTTAACAACAAGAGAAAATATTTCATCAAAATCAATACCTTTATTTTGTGTAAACCCCTTCACCACAAGTCTAGCTTTGTACCTCTGTTTTCCTCCATCTTCTTTTTTCAGCCTGTAAACCCATTTATTCTGCAATGTAGTTTTACCTGCAGGCAACCTGACTAAGTCCCAAGTCTGGTTATGCATTAAGGAGTCCATCTCTTCTTCCATGGCTAGCTCCCACTTCTTCCTACTTTCAACTTGCATTGCTTCTTCATAACATTCAGGTTCACCAGAATCAGTCAGCAATAAATAATATAATGAAGGAGAGTATCGTTCACCACTTTCAGGTGTTTGAGGTGCCTGTTGCTATTGTGGTGGTTGCTGCTGCTGTGGTTGTTGATTATTATTATTTTCAGGCACCTTTACTTTTTCAGATATCTCATCAAGAACCGCGTATTCCTTGCTTTCTTTTTCCTATTTCTTTTCCTGCAACTGATTCTCATACAAGACCTTTTCATTGAATATTACATCTCTGCTCCTAATGATTTTGTGATTTTCATAATCATATAAGCGATAACCAAAATCATTAGCACCATATCCAATAAAGGTACATTTCTTTGATTTTGCCTCAAGCTTTGTTCTATTTTCTTTATTAATATGGACAAAGGCCTCATAACCAAAAGGCTTTAAAAAAGAGTCGTTTACCTTTTTACCTGTCCATGCTTCCTCTGGAATACCACCATCCAAGGAACTTGAAGGCCCTCTGTTTATTAGATAAACAGCAGTATCTACAGCATCTGCCCAAAATTGTAAAGGCAATCATGCATGCAATCTCATGCACCTTGCACGCTCCATGATTGTTTTGTTCATCCTTTCTGACACACCATTTTCTTGTGGTGTTCTTGGAACTGTCTTCTCTCTGCGAATTCCATGCTCTGAACAGTACCTATCAAACTCTTTGCTGCAATATTCACCTCCATTTTCTGATCTGAGACGCTTCAACTTCTTTCCTGTCTCAATCTCAACCAAAGCTTTCCATTTCTTGAAAGTATCAAATACATCATATTTATTCTGAATACAATAATTCCATGTTTTTCTAGTTGCATCATCAATAAAAGTAACATAATAATGAGAGCCACTGGGAGATGATACCTGAGTAGGTCCCCATACATCTGTATGCACAAGCTCCAATTTTTCACTCTTCTTTTCTTTCCCAACTCTGAGAAATCTGACTCTCTTCTGTTTTCCATAAATGCAATTCTCACAGAAATCCAAATCAACATTCTTCAAACTTGGCAACAAATTTCTTGAGTGGAGAATCTTCATTCCCTTCTCACTCATGTGTCCGAGCCTATGATGCCATAATGCTGCATCTGCTCCTTTGGAAGTTAAAGCATTAATAGAGTTAGAAATACCATTGCATAAATACAATGTACCAACCTTTTCACCTTTTGCTATTACCAGGGCTCCTTTGGTGACCTTCCAAGTTTTATCTGTGAAAGTTGTCACACAACCTTCACCGCCTAATTGCCCTGTTGAAATCAGATTTTTCTTCAGATCTGGAACATGCCTTACCTCCTTTAGTAGCCATTGGTTTCCATTATGTTGTTTTACAAGAACTTTACCCATTCCAACAATTTTACAGGGTTTATCATCACCCAAACAAACTTGTCCAAAATCTCCTTGAACATAGTCATGAAAATATTTCTTATCAGGTGTGGCATGGATTGAAGCCCCTAAATCTACAACCCAAGAATCAGTAGCATTTTCGAAAGAAAGAATCAAAGCATCTTGTAACACATCACCTATCACATTTGCTTCATGATTGTTTTCTTGCTGTGTGTCTCCTTCTTTTCCCTTCCAAGATCTACAGTCTTTCTTTAGGTGTCCTTTCTTTCCGCAATTCCAGCACACTATCCTTGATCTGGACTTGGATCTGCCTTTCCTTGATTTACTGCGATATCCCGAGCTCTTTCATATTTCCATTCTTCTTCCCCTAGACTCTACACTCAAAGCATTACCTGATGTCTCACCGGAGCTTTTCCGTCGCATTTCCTTGCTAAGGATAGCACCAACAACATCATCAGACTTTAAAGTACTATATCTAGAGACAGAGTTACTAATGGCCATTACTAAACCATTCCAACTCTCTGGCAATGAGCACAAGAATAACAGAGCTCTAACTTCATCATCAAAGTTTACCCCTACAGAACTTAACTGACTGGTAACTGTATTAAATTCATTTAAATGGTCTGCAACAGATCCACCTTTCGACATCTTCATATTAAATAGTCGTTTCATAAGAAATACCTTGTTTGAGGCCAAGGGTTTTTCATATATGTTACACCAATTTTTGGTCATCTAACCTGTTATTATTAGATGAACCCAAGTACACCATGTAAGACCAATTTTACCCTAAGTAAAATTGCTTTCACCACATAAAATAACTTATTTGTTTATATTTCCTAGTCATATTTAACCCAAAATAAGGAACTTAATTAAATAAATCCTTATTTATTTAATTATTCCCTAAGAGTAAGTTATTTAAATCATTATTTAAATAATATTCTTAGTTAAATTTGACTAAATCATCCATAAATAATTAAATAAACCATTATTTATTTAATTATATTCCCATCACTTCCTAAGATGATAAATAAACCATTTATTTATTTATTATTTATAAATAAAGGAATTGACCCAAGTCAAGAACCCTTTTCCCTCCAACAAATATAATAAAATATTCCTAAAGGGTGCTTCTAGAATTCGATTAATAATATTTTGTTCATGCACCGAGTTCTAGACTGCCCCAATATTTTGTTATAAATAGGGGGGTTTTCCCCATTCATTAGCCACCTTCATTGCATTAGATCACTCTGGATCTACTCTTCGTCACCATTTTCCATTTTTGTTTTATGAACTCCCATTGAGTTCCATGTTTTCTTTTCTACACCAATAAGAGAGAGGAATTTTAGATCTGAAACACTGAGGAGTTCCAAGAACCCATCCCACTGAGGAGAACCAGAAAACACCTTTCTTGTTTTCCTCTTAGGTGCCCCATTCTTTAATATAATACAAAATCATTCTTTTAAACACTTTTTTCTTGTCTTGTCTATTGGATGCATGGAGCCATATTATATTTTATCTACTTAATGTCTTTTTGTCCTTAGATATGAATTTGTGCAGCAAACTTAAAGATATTTTGCAGCCATAATCAATGTTAGGGCTATCTGTTATGTGTAGTTAAAGTGATCTTTTACGACGAAAGATTCATACTAACAATTGGTGACTCCACACGGTTTTCGCGACTCATCATCTCTTTATTTATTCCTCGCATATTAGGATATCCACTGCTTCTGCACTTGTGCTCTCTCTTCCATTTTTTTTTTCCTATTTTTATGGTGATTTTCACCCCTAAAACCTTTAAACAATAAATTTTTAACTTCCGTGTGTTTCGGCCCTATTGCGACAGACATCACCTCCCACCCGAGACGACAAAATTTTCCTCAAATCTACCGCCGAGACAGTCTCTCTCGTGTGTCGCACTTTATGGGCCCGAAAAGTGCGACCAGCCCAGGATGCACTTTTCTCGCCCAAACTGCGACCCGGACTGAAAACAGTCAACCTCGCGACTCGCACCTTTTTGCAAATTTTTCTAAAGACTTTTTCTCGGGGTTCTTATCGTTTTCCGTCGTGGTTTCTCTGACTTTTCTCTCCCCGTTTGGACCTGTTTCTAATTTGCTTCACTCAACTAAGAAGAAATATTGCCCCTTAGGGCTCTAATACCCCCCACTTTTTGTGGGCGAGTCTTTTCTGTTACAGAAGTCTAAATTTACAGAGTTTCAACCCTGTTTTTCTCAGATCTGATACCTCCTCTTCAGATCCCTTTAGATCAGCTCTTCTCCCTCTCAAAACACCTCATATCGTTTTTTTTGGGTTCACTTCTAAGGCCACCGCCTTATCTCTCCTATTTTTCGTTGATCTCCTCCTTTTTAGCAGCAACCTTGCCTCTGCCTATTTGTTGTTCTCTGCACCACTTTTCAGCAGATTTACCCTTTAGATCCCAGTCCCTCCGGACCTTAGATATATTGGCCTCTTTTCAGCGTGCTTTGCCTAGTTTTTCCCTCTTATCGACTAGTTTTGGGAGACCCGCCTTCTTGGGTTAGATTGCTGCATTTTTAGTTGTTAATTTTCTGTTCTTTCAGTTTCATTTACTGCAAATTTCTTTTCCATTACGCAGCACACTTTTTTTTACTCTCAAAACGTCTTGGTTTAAACAATTAAAATTAATGCACGCCACACACTGACCCTAAGTGAAGAAGCGCCTTGTTAACACCACCTGGCAAAGAATTTAAAATCAATTGTCACTGCACCTTTCTGCCCTTGACCTCACTTGATTTTGTCCCTCCCTTCCCTTGTCGGTCTTTCTTCTTCCCATCATCATTGCACCCCCAAGGCGCCTTTCCCGGAGACTTCTTGGCCTTCACCCTCAGTTTTCGCTTGGTCGACTTCCTCCTTCCTGTCGTCATCGAGTAAGTCCTCCCCCGAGTCCGCACTCCGACTCTTCCTCTGATTGTTTGGGTTCTCCCCCTCCTCTTGGTTCCCCCCCTGTTACCTTCACCATGTCTAGTTCCGGACCTAGCCCTAACCCCAGTTCTACTGCCGGGTCCATTTCCAGTGGAACCCCTACGGGACCTACCTCGACTGCCCCATTACTCCCTTATATGGCCGGCCTCAGTCTCCTTGATTTCAATCAGCTGATTAATGATTTTATTCGCCACGATGTTAGTTGGCCTGCTATGCCAACCAAGCTCCCCTCCGACATTCCCAAGTTCGAAGGCCTTGCTAGTGAGGATCCCTCCAACCATATCCGATCCTTCCATATGTGGTGTTCCTCAAATTCCATTACTGATGACTCTATCCGTCTTAGATTGTTCCAACGCACGCTTACAGGCGAAGCTTCTAAATGGTATGTTGAACAGGCCACCTCCTCCCATACCACTTTTGCGACCATTGCCCAAGCCTTCTTATCTTATTTCCAGCTCCCTCTCCGATACGACACTGGTACCGAGATTTTCACCTCCTTCCGTCAATCCTCCTCAACCCGCCTTTCCGCTCATGTCCAAGAATGGCGGCGCAGAAGAAGCTTATGCCAAGCTCCCCCCTTTGAAGATCGGGTTTACATGGACTGGTTCCTTCGCTCTCTCTTACCTCCCATTGGCAAAGATGTCGCATCCCATTTTCCCCAAACCGAAGAAGCCGCCCTCCAAATTGCCTTGAAGTATGACCTTATCTACGCCCAATCTGGTTATGTTTATACCGTTCTTCCTGACCTTCCCAAACCCGGTGGCCCTAATGCCTCAGGGGCATCTCATTCTGCCAACGATATCATTAGTACCCTGTCACATACCTCTGCCCAACCTCCTCCAGGCCATGGTTTTCCTCTAGGGACTAGCCCCTCCGGCGTTTTTTCCCCTCCAGGCAGCATGTATTCAGGCTATGGCATGCCTCCTCCTTTCCCACCCCCCTGCTTACCTTACTACTGCCCACCCTACTCCTTATCCATATCTACAACCTGGTGTCCCAGCTCCTCCAGCATTTGGACCTCCCACTCCCTTGCCTTCTCCACCCCCACAACCGCACTTACTACCCCCTCTAGGGAAAATATTTGCACAACAAGGGGCACCTAATTTTCCTCCTTCTCAAAGAAGGAGAAGAGGCAATCTATCCGCTTCTGGCAATCGTGGATCCACTCCTTCCAGTATTGACTCTACCACTGCCAATCAGTCATAGGGCCCTCAGCCTCAGCCGGATAGGCCGCTTCGCACCAATAAGCCTTGTTCTTGTTACAGTGTTTATGGTCACTACACTCATTATTGTCCCTTATTACCACAAATGCGGCAACTTTGGGATTCTCAGGCCACCGTACGGGGACAACACTCCTCCCCTACTACCCCTCCCACCCTCGTTACTTCTCAACCTGTTGTGATTACCGATCCTTTCCCGCAACAAGGATTCGTGGCCACTCAACCACCTCACACCCCAGTAACCACTCAACCTTCCCCTTTTGGTTCCTCTGATTACTAGATTCTCATGATGGCTTCTGACCCACCTCTCATTGACGACCTCAACCTTCAAACTCGGTCCCGTCAGTATTCCACACCTCCTGTTCCGTCTGCCTCTGAGTCTTCATCGTCAGGTCCTACAGAGCCTCTATCGACACCCAATGGCCCCTTGCAACTCCCTCTGCCCAAAGCTGAGGTTCATCCCAAGCCTCCTAAGGGATCATTACGCCGAAATGCTGCCTCTGGTCGGGCTACCCATTCATACAGCATAGTAGATGATCTGGCCCAATCTCCTGCTGCCATTTCAACACTGGAACTCCTCCAGTCGTGTCCTTCTCAAAAGAGGGCTCTACTATCTGTCGTGGGCGCTGTAGATCCTGTTGATGACCAATTTATTGTTTTCGACGCCCGTTAGTCAGACCATCCCCCTCTTCCTCCTTCAGTTTCTTTCCAAATCCCAGTCAAAATCTGAAACACCAATGTTGCTCGGTGTATTATTGATGAGGGGGCATCTACCTACGTAATGTCCGCTTCGGTTTGGAAACAACTCGGATCCCCTGAACTGGCCCCTTCCACCATCACCCTTCGTGCATGGGATGGCCATGCCTCCCAGCCCATTGGCCTATTTCGTAACTGTCCTATCACCCTTGCTAGCAAGACTATTTGTTTCGACATTGAAGTTATCAATGCCCCTCTTGACTACAACATCCTTTTGGGGTGTAGTTACACTTATGCCATGTCAGTCGTCCCGTCCGCAGTCCACCGCAAGATGTTTTTCCCTCATAATGGCAAGATTGTCACCATTGACCAATTGACCTACCATGAACCAAACTCTCAGACCTCCCATGAGTCCACCATCTCTACCGTCACCAATAAACCAATTGTTGATTCGTTGACCAGTGTTTCCCCCGGCGTCTACAAAGACTCCTCTTTGCTTGGAACTTTTCCTGGTCCTCCCACTCCTTCTCTCTTTGATCATAGCTTGGCGAACGTTTGCATGATGCAATCATCTTGGGCCGACATTACGGAGCCCACTTGGGCTAGTCAGCAACCTCAACCTCAACCAGCTCCTAGTCCTTTGCCCCTGCTAGCCACCCTTCTTCCTTCTGAATCTTCTTCTACCGCCACTCCTCATGGGTCGATTTCACCTGAAATCAACCCCCTTGGCACCATTCCTCCTAGCCATTTTCATGTTTGTCAGATCCCTTTCCTCGCTCCCCCTCCCGGAGCTTATTCGGTCCCTACCTTGGCCAACTTATCCCTCCCCAACTTGACCTTGGGTATACCTGTTTGGTATCTTGACCCTCCACCCACCACTCCGCCAGGTCACCCTAAACCATATATTACCTTGACCCCGGTTCAACCAATCCCCACGACTTCTCTTGCTACACCGGTACCTCAGTCACCTCAACAAGCACCGCCTCCTGTTGCAACCACTTCACATAAAAATGGAAAAGCTCGCAGGGGGGCATCAAAGGACAAACCTACCCCGCCCAACCCTGCCCATCCTTGACCTCCCAAGCATCCCATCCAGTGTGCTCTATGTGATTTTGTCGGTCACGCCACTCATACCTGTCCTAAATTACCACCTATCAAGACCATGGTTAATGAAACATTTCCAGAATCAGACATCCCTGAAGTCCATGTCACCATACCAGATTCTACCCCTAAACTTAGAAACTTTCGCACCAATCACCCTTGTTCTTTGTGCAATTTCCGTGGCCACTATACCCACCTTTGCCCCCATCTTGACGAGTATCATGCTTCTTTAGCCACATACCGCTAATTCGAAGCCACTCTCGCCCGTAATCCTTCTTCCCTCAGACCGGACCACCTGTCTACCACGATTACCATTTCTCCTCCTGATACTGAAATGACCGAAACCTCAGCTACCATTTCCTACCTTTCCTCATCACCACGATTCTCGAATACCAACCCCTTAGTACCTTCCCCCGATACTTCGCCTGATCATTCAACTACTCACTCTGTCACCTCACACGACATCATACCTGTGAGCCCTTCCCATCACAACCCAGAGTCTTATCCCTTTACCTCTTCAGGTCCACCCCTCCCATCCTCTCTTCCCATCTTCCCGTCCGATGACAACATCATGGAAGCCCTGACCAACCCTGCTTTTCCAGGGGACGATATGCACCATCGTGCATATTTCCTCCCACGTCAATCCCATGACCAATATGCCCTCGACTCCAAAGACTTCATTCCTGATAAAGTTGATTAGTTCAAAAACCCCATTCCTGCACCTGACGCTTTAGAAGAAGGAAATATGGCTAACGTCTCTCCCACCATCAAAATCGACATTCCTGTCAAGCCAGGTATTGAAGAACATATCACCATGGGTGCCCAATGCACCCCGGAAGAAATTGAAGCCTACACGAAACTCTTCAAAGTATTCCATGATTTTTTCGCCTGGTCATACTCAGAAATGCCTGGACTCGCTCCTGCCATTGTCGAACATCCCATCGACACATGGCCTGATGCCATTCCCGTTCGTCAAAAGTTGAGACCCATTAATCCTTCTAGACGTGAAGCCATCAACGCTGAAATCGACAAACTCCGGCAAGCTAGTTTTATCTACCCCATTGAATATACCACTTGGGTGTCTAACCCAGTTCCCATCCTCAACAAACAAGGCACCATTCCTATTTGCACCGAATTTCACGATCTGAACAAATCTTGTCCCAAAGACAACTCCCCCACACCATTTATTGACCAAATCATTGATGAGTGTGCGGGACACGAGATTCTCTCCTTTATGGATGGCTTCTCCGGATACAACCAAATTGTTATCCGTCGTGCTAATCAACTTAAAACCGCGTTCATTAGTCTGTGGGGCACTTTCACATACTCAGTCATGCCATTTGGCCTTAAAAACGCCAGCGCCACCTTTCAACGAGCCATGTCTTACTGCTTCCATGACTTAGTCCATATTATCCTTGCCTATTTAGACGACCTTACTATACGTTCTAAACATCGGGTGCAACACCTTCCTAACCTGCGCACCATTTTTCTCTGATGCTGCAAGTATAACATTCGCCTTAACCCTTTGAAATGTGTCTTCTCTGTTCTCGCCGGTCGTCTCCTCGGTTTCATCGTGTCTAAAGACGGGATAACTCTCGACCCTGTTGGTTCGCTTGAACTTTCTTCAGTGATCACCTTGGGCTCAACATCGGTAGATCCTTTATCTGCTTACTCTTCGGTCGCCCCTTGTGACGATGCAGATGTGAACCTTTCTTCTCATCATAACGAGTTAGGTAGCTTCGCCACGTCCGGTGGTCTTTCTTCCACCAGTCACCGCATCTTCAATCACGATTATGACATTATGGACCGAATCATCTCCCCTGACCTTCTCCATTCCCCCTTACATCGAACCCATGCATTCACACCACATACACCTTGTGGCCGTTACATTGAAACCCAATGTTTGAGTAAGGGGGCACCCATATTTGAGAGACCAAGAGAAGCAATTCCCCACTGCTCTCCTAGTATATATGGTCGTGCCGACTTTAGTACCATTATTCTTCCACATATAGAAGCCTCTCTAGAGTCCCATATCACTTCAGATCACTCCAGGGATGATACCCCTTATCGTTCATTCATCTTCCATCCGCAACCCGGTCTTTTAGACATTGTTGTTGACCATCCTATAGGTTTTCTAAGAGAGCATCAATTCATTATCTCCAAATCCTTTGTTTGGGATAATGGCACCAGGTATGCCAACCCAAAAAATTAAAGTCCATTTGATTCATATATGCAGTACTAAAAGAGATTGGTCACCCTCCACTTCCTTTCTCAGGCTACATACCCATAACAAAAACAAATGGCGCACCACTTCATTCAAATGTGTTTAGATTCCCCTTTTCCTAAATACATTTTGGCATGACCCCATCATGCTTAGGCGCACCTAAGTCCCTCAACCATACCAATCCCAGATCTCAGCCAAAAACAGCACTAAAACCCCCTTTCTCTACCAGGTCGCACTTTTCAGGTCATTTCCTGGGACAGATCGCAGTTTTCTGCCCAATACCTGATACCCAGGTCGCAGAACAGACCCCTAAAAGTGTGCCCTGGCCTGTTCATGAGCTCTGGGTACCTTTCATTTTTTAGTACCTTGATACTTCACCAGGACACATTTTTTCCATGAAGGGTCTATTCACCTCTCCTCACAGTCGAATTTCCTCACTTACGACACTTGTACTTGGGGCACCACTTTGCCTCCTTACACATCTTCGTTCGTGTTGATTTTCGTCATGAGCTACCCTATTGTACTCATGATTTTACGGTCCCCCATTGGACCTGTCCTATGAGGCAGCACCATTGAGTCACCCTTTCTTAGAGCATTGAGTCGCGTCACCATACCATTCATAGCGTCTATCCCAAGTCCCTTTGTACCCCACTATAGTCCTCCATCCTTTCCTGCTTGGTCCCTCCCTCGTGTCGCACATTATGGCCTTTAGTACCCTTGTCCACTCTCCCTCATGATATTGTGTCAGCCGCTGCCAAGACATTCATACCTTTTATGCTCTAACAAGGGAAGTCGTCCAACCGCTCCTCCGTTTCTCTCATTCCATCTTCATCATCAGTGTCTACTTGTTCGTCGCTCTCCTCCTTTCCCTCGTGCCTTAGTTGGGGTTCCCTCATTGCCTCACCTATGGCGAGACTCATTCGTCGACATCGGCTCATTTATTCCGTGCTTTGTGTCTAGGGGGTAGTGTACCTCGGTCGAGCCCTATCAAGATGATCGATTCGGCACACTCGATGGTCCGCATGTAGTGCCAGCCTATTGGTGATTCCCGAGCATGTGTGAGATGTCTCAACCCTCATGAGGGGGTGGCCCTATAGGTAGGCCCCCACATGCCCGGATGACTTCATTTCCTCCCTTGATGCAACTCCTCCCATTTGATGATATGAGCCTCAACCGCTTGCGGCGCCTCTTCGATTTGCACGTATCCGTCAGAGTTTGCGAGCCCTTCCCCGTGTGTAGGGGGCATTTGGGTGTACTTGTATCTCATGTACTACCATATTATTGTATAAGTCCTGACGATTATTCCAGGCATCACATGTATGTGGGATTCATCATGTTATTTATCTGGCTCATGTTTAGGCCAGCACATGCTTCATTATTGCGTTCTGTGGTTTTCCGGGCGCCTTATTCTTTGTACTTATTGCGTTCCATGTTTTTCCAGGCACCTTATTCTTTGTACTTTGTCTCGGTGGGCATAGGTATGCCTCCCCCACCGCCTTTAGCACAGGTACCACTTCATAGAGACTTGTTGCACCCAGATTTCTTGCCTCCCTCGTGGTCTAGCTCTTTCACACCTCGTACATCCTTACATTTTCTCTCACCTCCTCTTGATGCCCAGTGATTGAGTTCTTACAACGTACTTCGGTCATACGATTTGCTCCTAACACTCGTACGCTGGGGGGAAATCTGTTACACCATTTTTTGGTCATCTAACCTACTATCATTAGATGGACCCAAGTACACCATGTAAGAACAATTTTTACCCTACAAAATTTTCACCACATACAAAATAATTATTTTGTCATATATTCCCTATCATATTTAACCTAAAATATGAACTTAATTAAATAAATCCTTATTTATTTAATTATTCCTTAAGAATAAGTTATTTAAATCATTATTAAATAATATTCTTAGTTAAATTTGACTAAATCTCATCCATATAAATAATTAAATAAACCATTATTTATTTAATTATATTCCATCACTTTCCCGAAGATGATAAATAAAACCATTTATTTATTTATTATTTATAAATAAAGGAATTGACCCAAGTCAAGAACCCTTTTCCCTCCAACAAATACAATAAAATATTCCTAAAGGGTGCTTCTAGAATTCGATTAATAATATTTTATTCATGCACCAAGTTCTAGACCGCCCCAATATTTTGTTATAAATAGGGGGGGTTTTCTCATTCATTAGTCACCTTCATTGCATTAGATCACTCTGGATCTACTCTTGGTCACAATTTTCCATTTTGTTTTGTGAACTCCCATTGAGTTCTATGTTTGATTTTCTACATTCATAAGAGAGAGAAATGTTAGATCTGAAACACTGAGGACTTCCAAGAACCCATCTCACTGAGGAGAACCGGAAAACATCTTTCTTTTTTTCCTCTCAGGTGCCCCATTATTTAATATAATACAAAACATTCTTTTAAACACTTTGTTCTTGTCTTGTTCATTGGATGCATGGAGCCATGTTATATTTTATCTGCTTAATGTCTTTTTGTGCTTAGATCCGACCTAGGCAAAGAACTTAAAGATATTTTGCAGCCATAATCGATGTTAGGGCTATTTGCTATGCGTAGCTAAAGTGATCTTTTACGACGAAAGATTCATACTAACAATATAGTTTCTCCAACGTCTGCATCAAACCCTCTGTTTTTATTTCCTTCGAAATATTGAAGGCGGCTGACACTGCAAGGCACAACCGTACTGTTCCGAGTGCCTTTCTATCAAGAATGTTCCATTCCGCGTCTGTCATGGCTGCCAGCTTCTTTGTTTTTCCGCTGAATGGTAGGTACAGATCTTTCTGATACAAATAATATTCCATATGCATCTTCCACAGCGGAAAGTTTTGGCTGTTAAATTTCTCGACCCTAAACTTAACATCGTCCGCCATCGCTCCCACTCGAACCAGGAACCCTTCTTTCCTGCGAGTTTATCAGCCAAATATACCTCCGGCTTTGATACCAGTTGTTAGAAAATTATATATTATGGAGCAATGCAACACATAAAATATGCGGAAAAATACAAGCACACAAAACACATAAAACCTGAGAGACACAGATATACGTGGTTCACCCAGTTTGGGCTACGTCCACCCCGAACAGCCAGTCCTTCCTTTATATTATCCAACAAAATGAAGAGACAAAACCTACAGCAGATCCGCTGTAATATCCTCTGTTCTCTCTCACAGTCTCCCTCTCTGTTTCTCGCTCCAAGAATACACTCATAATACACAGCCGCAATACAATGCCCCCATATATACAAGGGGGTTGCCTTCTAGGGCAAAAAACCCTAATCTAAACATAACTTCTACCGTCAGATCATTTGCCTAATGAACGGCCCAGATTGACTAGAAATTACTATACTTTTACAAGGCAATTTTACATCTGTTTTTAGCTTCGGGGGTGCTGCCCCCGAAAACCCCCACCAGGGGGGGGCTCCGAAAAGCGCTGCTGCCCCCCTGGACCCCCCACGGCAGCGATTAATTACGGGCAGCGTTGCCGCCCCTTTTAAGTTACAGGGTTCCAATGCTGTGATACAAGGTAAACAAGATAATCAGGCTCCACACCCAACACTTTAGGCACTATTGGAATTTGTACATGGATGTGCCTTGTTTTACATCTTCTTCTTACCACCATTTCAAAATATTGTCCTAAAATTAATGGTGGTCTAAAAAAAATCTTAAAATTGAAAATTTTTATTATTAAGGCTTCCTTTCATATAAATTTATAAGCAGATCGACTAGTGACATGATCCTAAACATAATAGAATGAAGGCTTCCATCAGAATACATGTCATCAAGAGAGATTCCCATAAGAGGAATTGATCCAGTCAAGAGGCTACCTTTATTTAACCATCCATACCTAATATTACAAGTGTGAATCTCATTAATAGTTTCCAAATCCATTGTGTTCAAAAGTTAAATTATTTCCTTGTAGTGCTTTGAGTCCATATCTAATAGTGTAATACCTCTTCTTTTTCTGCCAACATGGTGATGAAGTTAAATTCACCACCAACTATTTAATGACTATCCCTAATAACCTTTACGATTACTTTCAAGGATTTTAATAATATGAATCCATTTGTTGGTTCTTCGGGACCATGCATATTCATTATTAGCCATATTTTAACCATTCCTATCAACTAAAATTTTTTTGAGAGTGTTCTCTACATAGAAATATTCTATGACTGTTATTTCAAATGGATTCCAATTGAATGAAAATCCTCTTGTGGCACCTTGTGCATCTATAACCATCTATTAACAACCTCTCTAGTTAATAGAGGCAATATTTGAGACTAGATCACTAGAATATTTAGTTTCTCGTAACATTAGGACAAAAGTTTTATTTTTGAGAAGTTTGTCTCTCAAAATCATGTGTTTCATTTTCCCATGTATTCCTATTATGTTCCATGAAATTACTTTCATCAAGAAATTTTTGGTGGGGGGATAGAAACTTATATGTCATAAGAATGATCCTACCATAATTCATGAGCATCACCCTAAATTCTTGAAAATTTTGTTTATAGCTCCTTCTTCATTTTCTTTCCTCTTTCGAAATTCTATAGGTTCCTTCAAGAGTGTTAGTATTAACTCCTATATATTTTGATGTAAGATGCTTACCTTTGGGATAAATACCTTGTGTTTCTTTACTTCTAAGAAGGTATTCTTTCAGGAACTAAAGTTATTGATTTGGAATGGTCTTGGGGTATTTCCTCTCACGTGTAGCTATAATTGACTACAAATTGAGCCCCCCAACTTCCAAATATCCACCATATTGTGATTCTCCAATATCTTATCCATCTAGCACCATATCCTCTTCTTCGTAAACCTTAGTTGGTCCATTTCTTCATTCATTTTCCTTCATTTGAGCTATTCCTTAGAATATAATTTGTTAATGATATTTTCAAGCAAGTGTGACATATAGATGTGTTTCTTACTCTCTTCCTTGTCTGAATCCTCCTCATAGCCCTTGGATGGTATCTCAAACATTTTAATGGTTTTTTATCCTTTGAGATTCTCAGGTGTGATGATTCTCTTATTGGATCTTCATTTTTAGGTGACTTTCTCAAATCCTTCTATGTATTTTTCTACAAGGATATTTGTGAGAGTCGGTGGTATGTTGAGAGGAAAATCCTAAAGAGATCATCACGCTCATGGAATTTTCAACAATTAAAATGGATATGTTCATAGTAAATTTATTGGATCTAGGTTGAATCCTAATAGCTTAAATAAGTGGATATAAGAGGGCTTGGGGGACATTCATGTAAACAAAAATACAAGTATAATAAATACAACAACCCCACTTCGTAACTTTAGCTATTTTGACAAAGGATCCAAGGGAATTTCCAATTCCTTCCAAGATTTTGGTGTCTCGGATATTATATGGCAGTGAGTAAATAGGGATCCAAAATAGAATGATAATAAATTATTCCTTATCAAGGCTAATTTTTTACTTTAGAATCAAAGATAAAGTCCCAAAAAATTGAAGAAGTATGGGCCATTTTAAAAGACTCATTCCCAGTATTCCAAGTTGGTGAAGATGGTTGTAAAAAAACCTTTTGAACAGTTTCATATCTACATGGCCTTTTAGCTTCCATCCTGTGTTGATCCACCAAATCAAAGCTATCTCAATGGACCAAATTCCCATAAACTTCCAGTCATAGAATGGTCTTGCATATATTGTACATATTCACCTATTCATAGGGTGTAATATAATACATATGGGATTAACTACCTTAGATATTCATCAACCTAATTCACAAAGGAGTTGTTGTTCCTTATTTTTTTGTTCCATATCAACTATGTCTTGCACGACAACACCAAATTTTCCTACCCTTCCTACTTTTGATTGATTTTACATTGCTTTGCCTCAATCATGGTTTGTTTATGAGTTCTTAAGCGATTTTTTTCCTTCTCTAGCCACAAAGTTATGGAAGGAGGGAGCAATCCCCCACCAGTGCCCCTCCTTCAGCTACTATGGTAGCTTAAATCAAACCCCAAGCACTCACTTGAATTCAATCCAATTATAAAGAATGTTTGTTGAAAATGAAATTAATTGATGAATTAGTGTTTAGAGAACATTACATGATAAATTCTGATAATATCTCTTATAAAAAAAATTGGATCATTCTATTGAGTAACTTTGTTGAAATATGCATTGGCTAATGCCTTTTCAATATCCATAAATAACAATAATACAAGGATCATATTATTGAAATTAATTCTCTCTCTCTCTCTCTCTCTCTCTCTCTCTCTCTCTCTCTCTCTCTCTCTCTCTCTCACATATTTTTATATTGAGTAACTTTGTTGAAATATGCATTGGCTAATGCCTTTTCAAACTCCATAAATAACAATAATACAAGGATCATATTATTGAAATTAATTCTCTCTCTCTCTCTCTCTCTCTCTCTCTCTCTCTCTCTCTCTCTCTTTCTCATGTAATGTATTAATTATATATTAAACACATATTTTTCATACTAAAATATCTCTCTCTCTCTCTCGATTTCTCATGTGATGTATTAATTATATATTAAACACATATTTTTCATACTAAAATATCTCTCTCTCTCTCTCTCTCTCTCTCTCTCTCTCTCTCTCTCTCTCTCTCTCACACTCTCACATCACATGAGAAATCACGAAGAGAGAGAGAGAGAGAGAGAGAGAGTCTCTCTCTCTCTCTCTCTCTCATGATTTCTCATGTGATGTATTAATTATATATTAAGCATGGAAGATTACACATATTTGTTGAAATATGCATTGGCTAATGCCTTTTACACAATATCTCTCTCATGTGATGTATTATTTATATATTAAGCATGGAAGATTTACACATATTTTTCATACTAAAATATAAAATTCACCTCTCAATGCAAAAAATGAGTTATGAATCTTATAATTTCAATCTCTAAGCATGGAATATTACACATCTCTTTTATACTAAATTATAAAAATCACCTCTCAATGAAAAAAAGGAGTTATGAATCTTGTAATGTCAATCATTAAGAATGCATCAAAAATATGATATTATATTTTTTATTTATATGTCATATGTTAAAATATGATATTATTATTACTTTTAAATGTCATATGTTAATTTTATATTGAACATGGAAAATTATCTAATTCAATTATATTAAATGATTAAAAATTCTTCTCAATGTAAAAAATAATTATAAATCTTTTAATGTCAATATAAGAATGATTTAGTCAACTCATATCTCTTGTCATTTGACTAAGCTATTTTTTAAAGCTAGTTATGCATTTAAAATATCAAATAATTACATTTGAGATACTTTCTTACTGTCTTTTTCCTACCACCTTAGAAACCAGACCAAGACAGAAGACTATAGAGTCTAGAGCAACTAAATTTAACCATAGTTGAATATCCATAACTTGAAAGCTAATAGAGATCATGTTTCCCCACCATGGGGGAAACCAACAACACAAACCAAAATGAGTGGTCTTTAGAATCCACAGTATCTGATTCAACGAGGAAAGGAAACTAGATATATACTCTAAAAATAAGATAATAACAACCTAGATGGGAAAGCATGAGAAACAACGATTGAAGCCATGAAATATAAGAAACATGAGAATCATGGAGACAATGAGGTGTCGAGGTTGATGGGTTGTTCCTCAACCTTGCATGGAAATGGTATGGGATATTTGGGAAGCAATCCCATCTCTAGTTTGGCAAGCCTCCCTTCCACATCCAACATGAGATCCCTGAGCTCGTCTAATCTATGCATGAGGTTAACTTGGGTTTCTTTCATGTCCACAAGAATATTAATTCCTACTAGCAACTTGAAATTCCATTACATGTCCATTATATTAAGATAATGATTTTGATGACCTATAGAGTTACAAGTTTCAGGATAACCTCTGAGTTCAAGGTGACTTGTCTTTCCTATCGAATTTCTATCTCTACTAGTTTAATTTCCATCTGGATGTTCAGAGTGGTGTGTTCATGAAATATGAAAGTTGAGGACTTGACACACAATATCACTCTAGAGCCTCCCTAAGCACCACAACCTCCACCTTTACTCTAACATCGAGCTCGCTAGTGGAAAATGACTGTTGGAGGCAATAAGACATCACTAAGACTAGGATGGAGCTAGGTGGGAAGTTGTAAGAACATGTTATCGAAGAATTTTATCATAATACCATGTCAGGAGGGTTGCACCAACAACAAGCTTAGGGAAAGTCACTCTTTGTCTGAAAAGCTTGTCAAGGAAGGAGGGTAAGCCAATATGGATGGAGAGGGACCCCACACCCAAGAACCAAACAATAATCAAAATTCATGGTGGACAAAGGGAGCATCAGGATTACGCACCAAAGGAGAAAAAAGAATGCAAACAGGTTACCCAAGAGAATCATCATGGTGGATCATGCAAGCCTCACTCAAGATTTGAAATAGAAGACGCACTAGGGATCCTTTGCCACCCTCCTTGGGAGGTGAGGTCCCATTAATGTGTCGTGAGATGGTGGCATGCATGGAGGCTAGGCAATGAGAAGGCCCATCATTTCAATACCAAGCACCATTACTGCGACAAAGACAAGAACCTCTCAATGTAAAAAATAGCTATGAATCTTGTAATTTCAATATAAAAATAACTCATATCTCCCATCATTTTATAAATGTATTGCATCTCTCTTTTTTTGTAAAAATAACTCCTCAATATTCTCTCACATCAACTTTACTTTATAAATTTACTTTATATCACTTGTTTCAAAGGTAATGATTTCCTTATTTCTATCTCCCACATTTTTACTTTATAAAATTGTTCCATGTTACTTTTTTGAAAACCGTATTATAAATTTACTTATTCTTCTTTCTTTTTTCTTTTTATTTCTTTCTTTTTAAACAAAAAAACAACAGTTTTCATTAAGATGAAAAATGTTTACATGTGTGTAATTTTCACACATAACTGCATATACAATATCCAGACCCATGGAGTGGCTATAATGAAATCCACTCTCTCTAAAGAAATTTTGCACCTTATCAGTGTGAACCCAAGGGTCTGCACAAAAAAATCAAAATGGAGCAGAGATACATATTAGTGTATTTTGATAAAAAAAAACATGAAGTATTACAAAATAAGTTGGGCCAAAAGACCCAATCCTAAAATGCAACAAGCGTGCAAGCCCAAAGGCCAATACCTCGAACAACAAATCAAAGGGCATTGAACAGAGCAAGGTGATGTCGAGTAAACCCCAAGGTTTGGAAGCGATTTGTTGATGACATGTTCATCAATTGGTCTCATGGTCATCCGAAATTAGAGGCCTTCCATCGACACTTGAATAGTCAATCTGACTCCATCAAGTTCACGATGGAAACTGAAACGGATGGGAACCTTCCTTTCCTGGATGTTCTCATCTCTATAAATAATAATGGCTCTTTTTCGCACCGTGTTTTTTGAAAAAATACGCATACAGAGCAGTATCTTCATTCTGATTCTCATCATTTTCCTACTCAAAAGCTTGGGGTTTTGAATACTTTAGCTACTAGAGCTCTTAGAATTTCTGATAGTATTCACTTAGATGAAGAGAAAGCCCATCTCCTTAAAGTCTTTGGAGAAAATTGTTATAGTAGAAGTCATGGTCTGAAGGCTTTCAGGAATGCGAGCAAAGGTCCTAGAGAGAATAAGATTAGTGGTGATGATGTTGGTAAAGTTCATTTACCTTTTATTCAAGGCACTACTGACAAGATAGCTCGGATTTTAAGGAAGCATGAGATCTCTTCTTCTTTTAAACCTTTAAACACTATTCGGGGCTCCCTTAAATCGGTTAAGGACCAGCTGGACCCTAAAAGTGTGAAAGGTGTTTATTTGATTATGTGCTCTTGCGGGACTCCCTACATTGGTGAAACTGGTCAATCGATTAATAAGAGGTTCCAGGAGCATGCTACAGATATTAGGCATGGTAGAACCAAGTCCTAGGCGTTAGTTGAGCATGCAGAAAATACGAAGCATCACATCTGTATGGAGGATGCTAGAATCCTTGCTAGGGTTGACCATTTCCATCACCGGAAATTTAGGGAGGCAATTGAGATTGAAAAGAGGTCCCACACATTGAATAAGGATGATGGTTGGAAAGTTAGCAGTTGTTGGATTCCTTCTCTTCACTCCCTGTAAGGTTCCTTTTATTCTATTTTGGTCTTATTATTGTTATTCTAATATTTTATTTTATTATTTAATTATTTATTATTTATTAAAATAAAATACATATTTTTATTTTTACTTTTAATTTTATTATTTTTTCATTTTTATTTTAATTTTTATTTTAAAATTTTTATTTCATTTTATTTTAATTTTATGGTTTAAAAATTTTTTAGTGATTCATGTGTTTATTTATTAATTTTATTTTATTTCTTTTTAGTTTGTGACTTTGACTTGAATTCTTTGTTTTTATTTTATTTTTAAGAGGTCACGTTATTCTTTGACTTTAATTTTATAATTTGGTCTTTTATTGTTATTTTGTTATTTTATTTATTTTATTTATTATTTTATATATGTTAATTTATGTATTTATTAAATTAAAATACAAATAATTTTATTTTTTTTTAATTTAATTTTTAGAATTTATGGCCTTGAATTGAAATTTTCTATTTTCTGTTAGAGGAGTTAATTTAGTTGAACGGGTAAGTTTGTATTTTTATATTTTTAATTATAGTTTTATTTTTTATCGTTTTTAATTTTTAGGAGATGTTGGTTATATTTTTTGAATTATTTTGGAATTTTTCTTATTTTTTATCGTTTTTAACTCTTTGGGTATTGACCACTGCTTCTCTCTTCCTGTTATAAATGTGTATGTATGATCAGCTAATCTTCATTATCGTGATGATGAACTACAGTTGGTAGTTCGAAACGCGTCAATTCCAAAAATTCCTTATGTGATTTCTCGGAAGATTTATGATTAAAATGTTATGGATCACAGAAGCTTGCACTCTCAAATTTAAAATTATAGTTTTTTTTTTAGGATACAATCATAACTTTAGTGGCACTCACCTTGGTCGAGCCAAATGGCTAAGAGTCGGATTACCTCAATTGAAGGGTTTCATCAACAGAAAATTTCAAAACTTCAACAATTGATGAGTAGGACCAAACACAAACAGGGACAAAGTTATCCTCGAACTAATTACAGGGATCTAGCGCTTCGAGTCTTGAATTTAGATAATCAGTTTCCTACCTTAGAAATTTGGATCACACTTACACTTTAGACTTTTAACATTAGATTCAAGTTAGTGTCAAATTTTAGGCCTAACTTGATCCCCCCTTCATGACTTGATTCTCCCTGCAACAATGTAGAACACAACAATAATCGAGTTTTACACGCACATAGTTTGACAACAATAATATTAAATGCTCAAAATTGTAAAGTAAAATAAATCAATTTCATAAATTTGAACTCTACACATGATTTCTACAAACTCAAAAATCTTGCTACCTTTCCTTTGGCCCAATTAGACATTTTCTTGGTCCTCTCCTTTTTTATTTTCCTAGTAGCTCCTCTCTACTTCACTTGTTTAGAAAACTTAATTATATACAAAATGAGAGTGTTTTTAGATCCAATAAAGGTGGATCAAATCACTGAATTCTTGGAAAATAACTTATCTAGGCCTATAATCTCTAATTCTACAACTACTCACTTAAAATAATAAATTACATTTCATGAGGAAATAATTCATCATCTCTCTAATCAATTTCTATTACATCATATTTAGAAAACAAACCTCCCAATCTTGTATATGTAACTTAGGGAACCCACTCCATTTAGTAAGTGTGATAAGACCTTCTATGTCTTCTTGACTTTGAAGAGATGCTCATACCTTAATGTGCAACATGTTTTGATCAAAGGTAACCACCAAAGTAAAAATTTATGTAGATGATGGTTTTTTTTTTTTGGCCATAGTGACCTAGAAGATGGTTTCTTCTTTTATGACCATGATGACTCCTATACATGCTTATTAGATTTGGGGATGTTGTTTGTACTTCGGTTTTTTCGGTGGAATTTTGGGTAAAATATATTTTTGAGTTAAGTCTCAAATGATATTACAATATGGTTGAAACTTATCACTTATTAAAATGATCTTATCAATTGGATTTTTCTCGGGTGGTTAAGAGAAAGTTATCCTCTCCATTTGTAGCATCCCTAGTATGACCCCTTCAATGTATTCATATATCTTATTATTAGGATGGTGAGTCCACTAATTAAGATTGCATGCCCATGTATATTTAGTTGTTTATTTGTTATGGGGCTTGTGTGCCTATGATTATCTATTTTAAGACCAACGAGCCTAATGTTGTAAAATGTAATCACACGCATGACAATAAAATTACATCACGGTTGCATACCACATAACAAATAGATTATGGGCCGAAGAACCCTATAAGGGAAAAGTGAGAGGGTAGAAAAATGACATGGTTCCTAATCCTAGTAAATGATAAAACCTTCATAGAGTTACTTTATAACTAAATCCATAGCCTTGAAGGATAGTATATCTCAAGTCCAAAGTAAGGGGAGTGAGTCCCTCATATGCCACTTGGAAAAGAAAGCAAATGCACATATAAGTCAAATTTTCCCACTACATTGGAGGGATCTTTGTGTTATTCAACCATGATTTCTTGGAGACCCAAGTACCTTATACTTAGGGTTGTTTATGGGTACCTAGTGATTGGATCTCTTACTCATTTCTGGTTGCAAGTTGAATATGTGGATTTGGAGTTGAGTTACAAGCTCATATGGCTCTCGAACCCCTGTTATTAAGACAATCATTAAACATGTGTTGAATTCTATATTATTTTTAGATCTTGGTAATTATTGTCTTATGATCAATAATTACATACTTGAATTTCTCAATCTTAATTTTTCATTTTTACGATTGAGTAAACATTATTAGATTGATATAAGATATATAGGATATTTATTGATGTCTTATTACAATTGAGGGTCTTGATATATATATATATATATATATATATATATATATATATATATATATATATATATATATATATATATATATATATATATTCGGAGTGTATTCTCCCTAAAAGACACTAGTATTTTCAATAAAAAAATGTATTTTCTTTTATTATTATTATTAATTAATTATTGATTATTTATTTTAATATATATTTTTACATAATATAATATAATATATTTTATACATTGTTATTTGAAAGGGAATACCTTCCACTGTGTTGATGCCTCGAAAATTGTTGCAACAACATTGGGGGATGACCACCCGGTCCGGACCTTAAACAGCTCCTTTTCCGTTTGGGATGGTGGCTCTGACTGGATATAATGGGACCAGTTTCCCGATAAAGAATAGAAATGGGTGAATGAGTGATAATAAGTGATAATGAATGGAGTGCTTAATCTATAAACAACAAATGACTATTATATCCCGGGAAGTTTCTATTCTTAAGTGTAACGTTTGATGATCTTTGTTTATCAATAAGCATATAGATGACACTATTTAATAAACAAAGATATTTATTTAAATATTAATTACTTCATTCAATTAGTTGAATGAAGTAATTGATAAAACATTGTTACACTTATCTTTATATTACTGATACGTAAATGATTGAAAGAATAGCAAACTGTAAACATCCAGTAGTGGAAAGTATAAAGATTGGTGTTAAAACACATTTAAATATTCAATAATAGCAAAAGTAATCAAACAACAATTTACATAAAAAGATGTCGGATTCAGACATAATAGTACCATATGAGCTGCAAGTCATTCCCCAATATCAATCGCTATTTGAGATTCTTCTTTCAACGCAAAATTACTTTCACACAAAGACAGTAGTGCACATTTGCATAAAAGCTTCCTTGTCAAAATTAGAATAATTGGTCCAGTTTTATAAAAGAATACGCCTGAAGTACAGTAGTGCAACTTCAGGTTTTTTAAGTCATATACAAAACTTTACGACCCTTTCTAAATACATGAAAGGGTCTATAAATACTAAATTTATCTAAATATCTATGAAACCGAAAAATCCTACTTAATTGGTATTAAACAATCTTGAATATCTCCTTCACGGTAATCTGGCAGTCGGCAGCATGATTCATCACTTAGGCTGTTCGTCTTTAGTCCTGAGCTGGCATATTTCAAGCATCGGCTCCACTTCTGGTGGTCGGTTAAGGCGAGAATTGAGTTGGGCATCATAGGTGGCATCCTGCATTTCGGGATGATGCATCCGATTGCATCTGAGAGGCATTTGAGAGCGGCTCTCTGGCTCTAAGGTTTGACTAAGAACATCCAATAGGTGTCCCATGTCAAATTGTTAATTCCTGCGATTAATCTGCCAGTTTTCTCCAGCTCTGAGTAACATGACTGCTCCAATGTTTTAGCTGATGTCAATTTTCCTGGGGTGCATTGAGAAATCATGTTGGATAAGTAGAGAGTGTCATTAATCAATTCAACCAAATTACTTGTGGTTAATTTGCATCTGGAAACTGCCCTCTCTGCTTTCATTAACTGAGATTGCCATTCCATGAATAATATCTCTTTATGCGATTCTAGGATCTTTGGCAATTTAGCTGACTGTCCTTCCTCAGTACCTTGCCACTCAAGATAATTGGTCAATGTCTCATCGACCTGCTCGAAGTCTGTTCTAGCATCAGCTGATTTATCACTTAGAGATGTTGTTAAGTCACATAAAGGTTCTGCCTGGGCGATTTGTTGACATAACAACTTTATCTGTGTTAATAATGCTTTGTTTATTTGCATTGCCTCTGCCCTGAATTCATCTACCTGTGGAAGATTCTTTGTTTTCTCAAGCTGGGCTGATAGTCGAGCTATCTGCTCGTCTTTTATCTTCAGCATTTTTTCATTGGCCACCTTGAGTTGTGCCAATGCCTCTGACAACTCTTTCTGCTTCTGGACTGCACTATGATCAATCCTTTGCTTTTCCTCCTGCAATTGTTGAGTTAATTGATTATTGGTTTGCTGTTGTGTTATCAATTGCGCTCGCCCGCCCCCCGCTCTCCTCGCCCGCCCCCCTCGATAGTTGCGCTTGTAATGAGAAAAACATCCTCGGTCTTTTGTTTTTAATGCACTCCACTCTCCGATGCCTTATCTATTGTTGTCACGACTAGGCTCCAGCGCAAATTGTGATAATTTTGTTAGGTCCTCAAGAGGGGTCAAATTCTCCTTATCAACCACACATTTCTCGTCATATTTAATTCTCGTAAACAGGGAAGGTCGTATCGGGCCCTTCCTTCCTTTGTTGTTTTACCACGTTTGTGTTTCTTTTAAATATGTACACATCCAAGGGAGGAATTTCTTCTATCTGCAAAATAATTTGATCGGAGGGATATTTTGGGATTATCTCTACTCTTTTAGGACTGGGTAGGCCGCTGGTTTCACCTGGAACTTGTTTTGAACTGGTCTCCTGGGTGTCTGCTACTCTCGATGTTTGGGCTTCCTTTGAACCTTCAGGATTGTTGATAATTGAATCGAATTGCTGCCATTCCCCGGGAGCACCCGGGGGATCAATTGAGTATCTTGATTTACCTTTATAAAAGCCTGCTCCTCGTTCTTTCGTCCGGCTTCTTCTTGCACTTTCTTCTGCTCATTTGTTATAACCACAGGTTCCTTAGTATGTCGATGCCGTTCGTTTGATCTCCGCCGGCCGGGCTTGTTGCTAACAGATCTAGGGGCAGAGTTTGTAACCTCTATTCTCTAAGTCTGTTGAATTCAACTAACCCTTCATCTTGATATTTCATTCTGGCCAACGATCTAACTTGGGACATTGACTCGGCTGTAGAGAATAGGTCATCAAACATATCTTCTTTATGATCAAACTTTGCCAATTTGGCCTGTTCAAGGGCATTATAGGCAACTTTGTCGGGATCAAAATGCCTATTAGGGAGAGTTGCTAGAGTTAATGATTTCATCTTTATAGCTTCTTTCTCTGCATATTTGAGATCATTCAAGGTGTAGACACCACATCTAAGAGGAAAAGAGGGCCAGACCTGTTTCTTATTTCTCTTTAGAGTTTGTGTAACACCCTCGGAAATAATCTGATAGGCTATCTCCCTTGCCAGCAGTTTATCAGGTATGTACAGAGGAAGAACATGAGGTTTGGCTTGGCTGCCAAAAATTCTTATATAAGTAAAATTTTCCTCTGCAAACCATCTCCCTAAGCCAGTTAAATCAATCCCTGCTTCGTAGGAAATCTTGGGAGCAGGTTTATAAAAAATAGAGTAATGAATGGGTAACATGAAGCCATTGCAGATTTGGTATAAATGGTGCCTATGGGAGGTTTTCCACACTTTCTGATAGTATATGTGAATGGGCATGGGGTCTTGTGGAGTCCACCTCCAGCCAAGCACGGGAAATTCAGAATTAAAACACAGGGTGTCCAGGATATAAGCACTATAGTAGAATGGGGGAATAAGCCTTTCAGAAATGCGGGTCTTGCTTCTGAAATCAAGAACTGCGGTGGCTAATTTTTCGGACAGTATAGTTCCCCAATCCATAATTTCACTATTACACGCTGCCTCCATTAAAGGAACCATTTCTATAGTGAAATTAGAGGAGTCGTGCAAACCCCATAATCTACACATCATGATCCCAGCATAACAGTAAGGAGAACATAGAGAATCAACAGAATACATACCAGAAGATTTATGCTTGTGTTTTGCCGGATTCTGCCTCCAATTCCGAATGGGTTCGGATTCGGTTTCGTTCTCATTTCGGAATTTCTCCAGAAATGCCTTGTTGTACTTCTTCTCTGGCTCAGGCAAATGATACATTTGCCTCAAATCATTAGCTTGAAATGAACCGAAGATTCTCCCATCTCTGGTGCAGAAGGTTCTGTCTGTGATTGGGAGTTCCTCGATTGCCCACCTTACTACATCCGTATATGGGAGAATTTGTTCTCGAGCTGCTATCCGATGAAGGAAAGAGTCAGCTAAGTCCTTTAAAGTACCTTCAGATTTTTGAGTCGTATCGACTGTGGCTTCTACTGTTGTCACTTCAGGTTCTTCAGCTTCTATCAAATTATAGGTACTTTGCCAAGAAGTTTTGCCAAGACCTGAACATGTAGTATCAGATATCAATCCTTTCTTTTTATTTCCTGGATCAGTGATGGCTTGTTCTATGGCTGGCGAAGCGGAAGCATTTGCAGTTTTCTTGGACTTCTTCCCCATTTTGCTTGCATCTATCAGCTTAGAGGAATTCTGCACAGGAGTAAAAATAAGCGTAACACAGAGAATTGGCAGTAAAAAACCAAATACGGGGGAAATATATTGATTAATGCGTGATGAAGAATTAACTTAAGGTTGCCATGGATCCAATCCGTAAAAAGATTTAGACTTACTATTTCATTAAATGGCCGCAAAAAACCTGTCAATCATTTAAATGTCCATCACGTCGTTTATTGGTGAAATGATTTGTTTAAGCGTGCCTTGGCCGTTTTGGCGGTTGAGCGCAGGTGAATCTCGATTATAAAGATAAGGCTTTTAATACGAATTAATCGTAATATCCCCATTTTAACAACCTTTTTGAAGTTCGTGTTTTGGCTTTATCGCATCGCATCGGGACGAAAAGGCGCTTTTCTTATACTGGCATCTCTTGGAATCCTCGTTCGCCGATAGTGATATCGCATCGCATCGGGAGCATTTAACTGGTATATCGTATGGTATATCGCCGATCGCTTAAAAGCATGCATGGTATATCGCCTCGAAGCAAACCAAAAGTTCCTTAAGTTATGTTTCCTTTGTCATTGCGATATGCGATCTTGCGATTGCTTTATCGCAATGATAAAAGATTTAATTATTTATATCCCAAGGCCATTATTGGTTTGTCAAAAAGGTTTTTTGTAATGTTTTTTATTTCATTTTAGGACCTTTTTGAATAATAAAAAATTGATACCAATTAAAAATAAAAGGGACCCATTTCATATTATAGTGTTGTGAATAAAAATTATATGAAATGGGGGGTTGTTGTAGAGGACAACAATTGGTGATTCGCTGGAAGAAACAGTTATCTCTGAAAAGTATAGAAATACTTAAACTTTTTCAAAATAGAGTTTCAATCAAAAGGGAAAATTCTAATATAACTAAGTATATATGCACTCCAAATAAAATGAAACTATTTTTTGCTAATTTCCTCTCTTTGTTGAAAATTAGATACATTCTAAGTTTTAAATAGGCCTCTATTGGTTTATAATGATAAAACAGAAAACTTTTCCAAAGCAGCGTTTTGGTTAATTCGTCTGTCATAGGTAGAGCCTCTGCTGCCAGCAAACGTTCATAGTTCCGACAGGGATACCTTTTAACCATGTTATTGTCCATTATCCCATCCATTTGAGAGTATGATTAACAGAATGAATTCAAAATATGCTTTCATATTTTGTATTTCTTTTTTACTTTTTCTGTTATTTCTAAGATAAAAGCCATTGTCCTGGTTTGGTGGCCAGCTATTTGACAATGCCATTCACTAGTAATAATCTAACCGAACAAGCTGGCTCGTGATGAGACCCCTTGTCTTATAATTTTAAGCCATTACCCTGTTTTGGTATGCAGTATTGGTAATTTCGATTAAACTATTTCCCTATGGTCATGGTAAGCAGGCTTGTAATAAGACCTCTTATCTTTTATATCAAAATTCTAGAATTAAACTCTGAGTAATCATAAACTTTTGGTGAATGGGATGGACAATTTTCTCCTTAAGAGTAAATGGATGACAGGGTAAGAGTTGAAGATGCTGAATTTGGATTAGTTTCTGTTTTGATATTGATAACCTTTTTGTTGACCAATTTAAAAACATAAAATGATTTTCTAATACTTCTAAACTTTGAGAAGAGTTCGCAAAAATTGAAGGGTGGCTTCAGAATGCAATTATACTTAGTTTCCTAGAAATTGTTCCTCTTGTTTAAGACTTCTATTTATTTAAAAGTAAATATCAACAATCCTTTCTTTTGAGCAACTTTTAAATACAGCAAAAGTCAATGGAAGATACCTTACAACTTTATTTCCTAATGATCCTAAAAAATAAATCCTACTTAGAACTAAAGGAGAAGGGATTACCTTCTCAATTGAAGAATTTCTTTAAGATGAGGCCATTAACAGGAAGAGAATCCCTCTTTCCTATTAGATCTTGTAACATGAATGTCGAATGGCCTATCTTCTCGCTGATCTGAAATGGTCCAAGCCACATCTTTTGGAACTTGGTGTGTTTACCTTTATCCTCGTGGGCTTTATCCCATTTCAGAACTAGATCACCAACCTGCAACTGTTTAGAACTAGATGAAGCTGAATCAAATGATTTTTTGATTATCTGCTGATGTTTTGCATGAGTAATCTTAGCCTTTTCTCTTTCTTCTTCTAATTTTAAAATTTGATCATGTCTAAGTTGGATAGAAGAAGAGGGGTTTTCTTCAATAAACTGCACTAGGGCTAGGGAAGGAAGTGCTAGATTGGTTGGTAGTATTGCTTCTTTCCCATATACAAGATTGAATGGAGAAGTACCTATGGAGGCCTTCCGTGTTATTCTATCTGCCCATAGTGCGAATATTAAAGATTTATGCCAATTTTTATGATTCTGTTCAATAGTTCGCTTAATGATTTTAAGGAGATTTTTATTAGTAGACTCTGCTAGACCATTACCTTGGGGATAATAATTTGCAGAATATTTTAGTTTAAAACCTCTTTTAATAGCGAACTCAAACATGGCATTACCAGAGAAATAAGATGCATTATAAAAAACAAGAGCATTTGGGACACCAAACCTGGTAATGATGAATTGATCTATAAATTCTATAATTCCTTCAGAGTTTGTTGTTTTTAACGGAATTGCTTCAACCCACTTGGTAAATTAATCAGTAGCTGTAAGGATATACTTATGTTGTTTGGAGGACTGTGGAGAAATTTCCCCAACGATATCCAATCCCCATTGTTCAAAAGGTTGCTCAATGTTGACTGGTTGCAAAGGGAAAGCTGATTTTCTTTGTCTTCCACTGGAGGTTTGACAACTTTGACATTTCCTTACATATTCGTGAGTATCTCTGAATAAAGTGGGCCAATAATACCCAGCATGAATGATTTTGTGAGTTGTTGTGTCAGCTCCAAAATGTCCTCCGGCTGGTCCATCATGTAGCTCCTGCAAAACCTTTTGTGCTTCATGTTTTTCTAGGCATCTTAATAAAACTGAATCATAGTTTTGTCTAAAAAGTACATCATCAATGATTATGAAGTTTTTTGCTTTTAATCTAATGGCCCGTTTGTTTTTATAAGAAAGATTAGGAGGTGCATATCCATTTTTCAAATAAAAGATTAAATCTTCGTATTGAGATTCAGAATTGGTAATACTTATCTGATTGATTTCTTCCATATGTTCTGTATCACCTGATTCTGGAATATTGGATGCTCCTGCTAACAACCTGCAAAAACCTTGACCTCTCACAATCTTTGCTGGCTTAATTTCCAAGTCATACTATTGAAGTGCTGTAACCCAATTGGCCCTTTTCTCACCTAATTCCCTTTGGATCAGTAATTGTCTTACTGCAGAAAAAGGAACTATAACCTTTGTATGAGCTTTTAAAAGGAAGGGCCTATAGTGTTTAATGGCTTTATACACAACAAAGGCTTGTTTTTCAACTTCGGAGTAATTTAGTTCTGCACCCTGGAAATTTGAACTAAAAAATGAAATCGGTGCTTCAAGGTCATGATCATTAATCTGAGTGAGTACTGCTGCATAAGATGAATCGGATGTGATAGTATACAATGTGAAATGATTAGAAAAATTGGGAGTGTTTAAAGCGGGGGCGTTGATTATTGATTGTTTGATTAAATCAAATGCTTCCTTTTCCACAGATCCCCATTTAAACACTGAATTTTTCTTAATCATATTTTGTAATGGTAAAATGATCTGAGAAAAATCAGGAACAAATGTTTTGACAAAGTTGATCTGACCTAAAAATGACTGCATGGATTTTTTGTTATGAGGAAATGGGATTTCAGAAATTTCTTTAATCCTGTCAGGATCAATATAAACACCATCTTTGGAAACAATAAAACCTAGGAGCTTTCCTTGATCAAGAGCGAAGAAGGATTTTTTAGGATTGAGTGAGATACCGTACCTTTTGCAGCGTTGAAAAATTTGATTTAAGTCACACAAATGATTGGATCTCTTTCTAGAAAATATAGTAATATCGTCTAGGTAGACAACTAATGTTTTATTAATCAATCCTTTGAAAGCGATATCCATCGCTCTTTGGAATGTGGCTCCTGCATTAATAAGTCCGAAAGGCATTTTCTGATAAGCATAAGTTCCCCATTTTGTTCTGAATGTGGTTTTAAGTCTGTCATCAGGATGAACCAAAACTTGGTTGTATCCTGAAAAACCGTCTAGAAAGGACATTAATTCAGAGCCTGCTACTGATTGGAGTATCTGCTCCATAGTAGGTAATGGGAAGTTATCTTTGAGGCTTGCTTTATTCAGATTTCTGAAATCTATACAAATCCTAATGTCGCCATTTTTCTTTCTGACATGCACCATATTAGAGACCCAGTTTGAGTGTCGAACGGGAAAAATAATCTTAGCTTTCAAGAGTTTATTGAGTTCTGATTTTATTTGACTCTCTAAGTTCGGATGTATTTTCCTTAATTTCTGCTGAACTGGTTTTTGATCGGGAAGCATTGGAATAGTATGCTGGATAATAGTTGTATCATATGTCTTTAAATCATCATATTTCCAAGCAAAAACATGTTTATGTTTCTTTAAGAGTTTAATGAATGCTTCCTTTTCTTCTACTGAAAGTCCTAATCCTAGATTAATGTTTTGAGGATTTTGTTCAGTGCCAAGGTTTATCAATTCAAACCTTAAAGTAGAGCTTTGGAGCTTTGCATTAGTCTCAGGTTTAAATATGTCTTTAATATCATAAAGATCCTCAAGCTTCACCACAGGCTTTGGAATTGAATTTTCCTCGGATTTACCTCTCATTTGAAGGTCATGTTTGCTTTCCTCAATGATCTGGTCATCATAGGACTTTTCTGAAGTCAAAAATTGTAAAATGTCTTCATCGTAATTAAATACTCTCCAATTAGTGACATTGTCAGGAATTGTCGGCCTAAAAAGTAATTCTATTGAAAATCTATCTGGGCTATAATCTTCGGAGGGTATGAGTCTGGAAGCAACATTGGCTAGTAAGTCTGCTGCTGAATTTTGAGACCTAGGAATAGAAGAAATATTGAATGCAGAAAAGTGCGTGGTGAGTTCTTGTACCAGCGACTGATAATGTTTGAGGTGATTTGAAAGACAATGAATTGTATTTCTCACCTGTTTGACAATAATTTCAGAATCGCCGAATACCTTCAAATATTTCACTTTAAGGCCAATTGCTTTATACAGACCTTGGACTAAGGCTTCATACTCGGATGTGTTGTTTGTGCATTCAAATTCTAACCTACAGGACAACATTGTTTTTTCTCCTTGCTGGCTAACCAAGATACACCCTGCTCCTGAACCTTCGTTAGATTTGGAGCCATCAAAATATAAAGACCAAAATAAAGAAGTATTAACAATCTTATTTACAGTTTCCCCAGTATCATTAAAACATCTTGACCTATCAGTTTGTGAATAGTTTTCAATCTGTGATGTTAAATTGTTTACTGAGAAAGGAGATGGTTGGGCAGTGAGATTTCCAAAAAATGACTCTGATGAATAATTTCCCAAGATGTTGTTATTAAATGCAATTGGTTGATTTTCCTGTTCAAAATCTGTTACAGTGTGGGTCATGTGTTTCTCTCGATTGATTTTAATTTGGTTTGGCTTTCCCCTATAGGGTAACCACATGTGAGACCAATCGGTAGAGATATACCCATGGAGCTTTTCAGACCAATCTCTACTCAAGATCAACCCATAAAATTCAGGTATATCAGCTATTAAGATATCAATTCGTTGAACTACCCGTGGATCAGCTGATAACCTGATAGTTACAGAGTTAATCTCTCCTAAAACCTGGACCTTGGTTCTGTCTAACTGTACAATGTGTATGGAAGACTTTTTGGGTTCTATGTTCAGTTTGGAACAAACTGAAGCTGGCATTATATTGGATGATGCTCCTGAGCCAATCAAACAGTTGTGTAGGTTTCTGTTGTAGATCTCAAAGGTCAAAAGGAAGGGTGGAGTATGAGAATTCGATCTATCTCCAATCAGGACTGAATCAGTAGCTTCTATCATACCAGAAGGTGGTTGACCCAAATCATTTGCAGCTTTAGCACTGGGAAGAGGTGAAGAGGGAACAACATTCAATTCTTTGAGAAGCAATTTCTGCTGATGTTTTAATTTGCTAAGTTCAAACATAGTAATGTTTGCCTTAGTCTTCTTCATATCATCAACAATATTGTAATCCATTGAATCGGATACTACTAATGTTTTAGATGTTGAAGGAGTACTTGAAGTTGAAGGTTGGTTTTGGGGAACTGCTACAGGTGACTTCTTTGTAGGTACTTTTTCCTTTGTTGTAGCAGCACCTGCACTCCGTTTCTTTGAAGTTGCCTGAACAGGTTCGAAGGTACTCTTACTCCTAGTAGAGACAGAAAAAGCTTCTTCATCATTATCTGTATCGGAGTTGGGTAGTATGAAATCCCACATGCCATGGCATTCAACAACTTCCTCTTCATTATCAGTTAGTGAGATTGTTTCCTCTTCCTCTTCTTCTTGATCTGAATCTGCATAAGATATGACATTCGGTGGTTTTGATTCGGTTTTCTTGTAATTCTTAAAGGGCCTTTTGGTTGAAGTTTCAGTGACTTGTTTCTTTATTTCAACCATTTCATTTGACATGGTTTTGAGGACCTTTTGGAGGCCCTCCATGTCATATGGATCTTTCGAGGTTTTCTTCTTTGAGTCATCTTTGAACGAAACTTTTTTGGTTTTTCTTTCCTCAAGAGCCGCTTTCTTTTCTAGAGCATTGATACGTTTCTCCACAGCAAGTGCTTCTTTCATGTTTTCAGCTAGTGTTGGTTTTGCGGCCCTGTCTACAAAAATAGCTATATTGGCAGGTAGGGCAGTGATATACCATTCACTTCTGATTTGTTCACTTGGTTTGGAGGTCGTTGGGATTTTATTCAAAAGTTTATTGAAACGAGCATTAAATTCTTTAATTGGTTCCCTATGCTCTATTCTAAGATTGGAGAGATCATTTATTAGTGTAGCTAAAGATCTGTCATCTCCATACTTAGTGAGAAACTGTTCTTGGCAAATGTTCCAACTGGTAATAGAACCAGAAGGCAGGGAAAAATACCAGGATCCTGCTGATCCTTGCAACGTATAAGGGAAAATCCTAACAACGACATCTTGCTCTGTTACCCCCTTCAAATTAACCGCTAACATGAAGTTATTGATATGTTCCTCAGCTTGGGTTCCATCTTCTGGATTGAACTTGGGTAGCAATTTTTCAGGAGCATCTGGTAATGCATGTAATGGTGCGGGCATATGGACTGCACCAGGTCTGGTCCATGGATCTGCCATTGTAATACCAGTGGTGGATGATACTGTTGTTGAGATTCCAGATGTCTGGGAAGGAATTGATGTTGAGGAGTGAGCAGGTTGAGATGTTGAAGTTCCAAATTCCCGGTGAACAACAATATGTAATGAGGGAGTGGATGGTTGACTTCGCACTGGGGAGGATGAGATGGAGGATGTGGATGAAAGTGCTTCACTGTCAGAATCTTCAGTGTTTTTCTTTGCCTTTTTCCTTTTAGGTAAAGGGAACTCAGTAGGTTCAATACCGAGCTTCCCACTCTGAAGTCTAGTGAGAGGGTGAGGTAGATTGAATTGCGAAGTCTCACTACTTTGAGATAGCTCAGATTTCTGTGGTGAAATCGAGAAACTCTGAAGTTTTTGGATGAGAGACTGAACTTCAGGAGATTCAAGACTTAATTGATCTGGAGTATGGTGGGTTTGAGCAGTGATAGTGGATACCTCTTCTTCTTGCTTAGATGCTGGAGAACCAGCATGTAATTGGGAAGTAGGAGGTGATGTGGAGGGAGAATTACTCTTAGAATGGTTTGCAGATTTGGGTTTGCTTGCCATTCACAGTTGATGGCCCTCCTTCTAGCGCCAAAAATGTTGATGCCTCGAAAATCGTTGCAACAACATTGGGGGATGACCACCCGGTCCAGACCTTAAACAGCTCCTTTTCCGTTTGGGATGGTGGCTCCGACTGGATATAATGGGACCAGTTTCCCGATAAAGAATAGAAATGGGTGAATGAGTGATTGATTTAATAATAAGTGATAATGAATGGAGTATTTAATCTATAAGCGAAAACGTAAATGACTATTATATCCCGGGAAGCTTCTATTCTTAAGTGTAACGTTTGATGATCTATGTTTGTCAATAGGCATATAGATGACACTATTCAATAAACAAAGATATTCATTTAAATAATAATTACTTCATTCAATTAGTTGAATGAAGTAATTGATAAAACATTGTTACACTTATATTTATATTACTGATACGTAAATGATTGAAAGAATAGCAAACTATAAACATCCAGTAGTGGAAAGTGTAAAGATTGCTGTTAAAACACATTTAAATATTCAATAATAGAAAAAGTAATCAAACAACAATTCATATAAAAAGAATGGATTCAGACATAGATAATAGTACCATATGAGCTGCAAGTCACTCCCCAATATCAATCGCTATTTGAAATTCTTCTTTCGACGCAAAAATACTTTCACACAAAGACAGTAGTGCACATGTGCATAAAAGCCTCCTTGTCAAAATTAGAATAATTGGTCCAGTTTCATAAAAGAATATGCCTGAAGTACAGTAGTGCAACTTCAGGTTTCAGTCATATACAAAAACTTACGACCCTTTCTAAATACATGAAAGGGTCTATAAATACTAAATTTATCTAAATATCTATGAAACTGAAAAATCCTACTTAATTGGTATTAAACAATCTTGAATATCTCCTTCACGGAAATCTGGCAGTCGGCAGCATGAATCATCACTGAGGCTGTTCGTCTCTAGTCCTGAGCTGGCATATTGCAAGCATCGGCTCCACTTCTGGTGGTCGGTTAAGGCGAGAATTGAGTCGGGCATCATAGGTGGCATCCTGCATTTCGGGAATGATGCATCCGATTGCATCTGAGAGGCATTTGAGGGCGGCTCTCTGGCTGTAAGGTTTGACTAAGAACATCCAATAGGTGTCCCATGTCAAACTGTTAATTCCTGCGATTAATCTGCCAGTTCTCTCCAGCTCTGAGTAACATGACTGCTCCAATGTTTTAGTTGATGTCAATTTACCTGGGGTACATTGGGAAATCATGTTGGATAAGTAGAGAGTGTCATTAACTAATTCAACCAAATTACTTGTGGTTAATTTGCATCTGGAAACTGCCCTCTCTGCTTTGTTTAACTGAGATTGCCATTCTATAAATAATATCTCTTTATGTGATTCTAAGATCTTTGGCAATTTAGCTGACTGCCCTTCCTCAGTACCTTGCCACTCAAGATAATTGGTCACTGTTTCATCGGCCTGCTCGAAGTCTGTTATAGCATCAGTTGATTTATTACTTAGAGATGTTGTTAAGTCACATAAAGGTTCTGCCTGGGCGATTTGTTGACATAACAACTTTATCTGTGTTAATAATGCTTTGTTTATTTGTACTCCCTCTGCCCTGAATTCAGCTACCTGTGGAAGATTCTTTGTTTTCTCAAGCTGGGCTGATATTTGAGCAATCTGCTCATCTTTCATCTTCAGCATTTGTTCATTTGTTGTCTTGAGTTGTGCCAATGCTTCTGATAATTCTTTCTGCTTCTGAACTGCACTCTGATCAATCCTCTGCCTTTCCTCCTGCAATTGTTGAGTTAATTGATTATTGGTTTGCTGTTGTGTTAACAATTGCAGTTCTGCCTGCTCTGCCTTTTGCCGTGCTTCTGATAATTGCGTTTGTAACAAGAGAATATCCTGGTCTCTTGTTTTTAATAAAAGACTTACCTCCGATGCCTTATCTATTGTTGTTGCTGAATAGGCTCCAGCAAATTGTGATAATTTTGTTAAATCCTCAGAGGGATCAAATTCCTCCTTCCAAACTACATTGCCCGTCACTGTTAATTCTGGAAACAGGGAAGGCTGATCAGTCCTTTTCCTCTTCCTTTGTCGTTTTACCATAGCTTTGTGTTTCGGGCTATAGAAGACATCCAAGGGGGGAATTTCTTCTATCTGCAAAATAACTTGATCTGAGGGGTCCTTTGGGATTATCTCTTTTCCTTTAGAACTGGGTAAGCCGCTGGTTTCACCTGGAACTTGTTTTAAAACGTTCTCCTGTGTGTCTGCTACTCTTGATGTTTGGGCTTCCTTTGAACCTTCAGGATTGTTGATAATTGAATCGAATTGCTGCCATTCCTGGAGCAATTCGGGATCAATTTGAGTATCTTGATTTACCTTTATGGTGCTCTGTTCCTGTTCTTTCGTCTGGGTTTCCTCTTGCACTTTCTCCTGTTCATTTGTTATAACCAGAGGTTCCTTAGTATGTCGTTGTTCAGGCTCACTTGATCCTGTTGTTGGGCTTGTTGCTAACAGATCTAGGGGCAGAGTTTGCAACCTCTGTTCTCTAAGTCTGTTGAATTCAACTAACCCTTCATCTTGATATTTCATCCTGGCCAACGATCTAACTTGGGACATTGACTCGGCTGTGGAGAACAGGTCATCAAACATATCTTCTTTATGATCAAACTTTGCCAATTTGGCCTGTTCAAGGGCATTATAGGCAACTTTGTCAGGATCAAATTGCCTATTAGGGAGAGTTGCTAGAGTTAATGATTTCATCTTTGTAGCTTCTTTCTCTGCATGTTTGAGATCATCCAAGGTGTAGATACCACATCTAAGAGGAAAAAAGGGCCAGACCTGCTTCTTATTTTTCTTTAGAGTTTGTGTAACGCCCTCGGAAATAATCTGATAGGCTATCTCCTTTGCCAGCAGTTTATCAGGTATGTACAAAGGAAGAACATGAGGTTTAGCTTGGCTCCCAAAAATTCTTATATAATTAAATTTTTCCTCTGCAAACCATCTCCCTATGCCAGTTAAATCAATCCCTGCTTGGTAGGAAATCTTGGGAGCAGGTTTATCAAAAATAGAGTAATGAATGGGTAACATGAAGCCATTGCAGATTTGGTATAAATGGTGCCTATGGGAGGTTTTCCACACTTTCTGATAGTATATGTGAATGGGCATGGGGTCTTGTGGAGTCCACCTCCAGCCGAGCACGGGAAATTCAGAATTAAAACACAGGGTGTCCAGGATATAAGCACTGTAGTAGAATGGGGAAATAAGCCTTTCAGAAATGCGAGTCTTGCCTCTGAAATCAAGAAATGCGGTGGCTAATTTGTCGGACAGTATAGTTCCCCAATCCATAATTTCGCTATTACACGCTGCCTCCATTAAAGGAACCATTTCTATAGTGAAATTTGAGGAGTCGTGCAAACCCCATAATCTACACATCATGATCCCAGCATAACAGTAAGGAGAACATAGAGAATCAACAGAATACATACCGGAAGATTTATGCTTGTGTTTTGCCGAATTCTGCCTCCAATTCCGAATGGGTTCGGATTCAGTTTCGTTCTCATTTCGGAATTTCTCCAGAAATGCCTTGTTGTACTTCTTCTCTGGCTCAGGCAAATGATACATTTGCCTCAAATCGTTAGCTTGAAATGAACCGAAGATTCTCCCATCTCTGGTGCAGAAGGTTCTGTCTGTGATTGGGAGTTCCTCAATTTCCCACCTTACTACATCCGTATATGGGAGAATTTGTTCCCGAGCTGCTATCCGATGAAGGAAAGAGTCGGCTAAGTCCTTTAAAGTACCTTCAGATTTTTGAGTCGTATCTACTGTGGCTTCTACTGTTGTCACTTCAGGTTCTTCAGCTTCTATCAAATTATAGGTACTTTGCCAAGAAGTTTTGCCAAGACCTGAACATGTAGTATCAGATATCAATCCTTTCTTTTTATTTCCTGGATCAGTGATGGCTTGTTCTATGGCTGGCGAAGCGGAAGCATTTGCAGTTTTCTTGGACTTCTTCCCCATTTTGTTTGCATCTATCAGCTTGGAAGAATTCTGCACAGGAGTAAAAATAAGCGTAACACAGAGAATTGGCAGTAAAAACCAAATACGGGCGAAATATATTGATTAATGCGTGATGAAGAATTAACTTAAGGTTGCCATGGATCCAATCCGTAAAAAGATTTAGACTTACTATTTCATTAAATGGCCGCAAAAACTTGTCAATCATTTAAATGTCCATCACGTCGTTTATTGGTGAAATCATTTGTTTAAGCGTGCCTTGGTCGTTTTGGCGGTTGAGCGCAGGTGAATCTCCATTATAAAGATAAGGCTTTTAATACGAATTAATCGTAATATCCCCGTTTTAACAACTTTTTTGAAGTTCGTGTTTTGGCTTTATCGCATCGCATCGAGACGAAAAGGCGTTTTTCTTATATTGGCATCTCTTGGAATCCTCGTTCGCCGATAGCGATATCGCATCGCATCGCATCGGGAGCATTTAACCGGGGCTCTTTTAAAAACATGCATGGTATATCGCCAATCGCTCATTGCGTGTAATCGCGTCGGAACAAACCAAAGGTTCCTTAAGTTATGTTTCCTTTGTCATTGCGATATGCGATCTTGCGATCGCTTTATCGCAATGATAAAAGATTTAATTATTTATATTCCAAGGCCATTATTGGTTTGTCAAAAGGTTTTTTGTAATGTTTTTTATTTCATTTTCGGACCTTTTTGAATAATGCAAAATTGATACCAATTAAAAAATAAAAGGGAACCATTTCATATTATAGTGTTGTGAATAAAAATTATATGAAATGGGGGGTTGTTGTAGAGGACAACACACTGCTATATAACACATCCACACTCCCTCTTAGCGAGGAAAGTATTCTTCCATGATGTTCTCCTCTAGTAGTCTCAATCACACCCAACCACTTGACATGGTATGGGAAGGACTAGCACCATAGTCTCATGAGTACGCTACAAGTATCTATGATTTTTCACCTCTCCTAGTAGTCTCAATCACACCTAGCCATTTCACATGGCGTAGGAAAGACTTGTACCAAGATAGTCCTTACTCCCTCAATCACTTCACGTGACTAATCTGGGAAACCCTCGGCCATAGGGAGAGTATATTTCCATTATAGGAGAAACATCACAACTCTCTCTTAATGAGGGTGGACATTTTGCATCATACCAATCTTGTCTCTAAAGTACTCAAACTTAATTTTAGATGGAGGCTTGGTGAGAATTTTTGTTGTCTCCTCATTTGTGGATATGTATTGGAGTTCCACTGCTCCTATCTATACCATGTCTCGAATGAAATGGTATTTGATCTCTATATGCTTTACTTGTCATGAAAGACTAGATTCTCTGAAATCTTCGAACAACTTTCATTATCGCAGTATATTAAAGTTGGCTCTAACTCTAGATCAAATAACCTTGCAATCAATTTCCAAAGCCATGTTGCTTCATAGCTTGTATCAGTGGGTGCTATATATTCTATCTGTGTTGTACTGGATTCCATTGAAAATTATTTTCTTTTAAACCATGAGATCATACCCAATCCCAAACTGAAGCAACATCCTCATGGTATTTTCCTGTCTACTGCGCTCCCTGCCTAGTTAGATTTTGTATAACCTTGCAGTTTTACTTCACTATCCTAGACATATTTGAGTCCATATCCAACCGTACCATGTAGGTGCCTCATTACATGCTTTGTTGCTACCAAATGTACATGTCTAGGCTCACTAACTGAATGTGTTCGCTGCAAAGCATATATCTTGACTGGTATTACCCAGATACATCAAGGATCTGATCAATTTTTTGTACATCGTCGGATAACCAAATAGGAAGAAGAATCACTCAAGAACTTCATATTCATAAACAGAGGTCCATGGACTTGCATTCCATCATCTCGAATCTTTGTAGGATATCAACTGTTTATTATAGGAAATTTCAGCCTAAAAGTGGCCTCCTAAGGAAAAATAATAAAATAATAGTTAAAATAATAAAATAAGAGCTACGAATTTTGGAGAGAAAAGAAGAAAACTACTTTTTAATTGTATTTTTAGATTATCTCCTTATATGTTTACTCAAATTTCAAATATAGAGACTCATTGGATGCACAATTAAATTTCGCATCCAACGAGTACCCATTATGCATACTTTTGAGAAGACCCACATTGATAAAAATTGAAGATACATTTAAAAAAAATGTGTTAAACACGTTTTTTTAATGTATCTACAACTTTTATCAATGTGGGTCTTCTCAAAAGTATGCATAATGGGTACTCGTTGGATGCAAAATTTAATAACGCATCCAACTAATGTATACACTTTAAATTTGAGTAAACTTATAAGGAGATAAGGCAGAATACATTTAAGAAAATAGTTTTTCTTCTTTTCCCTCCAAAATATTTGCATGTACCTCTTTTTAAATTTAAAATATTTTGAATGGTTTACATATTATGACATTGAAATTACATGAAAATTTCACAGGCACTTTTAGGCTAAATTTTCCTCTAATAGGTTTCCCTTGGCTAAGGAAGATCTCACACGGTCTCTGCCACACTTCTAATCCCAAGAAATAGTACATTAAATCTAGATCCTTCTTTTTTAACTTTGAAGTGAGGTCCCTCTTGCACCCATCTATAATCTTCTCATCCCCTGTAAGAAATAGGTCATCTACATTTATGAGTTGATGCCTTACAGTTAGCTTCCTTCTTGTATTCTTGCTCTCATGTAATCTTGATAAGGCATCAAAAATTTCCATTTGTGTCTTCAAACATTTCATTTGGTGTGGTATTTGATTGAATCTGACAAGATTCTCTTGTCCTTAATCACATTATTGTAAGCATCTAGCATGGTTCTATATCTCTTGTTCCATTTCTCCCTCTTGAACACAAATCTATCTACTTAACTTTGTGCTCCACCTTGGGAGAATCATCTTGTCATACAATTTGATTTTTTCTTCCCGATACTTCCATCTATTGCTAGAGCCTTGATAGCCTTCACAATGTACCTACAACCCTCATTAGGATTTCCTTTTAATTTGAGTATTGTAGGGATTTTTTTAACTCCCTCTTGATATTTTCCTTCTTGCGGGAATCATTGTAATTTAATCAAGCTATAAATGCTCATCCTTATCCTCATCATCAACATGATGCTTTCCTTCCCTTTCAGGAATGAGTTATGGTTTCTACTTTAAGAGGAAACATCGATCTAGGTCTATCTCTAGGGTTTTATCAAAAATCCTAGGGATTTATTATCCAATAATTCTAGTTTTCTAGGGCTTATAAACCTTAAGACTTCTAACTTTAATCGACATCATATAAATCACATCACTGGAAACCTTTCTGTTCATATCCCTCTGGCTCTGGACTATATTTCAACTTTTTTCTTGAAATTGTCCAACAAGGCCTGAATGTGAGCCCTTATATTGGCCTCGCTACTATGTTTATAGAGCTTAGTTCAACCCTATTCTATAATATTAATTAATCAGCAATGCTTCATATTGTTCAAGCTACCAATTGATACATATTCAAGTGGAACAAGCATGGTCCATACTTCATCCTGGGAGAATCCTATAAGATGCCCTTTAAATCTCGTATGTTAGTTTCTTATGAACATTAGTGAATATATGTCGCTATTCACCCAAAAAATATTCTTTAACATTTTACTTAAAATTTACTGATAGAAACGATACTATGCAGGTTATGGTAATGAAATGGAAAGAAACCCTAACTTAGAGATCAATCTTATTTCATATGGTCTCCACCGGAATTACTTATTGAAGTCATGGAAGCCTAGCGATCCCAAAAAGAAATAGAGAGTTAAGCATTGCAAGGGTAAAAATGTGTTAAAGGGCGTAACAGGGGAATTGAAGTTGCAAACCTCAGGTTCAAACAGAAGAGAGAGAAAATGAAATTGGTGTGACAACAAGGGTGAGGGTAGTTACACCAAAAATAACCCCAAAGTCTCACAATCGTCAATCAAAACCCTATATATCATGTATCATCAATGATAGGACACCTTGTAAGCATAGTAATCGATGACTAAACCCCAACATTTTTCCACACATTATTCCACATCGCATGAAAATTTGTGAGGTCTAGAGAATATCAAACCTTATTAATGCAATAATGTGAACCTTTGATATAACATTATAAAAATTTTATAATGTTATATCAAACCTTATTAATGCAATGATGTGAACCTTTGATATCATATGGTTTCCATATAAGAAATCTAGACAACTATGTATGCATGTATGGAATCATGGTGTCACTGTAATGGAAAAAAAATCATTAAAACCTTTCGGAGTTTTGATAATCCCTTATAACTTAAGCTATGAAAACTTATTATGTGACAATCATATATCATAATACATACGTTTCTAGGAGGAAGGGGGTCAATAGGACTCTATTTATTAACTGAAACAAAGTGAACTATGTTATTTTCCTTTGTCAAGTGGTTTCCATATAAGAAATCGAGACAACTATGTATGCATGTATGATATCATGGTGTCACTGTAATGGAGGATTAATAATTAAAAGCTTTCAGAGTTTTAAGAATCCTTTATAACTTAATTTATGAACAATTTTTTATGTGACGAATAGATATCATAATGCATATGTTGCTACAAGGAAGAGGGTTTATAGTACTCTCTTTCTTAATTTAAAAAAAAAAAAAAATGAACTATGTTATTTTCCTTTGTCGGGAGGAGACATATACAAGTATATATGTATATGTGTGTCTGTGTGTACAAAAAAAAAAGTATAACTCCAAATATACATATATATAAAATTCCAGGAGCAAAGGTATGACTAATAAACAATGGTAATTGTTGACACTAGTTGTATGTATAATGGTGAAAAAAGAAAATATATTAATCCATTTCGAATGAAATAACAAAAATGCATATAAGTTCTTATCATTTCATGGATTTTTTTTGAGACATAATCTATTATATATCTGCGAGAATTCTTGGTTGCAAATGGATTTTTTTTTTTAATTATGTCCACTTGCATTATTATGAAATAATAAAAGGTTTTATGGGGGATGTTATAGGTGGTATCAGAGCCCATGTTCAAAACTGAGGCCTTTGGACAACCATGAATTTCATATTTTGTCTAACAATGAAAACTTTTGACTTTTCATATTTAATGCAGAGGAAGAAGATTCAGATAAAAGGAAGGCATCATGGCAAAGCCTCATGATGATACTCACATTAGTAAAGAAGAGATTTATGTACATCTGGGCCAATAGGCCCAAGTCCCTGCCGTTGAACCTTTAAATGTAATGAAGGATTTGCACACTGAAATATTAACCTTCATGTTGGTCATGAATGTTAATTAAAAACTAGTGTAGAGCAAGAGTAGATAATCAAAATTTGACAGATAAATCTAATTCCATGTTGGGAAAAATACTGAGGGGGGGGGGGGGGGGTTGAATCATTATTTTGGACTTACTCAAACTTTTACTTTTTCATTCTCTAAAAACCCATACGTTACTTTGCTAAAGCCAACTAGCGTATACACGCAGATATCCTTCATAAAACTCGCATATATACAGAGATCTTATTATGCCATTAATTCTTTACTTAGATCTATGCAACATTCATTCTTCTAATTTAGATAATAGTAAGCATGTGCAGTAATAACAGAATAAACCATCACACATAAGCATCACACAAGAACACCAGGATTTAAGGTGGAAACCCAAGTCGGGAGAAAACCACCGCTGTCGTCGTCTCAGTGTTCAATATTTATTATATAAAGAAAACATGTTACAACCATGTATCGAAGCAGACCATACCGAAAGACGTTAGAGACCCACTCGGCAGAAGGCTACAACCTTCTCCTCGCTACTGGGCCCTCTCCTGGAAGGGAGCTACGACCCCCTGCTCTCGTTTACCAGCCTCTCCTGGAAGGGAGCTACGACCCCCTGATCTCGTTTACCAGCCTCACCTGGAAGGGAGCCACAACCCCCTGACTGAAGGCTACCTCGGCCCTCTCCCGGAAGGGAGCTACAACCCCCTGCTCTCGTTTACCAGCCTCTCCTGGAAGGGAGCTACGACCCCCTGCTCTCGTTTACCAGCCTCACCTGGAAGGGAGCTACAACCCCCTGACTGAAGGCTACAACCCTCAGCACCACCATGGACCACGTTTCATCAATTTTCATACTGGATCCAATAGCTTCCACACAACATACCTTGCAGGCCACCAAATTTACTTATTTTCTTCAGAGGTGCATCCTTAATTCAGCAATTTGTTACCCATTCCAAACAGATATACTTCAGAGTGAAGTATTCATTCACAACCCTTATACGTTCTTCATGATTGAACCAGGAATTAATCATCATCTGATCTAAAGATCTTGATCAATCATCATATTCACAGGTGCGCCATAGATTCAAATATATCAAAGTTTATTCATACAGATATCTCAAAAAGAGATTCGTTTATTATCGACCCTTTCGCACGCACACCCTTCTTCATGATTCTCATCACCTTATATCGTTTCGCCTTTAGTAAAACCATGAGTCAAAACCACGAACCGCTAATGGTATTCCTAGACGGGGTCAAAATAGATAATCGGGTCCAACAATTCACTATAGTCATGACCTCCCCAAAACATACAAAATTTCTTTTACAACACGAAACGACCCAAAAAGGAACTTTATCTCCACCATATAAGTTTATGATTAATAAATCATTTACAATGGATCTGTGTGGTCATAATCTTTAAAAATTAGCTCCGACCCCCACCTATATGGTTAACAAACCAATCAAATTTCCGCACCATATGCTGGATAATCCTTCGTGCATCTTCATCAAGCGAACACCGTCCGATGACCCCTTCCCAGATCAACGGTGCTCATCAATTTCGCTGGACATCCATGGTCGAACAATAATGCGCGATGGCGCGTAGTGACAGGTGGTTTTGTAGAGTTGTACAGGGACGTGTGTCACCCGATCAATGGAATCACTCCCAACCAGAAATTACAGCTTATCCCCAAAATGCGGTGCGAAATGGGAAAACCGGCTTCATAAAACCCGCTTTTACTGTTTATTCCGCACGTGATTCCTTTCCTTCACTTAGTGCCGCTGACTCAGCAATAAAATATATTCATATAACCTTTCGGTTATTTTAAAACTTTACACTGCCCCCGTAACATTACTTTTAATCAAATTTAAATGACTTTTTAACCCGGACTTCAATCCTTGACCTTGGGCCCACATCGCAGTTGGCCATTTGCGATGTGCGATATGCAATGGCGCAATCCAACAAAAGTGCGCAAAGTTAACATTTGCGATTTGCGATGGGATCGCATCGCAAATTGGCGATCAAACATAGGGTGGAACACTTTGTAATATGCGATGGTGCGATCTTGCGATGGCACGATGATCGCATATCGCAAATATCCACATCAACAAGACATTTAAACACAAAACTTGCAATCTTGCGATTTGTGCTAAAGTGGTGGGGACCACTTGTCCTACCTTTTCAGAAATTTAAAGTCTTTGTTTGTTTTATTCAATTTTCTTCTGCAAAAAGACTTCACCCATAACAAAAATTAATTCTCCTCTGCAATATTAGCTGCGGCCCATCAACAATCTGTTCTCTGTCTATTTTGCCAAGTCTTTACCTTTGTTCTCTACAACTTTGCTTTTCTCTATTACATCTGAACTGCTCTGTAGGACAAGTCAGTTTCCATCAAGGACAACTTCATCAAGTAGGTTGCCATCAAGGACAACACTCTGCATCATATTGCCAACATTCCAAAGTTGTGGAGGATATGAAAGAAGGAGAAAATAAGTAAGAAACCTCTAAAAGAAAAATGGTGGAAGAAGTTGAGACTCAAAAAGGAAAAGTTGAAGAGGAGGAGCATAGCTCATCTAGAGTTCAAACTAGACCTACAAAGAAACCCAAGGTGGAGTTGCATGGGGAGTTCAGAAAAATCAAATACCTATGTATGACAGGGAATATGAGGAAGCGACATAAGCCTGATTTTTTATCATTAATCAGTATTTCCAGGTTTGACTATTCCACCAAGCTAAATGTCAATTTATCCACTTACCAGTTGAAAGGGAAAGTGATCTAGTATGGATCTGATACCAACATGATCCAAGATATTTCCTTAATTTGATGTTAGCATAATTTCATGAAAGAGCTTGCAAAAACCATATGTGCAAATACTTAAAGAAGAAGCAACATAGAGGATACCATAAATACAATGCACAAAATGTTTGATAACAGATTTCATCCAATGTGGACTACGTATTTGGGGCTTGCTTCAATAGTGGGGAGGTCATTTCATTCATCTCAACAAAAATGAAAATGAGTACATGGAAAATAAATCATTATACCTCCAATCATGGGAGTGACTTGATTAAGTTCCACTGCTCAAAACATAGCAATCACAAAACCAACATGTATGTCTCGACCTTCTCAGACTTTTGACTCTAAACATGACCGACTTCTGAAAGGTGCATTACTATCTCGAACTTCATGTCCATAAATTAATGCAAAATGTGGGTTTTTATCATAAGCCTTGAGATCCTCTACTCAAAACCCAAATCTGAATGCACCATTGAAATCCTTGCGAAATTATAGGTAAAATGAGGATAAAATTTGTTATATTTTTCCACCATCATCTCTTGACCCACCAAAGAACCTTCAAGATTCTTAGCAACATCAAAATAGAATATTCTGAGGATATTCTAGGGAATGTTTCCCCAGAATATACCCTTGGAAATAATTCCCTCAGGGTTCCGCTTAAAGGTTTTAGTGTGTCATTGTTCTTACTAGTCAAGGTTCCACCATCCTCCGTGATGTTTTCATTCTCGACATGGTTCCACGACCCTCCTGTCATCTCTCCTCCACTCTCCATTGGTCATTTGAATGACATGGTGGGGGTTTATAATGTCGTGCCGATGATAATAACCTTGTCATTTGGCTAGCCTGTGGTAATTTAAAATATATGTTGGAATTATTTGGGGATTCAAAACCCTCCAAAGTCGCTTTTGTAATAAAAAATAATTAAACCATTTTAATTTTTAAACCATATTTGATATATGGTTATAACCACCGATAATATGTTGATTTGACCACCCAGATCTTTCGTTTAATTTAAACCGTCGCATATATGGTTTTAAACATATGTTATTTTTTAACCATAATATATATATATATATATATATATATATATAGAGAGAGAGAGAGAGAGAGAGAGAGAGAGAGAGAGTGTGTGTGTGTACATTTCCTTGGCATATGGCTATATTAATTACCATTTTTATATTTTGTTTTAAAATAGTTATGTTTTATATGGTTTGTTTTTTATATTTTTTTGGTTATATATGTTTTATAATCATATTATAAATTTAACCAAGCTCATTGACCCAGTGACAAATATCCATGGTTGGTTGGGCCTTATTGGCTACTAGGTGGCTGCCACATCAGCTATGGGTCACACCTGCCCAGTTCACTGGGATGCAACGTGGCACACTGTGGACCCCATTTTTTTTTGTCGTGTCAAACTTCAAACTGTGATAAGTTGGTCATGTGGACTCAGACTGAGGCGTCATTTATGTTGTTGGATTCCTTGTGACTAACTCCACAATCCAGTCTTGGTTTAGCTAAGTTTTTAGTACTTGGATTTTTAAGCATTAAGGATCGCCCTAGATCAGAAAGTCCTTATGGCAAGAAGAATTTCGATCAGTTCATAACTTGGATGGAAAAGTGGTTAATTGGGAGGAATTCCAGTGATAATTCAAGGATAATTTTTTGACATAACCATATTTTGATGATAGGGAAAAGGATTTTCATGATTTGAAGCTAGGACAAATGTCTATGAATGAATTGATAACTAAATTTACGCATTTTTTACGTTATGTGCCTTACCTAAAAGGAGAAAAACAATCAATAGTTCATAAGTTGTTTTCCACTCTCCTTAAAGGAGTGAATTGAATATGATAACCCCAAGACTATGGAAGATGTTATTCGAAAAGCAAAAAATATGTTGGGCTAGCGAGCCAAACAGAAAAGTGATGACTCGAAATCTTCGCTTAATAAAAAAAATAACAAGCAATTGAAAGTGGTAAGGGAGGAAAAAGTGGAAAATTTAAGCAGGGTGGAAAAGGAGGGAAAATTCATAGCTTAAAATGAATAACGGTCAATCCCAAAAGTTGCAAATGCAGACCCAGATTGGGTCCAAAGAAAATGAACCTAACAAGGGACTTAACGAGAAATATAAAGAGATTTTAAAGTGTTGGGGTTGTGGTGAACCCCACATTTTACAAATTTTCTCTTACAATACGAAGTCAGTATAGCACATTCAAAATGTCAAAGAGACCTCCACTATCAACGATGTGGCCAGAAACATTTTGTACATTAGTGCAGCTTTGAAAGAGTGTCAGGTAGAGCACCAATCCGCCATGGTGGAAATATAAGGTACTACCCTTAACCAACATGTTTTTTTATTAGTTGATCCTGGTGACAGGCGAAGTTATATTAGCCCTAAAGTTATAAAAAACTGTAAATTAGTGGTTGAAAAATATAAAAATCCCTAGTTAGTTCAATTGGATATGGGTGCAAAGAGAAGGGTCACTAGCTAGGTAAAAGGTTTCCCAATTGTGTTGAATAGGAGAAAGAACACAGTAAATTTAAATATATTTCCATTAGGCTATTACAATGTCTTGATAGACATGGATTGGCTATAAATCCATAGAGCAATTGTCAACTATCTTGAGAAAATAATTACCTATATTACAGACAATGGTAAAACCCAAGTTATAAGAGGCATACCCAGGCATGTATCGATACATCAAATATAAGTTTTAAAATTGAATAAAGCGGCAAGGAAAATATTTCATTAGAGGAAATTTTATCCTAAAAGTGGTCTCCCCAAGGAAAAATAATAAAATAAGAATTATGAATTTTGGAGGGAAAAGAAGAAAACTACGGTTTTATTATATTTTTTGTTTATCTCCTTATAGGTTTACTCAAATTTCAAGTGTAGATACCCGTTGGATGCATAATTAAATTCCACACCCAACGAGTACCTATTATGCATACTTTTGAGAAGACCCACATTGACAAAATTGAAGATACATTAAAAAAAATGTGTTCAACATGTTTTTTTAATGTATCTTCAATTTTTATCAATGTGGGTCCTCTCAGAAATATGCATAATAGTTCTCATTGGATGTGGAATTTAATTTCACATTTAATGAGTGTCTACACTTGAAATTTGTGTAAACCTATAAAGAGATAAGCCAAAGATACAATTAAAAAAAATAGTTGTCTTATTTTCCCTCCAAAATATTTACATGTAACTTTTTTTTAAATTTAAAGGATTTTGATTGGTTTACATATTATGATATGGAAATTTTCATGGATACTTTGAGGCTGAAATTTCCTCTAACGCAACTTTTTGTTATTAAAGTAGAAAATCATTCTCTCGACCAGTTAGTTAAATTATTAAAGGAAATGGAGGTGGTGCAAAATTACCAAAACATACTCCTCAATGAGATTCATATATTGTCACCCAAGAGAGAAATAGTTTTTTTTTTTAAATGTAGAATTGGTACCAGGAGCAACACCGATATCTAAAGCCCCTTATCAGATGACTGTACAAAAACTCAGAATTGAATATTCAATTACAAGAATTGTTGATTAAAGGGTATATTAGGCCCAACGTGTCCCCATGGGGTGCATTGGTCCTTTTTGTTAAAAATAAAGATGGAACATTCACGTTGTGCATTGACTATTGTTAGGTCAACAAGTTAATAGTCAAAAATAAATAACCTTTGCCACATGTTGATGATCTCTTTGATCAAGTTAAGGGTGAAATTGTATTCTCCAAGATAGACCTCAGATTTGGATATCACTAACTAAGGATCAAAGAGGAAGACATACCGAAAACAACTTTTCAAACCTGGTATGGACACTATGAATTCACAATGTTGCCCTTCAGGCTCATGAATACACCTACCACTTTCATGTGCTTAAGGAACAATGTGTTCAATATATTTTTAGATAAGTTTGAGTTGATTTTTATAGATGATATATTGATATATTACAAGACATTGGAAGAACACAAACAGCATTTGGAAATAGTGTTAAGAACATTGTGGGAACACCAACTATATGCAAAATTCGGCGAATGTGAATTTTTTCAGGACAAGATATAATATGTTGGCCACATAATTTCAGAAGAAGAGATAGTAGTGGATCCAGAGAAAGTGAAGGCTATTATTGACTGGCCGATACCAAAATATGTGACTGATATAAGATCATTTATGGAAATAATTGGTTATTACAACAAGTTTATAGAAGGATTTTCCAAGTTGGCATAGCCTATAACCTCCCTACAAAAGAAAGGGGTAAAATTTGAATGGACACAGCAGTGTCAGGAAAGATTTGAAAAGCTTAAATACTTAATGTTTCTCTAGTGCTCAAAATAGTATATCCAGAAAAAGACTTTGAAGTGTGTACAGACGCGCGCATGGCAGGCCTAGGAGGCATGCTTATGCATAAGGGGCATGTTATGGCTTATGAGTCTTGAAATTTAAAGGAACATGAGAAAAAATATTCAATTTATTATTTAGAGTTAAAAAATGTAGTTCACGCCCTCAAAATGTGGAGGAATTACATAATTGGAAGGAAATTCACTTTAATTACTGATCATGTAAGTCTGAAATATTTTTCAGCTAATCTAATATGAACGTCAGGCAAGTCAGGTGGATGGCCTTACTAAGCGAATATAACTTTGACTTTAAACACATAAAGGGAAAGAATAATAAAGTGGCAAATGACGTAAGTCGAATTTTGAAACAAGTATATGAGATTTATATAAGCCAAACTAAAACGGATCTATTGAAATAGGTCAAAGAGTTAACAGATCAGAATTATAATCAAATATGTGAAAATATGAAAACTAAATATGATATAGATAAATAGATTGATTATGAAATCAGAAAAAAAAAAAAAAAAAAAAAAGTGTTGCTAACACATAAAAATAGAATTTGTATCCCATATCAGGAGAAAATCAAGCTATTGATAATGGATGAGAACCATAAGAAACTTTTTGCAAGTCATTAGGGGTACCAAAAAATTATTACAACCCTTAAAAGAGACTTCTTTTGGCCCAGAATGAAAAAATAAGTTATTGAATATTTGGCTAGGTGCCAAGAATGTCAACAGGTAAAGACAAAACATCAACACCAATTTGGATTTTTGAACCCCTTACCCATACCAGAGTGGAAAATGGAAATGATCCCCTTGGACTTTATCATTAGATTTCCTTAGAGAGGAAAACAACATGACTCCATTATGGTAGTAGTTGATCAAATGACAAAGGTTGCCCATTTTATCCCTGCGCAATCTACATCACAAGTGGTTGATATCTTTATGAAGGAATTTTTTTAAGCTTCATGGCATACCCAAGATAATTATATCATAAAGGGATCCGAAGTTTACCTCGAATTTTTGGAGGTCATTGTTTACTAGATATTGTACACAATTAAACTTCGGCACTACGTACCATCCACAAACGGATGGGCAGACTAAAAGAGTTAACCAGGTTCTTGAGGACATGTTAAGTATGTATGTGATGAACCAACATACAAAATGGGAGGAATTTCTACACTTGGTATAGTTCGCCTATAACAACTTCTATCAGACATGATTAAAAATGAGTCACTTTGAGGCTTTATATGGGAGAAAATGTCTTGTACCTCTAATTTGGAGCCAACTTGAAGATAGGTTGGTGTTAGTACCAAAACTATTACAAGAGATGGAGCAGATGGTAAGACAAAAAAGCTATGTTAATTTGAAAAGAACTGCTAAATAGTTTCAAGTGGGGGAGCATGTTTATTTGGAAGTATGGACAAAGAAGAGTTCCCTTAGATTAGGGACTTGCTCTGAATTAGCTCCTTGGTTTTACGGGCCATTTGAGATACTGGTCAGGGTGGGGCCAGTGGTCACCAATTAGCTTTACCATCTCATGTCAAAAATCATAATGTATTCCATGTGTCTCTATTAAAGAAATATATATCTAACCCCAATCAAATTATTAATTGGAATGTTGTACAAGTTGAACCAGAAGTATAGTTTCAGGTTGAACCTATACAAAATTTTTGATCAAAGGGAGACTACACTTCAAAATAGAACTCGATATCATGTTAAAGTGCAACAGAAGCACTTTGGGCCTAAAGAGGCCACCTAGGAAATGGAAGAAGAAATGAGAAATTATTTCCCTATGTTATTTCAAAGAAGAATTCAATCTAAAACACTGAGGACAATGTCCCTTTTAAGTGGAGGGGAGATGTAACACCCCTAGATAATCATTCATGACTTATTATTTAATTATGACTAGAAAATTTAAAAGATTAGTGATGAATGGTTGATGTAAATATTTACCTTTTTGAATTAAAAAGAAATTATTTTGTGTTAACATTGTTGAGAATGAGTTAAGATCTATCATGTGGAACTTAACTCCTAGTTGTCATGGAAACAGTTGGGATTATTTATTCCCAAGAAGAGGGAAGAAATAAAAGGAGGAAAATTTCTCCTTTTTCCATTAATCTACTGGAAAGGGCAAGAACAAACCACCAAAAAAAACATGACTATATATTAATGTCATGAAGTTGGTTATGTATAGTAATATAGTGGGAGAGAAAGATAGTTATTCCTAGATGTAACTAGTGGGAGAGAAGGAATGGTTTGAACCCAAGAGAAATCAATCAAGACCCTACTATAAGGGTTCAAGAGAAAACACTTGGAAATTTTCTTGAAATTTTTTCTCTGACAAAGAGAAGTAGAGCTAAGGGGTAGCTATTTGTGGAAGCCATCTTATGGTTGGGAGGACCGTGAACGCCCTTTACACGTTCCCATGAAGATATTAGATAAGTAACTTGTCCAGTTTAAATTACCGTTTTAATTTGTAGTGTTTTTATTGTGAAAATGTACCTATGAAATCCACAATTCTATGAATGGGTATAGGTTTGTGTATTTGTAACCTGTAACAGGTCAAACAGTATTTGCAAGCGTGGAGGTTTTCTATGGTGGAAAAGGTAAATTATTATAACATAGGTTCTAGAAACATGTGGATGCAAGGGTTTTATTAAAAAGATGGTAAACTTTTTGACTTTACCAAATTTTTTCTAGGTCATTATTATAAACTATGAGAGTGTTGTATTTAAAGAAACTATTTAAAAGAAATATGTATATAACATTAAACTACAAATACTTAAAGGTTGAATAATAAAAATTGAGCCTGGGTTAGTTACTACAGGAAATTGGTAGACGGGTTGAATGTCCACCTACTTGGTTGGGTAATAGTCGTGGACTAGGTCTCAGAAAGAAAAGTCATGTCCCATGATAGGTCCCTCTAGGTCTTCTGGAATAATATGTTGTAATATAGGGCAGCATGTAATTAAACAAATTATTTCCTTAACTACTTATATATAAAATATTGGATAACAATTAGAGACAGGGAAAAGTATAAATTTAAGATAGAGGATAACAATATAATCACTCATAGAAGTTACAATGTATTTCACTATTTTAATGACAGGAGACCTTAAGAGAAATTTTGTGCATTTCAACATAAAGGAAATATTCCATCATACATAAATATAAATTGTAGCAAACAAATTAAAATGTGCTATTTTCCCTACATTATAAACAATAATATGGCCACACAATTCGAATAAAGAGAATAATTGTAGGAAATATATATATATAACAAAATGTCCAAGTAGTATCTTTAAAGAAAGACCATGTAAATCTAGTTTTGAGAATATATGTCTTGAATATTAAGCATGGGGCCAGAGTTAAGGACAAATAATATGCTACATAAAGATTACAAATAAGTACTAAAACCACGGTAGAAAGAGAGAGAACACTAAGTAAAATGCCAAATAAAATTTCTTAAAAAATTCTTCTTGGAAAAGCCAAGTTACCAATGCTAGTCATTTCTTCTTGGAAAAGTGAAGTTACCAAGGTCAACTAGCAGCAAACATCATATTAATACAAAACCTAATATATACATAAATTATCAGAAATTATTTAAGATTTTAGCAGAATAGAGGGCTTGATTAAACAAGTTTTAATTATTGACATAAAACCCTAAGTCATGTGATTTCAAAAAAAGGATATTGGCCTCATAGTTGAGTACCCTAGAATAGAAATAAAAGTCCACATAAGAACCCGGGTAATTGTAAGTCAAGTAATGAATCCAAGAAAGAGAAAATCCTCATCAAGATAGTCGCCTCCAGGGTTCCAAAGGGAAGGGTTAATCAGGTGATCATGTCCAAGTTGAAAAATGCTCAAAAATGGAACTGCTCAGAATTGGTTGCAATTTGAATGACCGGAAAGGCCTCGTCCCTGCAATTCTGGCGCCGTGAACGGGACTCAAATCCGACGTCGTATGTAAAAGTTATGAAGGTTTGAAGTCTCTAGTAAACTCCAAAAATAGTTGACCAAGTTTGACCTTTCAAATTTGGAAAAATTAAAAAGAGAATATTATTTGGAATATTTCCAAGAATATTCCCTCAAAATATTCCCTGCGGGCGTACTAGAATCCGACATGTGGCAGCATTTCATTTGTTGATTGGTTGACTTTTTGGTTTTGGTGGCCAATTAGTGGGTGCCACGTGGCAAGCCTGGAGGTTGCCACGTGGCCCCATGCCGGTGGAAATTTCGTATTATAAATTTTTTGTAACTTATGAGGATTGAACCCCGGACCTGCCGCCCATAACAAACAGGACTTATCGTTACACCCCATGGTTGGTTCTTAACCATGGTGGCGAAGAAATTGTATTTAAAGTTTCAAACAGATATGGTTGGCGGCAATTGGGGGCCAGCCCCCTCGCTTCATATGACTAAACGCTTGGAACCAGGAGCTTATACCCAGCGGTTAACATTATCTGCCTGCAAACCACGGCCATGTGGCCAGCGCAGACATTAAGTTTAATGCCACCCTAATATTTGGCTTATCCACGCGGTTAAGCCGGCAGTTCTGGTGGAAAGACCACATGTGACCACCATTTCAACATTAATTGCCACAGTTGACAATTTCTGCCAAGTTTGGTTGGATTCCACCATTTTCGGCCTTTGCCAGTTTTGGCGCTCTTAACTGGAGTTAGCCCACATTTAGTGGGGTTTTCAAGTTACATTGGGAAGTTTTCTTTGGGAGGCCATAACTTCCTCAATATTGAACCAATTTGGATGAAATTTTAGTCGATTTTGGTTTTCTTCAGCATTTTGGAGTGTTTGGGATAGGTTGCAAAGTGAACAGAGGTGTTCTTCAGCCATTTTTGCTTCAGAGAAGAGGAAAGAGCCACTAGGGCCATCAGGGAGATGGAGTTGTATTGGGTTGTACTTCACTGTTTGAGGTGAAACAAAAGCCATTTTTAACTTATTTTTGTCTACTGAAACAAATTCACAGCTTGTTTTTGCTTGTTTAGGCATATATATTTCATTGTATTGGGCAGATATAGTTGATTGTTTGCAAGTTTTGATGTTTACTAGGCTTAAACTCAAGAGATGGGAAGGACACTTGGTTAGTGTACAAAGTAATCCTCAACCAAGAAGGGCTAGAGAGCCACCTCCAAGAGCCATTGAAGAAGCCTCAAGCATGTCTTCAAGAGAAGAAGAATTTCCTGAAGACATTGATCCCAAAGAAGAGGAACGGGTGTTCCGAAAGGCTTTCTTAGACATGACAGAGATGGTGAGGATACTCTAACAAGAAAGGAATGATAGGCTTGTTGGAGAAGGGTCTAGACACCAGAAAGAAGGAGAAGGTTATTCAGAAGGAAATAAAAGTGATGACAAGTCAAAGAAAGGACATGGAGGAAATGGTGATCCACCATCCCCATCTTCATCCTCTTCCTCTACATTGTCATCCTCAACTACGGTGAATCAATCTCACAAGTCTAAAACCACTAGTAAAAGTCCATTTTTAAAGCTTGATGTTAAATTTGAGTTGTTTATGTTTAATGGTGAGGTTAATGCAGAGAAATTTGACAATTGGATAAGACAGTTGGAAGTTTATTTGAGGATACAAAACCTTCATGAAGACTACACCAAGATTCAGTTAGCCTCTTTGAGAATGGAAGGAGCAGCATTGGTATGGTGGGAAGCCAAGACCAAGGATGAAATTAAAAAACATGGTAAGATCACTTTATCATGGGCTGAATTTATTTCCGCAATTAAGCAGCAATTTTATCCATTAGCTGATTTACAAAAGGCTATCATGAATTGACAAAGTTTTAGACAACTTAAGAGACAAAGTGTTCAAGAGTACACTCAAGAGTTTAGATGAAGAGCTTTATTACTTGGAATTGATTTGCATAACCAAGAGACTGCTGTAATATATAGGTGGTTTACACAGCTATCTTATACATATTATCCTTATGTTCATTCCTACTAGTCTAGACAAGGTTTGTGTACAAGTCATGCATTTAGAGGCTAGAGGTAAACAATCTTTTGATGGGAATGAGGGTAATGAATTTAAAGGCAAAGGAAGAAAAAGAAATGCAAACTCTAGGAAAGAAAAAGGAAAAAAAAAAATTTAAAACTGTTCCAAAACAAGCCACGATGAATACCATTGTTGTAAACTTCATCTGGAGTTGAAGCCAAAAAAAATTAAAACCAAAGATAAGGCCAAAGGAAAGGGAAAAACGGTTGCAATTTCTAAACAAGACTTAGGGTCTGAATCAGGTGATGAAACTAAAATCATAGCCATGATACTAAAGAACATAAAGGGGAAAGAGATTGTAAAGGAAACAAATCCCAGTTCTAGCACTTTAAACTGTCACATAGAAGCTCCAAATGAAGAGAGGAGGATAGAGTTGTTTCATGTGAGGATAATCTCAAAACACACAATGATAGACACACTATTTGACAGTGGGTCTCAAGCAAACCTCATCTCAGAAGACTTAGTCAAGAAGCTGAAACTTGAAACCATTCTACATCCAAAGCCATAACCACTTGGATGGATTTGCAAGGATGCTAATTTACAAGTCTCAAGAAAGTGCATGTTGCGCTTCGCCATAACAGCTCATTATGTTGATTTGGTTGAACTAGATGTGGTACCGCTTGACATTACAAGTGTGGTGTTGGGTATTCTGTACTATATGACAGAAAAGTGATCTTCCATTGCCATGAGAACAAGTATCATCTATTCAAGGATGGCAAGGAGTTTATTGTGAGAGCACATCGGAAGAAGCTAGAATCTTCTTTAGTGAATGCAGGGCAGTTGAAAAGGCTTGTCAATGCAAGTAAAAACTTGACTTTGTTGATGATTAAGAAAAAATATTTTTTACATAATCCTTTTCATGTTATTGCTAATGTAAATGATGAAATGTTTCAGTATGAAAGCGGGTCATCTTTGGAAGAAGATGACAAGATGTTGCAGAAAGTGCCTTTGGTGTCGATCGGTGCAGAGAACAAAGTGTCGGTGCAAGGTGGTGCAAAAATCCAAGAGAGGGTAAAGCATGCAAGCAAAGAGGGCAAAAATTTTAGCATGGGTCATTGTTGGTTTCAAAATGGCAGATTGGTATGGTGAGAAAACTTGATTCGGAATCGACACAAGTACATGGCTCATTCGGCAAAAATTTGCCATAAGGATAGTTGGCAAGATGAATCTCAATTTCAGTTTCCTTTGAAGGTAGACCATTGTAGGAACAATATGATTTCTGCAAATTATAGTTGTTGTTCTGCAAATTTCAAAAATTTGCATCATGACTCAGTCAAGCTTAGCAACATTCGGTCAGCGGATTCAAGGAAGAATAATTTTTTTATGAGAAGCTCAATTTGATGAAGTCATGGATGGAGATTTCAATGGTTCAAGGTTGGAAGAGTGGAGAATCAGTCTCCTCATCTTCAATTTTTGTAATTCGGAGAGCTTTTGGGGTCCAAAAGCTTCCCATTTGAGAGGTGTGATTAGATGATCATGTCCAAGTTGAAAAAATGCTCAAAAATGGAACTGCTCAAAATTGGTTGCAATCTGAACGACCGACAATACCTCATCGTTGCGACTCTGGCATCGCAAACGGGACTCAAATCCGACATCGTATGTGAAAGTTATGAAGGTTTGAAGTCTTCAGTAAACTCCAAAAATAGTTGACCAAGTTTGACTTTTCAAATTTGGAAAAATTAAAAAAGAAAATATTCTTTGGAATATTCCAAATAATATTCCCCCAAAATATTCTCTGCGAGTGTACCAAAATCCGACATGGGGTAGCATTTCATTTTTTGATTGGTTTACTTTTTGGTTTTGGTGGCCAATCAGTGGATGCCACGTGGCAATCCTAGAGGCCGCCACGTGACCCCAGGCCAGTGGAAATTTCGTATTATAATTTTTTTGTAACTTATGATGATTGAACCCTGGACCTACAGCCCACAATAAACACGACTTACCGTTACACCCCGTGGTTGGTTCTTAACCATGGTGGCAGAGAAATTCTATTTAAAGTTTCAAACAAATATGGTTGGCAGCAATTGGGGGCCAGCCCCCACGCTTCATATGACTAAACGTTTGGAACCAGGAGCCTATACCCAACGGTTAACATTATCCACCCGCAGACCACGGCCATGTGGCCAGTGCAGACGTTAAGTTTAATGCCACCACTAATGGTTGGTTTATCTGCGCAGTTAAGCCGTCGGTTTTGGTGGAAAGACCACATGTGACCACCATTTCAGCATTAATTGCCACAGTTGATAGTTTCTGCCAAGTTTGGGCAGAGTCCACCATTTTTGGCCTTTGGCCAGTTTTGGTGCTCTTAACTAGAGTTAGCCCACATTTAGTGGGGTTTTCAAGGGACATTGGGCAATTTTCTTTGGGAGGCCATAACTTCCTCAATATTGAACCAATTTGGACGAAATTTTAGTCGATTTTGGTTTTGTTCAGCATTCTGGAGTGTTTGGGACAGGTTGCAGAGTGAATAGAGGTGTTCTTCAGTGATTTTTTCTTCAGAGAAGAAGAAAGAGCCACTAAGGCCATCAGGGAAATGGAGTTGTATTGGGTTGTACTTCACTGTTTGAGGTGAAACAAAAGCCATTTTTAGCTTATTTTTGTCTTCTGAAGTCAAATTCACATCTTGTTTTTCCTGGTTAGGTATATATTTCACTGTATAACCATTTGAGCAACTTAATAGAGCAAGGACATGCCCATTGAGAGCCTTGGACCCAGCAAATGTAGCCCAGGAGGGGTGAACTGCCCCTCATCAGTTTGTTGTGTTATGCTATGGTAAATTTCTCTGCGGTGTATTTCTAATATAATATGTTAAACAGTAAACTTAATTAACATTTCCTCACACAAAAACTCAAAAACAATTAGCAAAAACATTTTGTTTAGCCTGCAAGTCATGGAGAATACTTTGCACACTAAATTAAATGGAAATGGATACTTTGCATAGCATTACAAATAGTTCCATTTTCAGATCAAGGGTCCAACCTACAATGGTCAAGAAATATGTTAGAACCCTTGAAAAATTGGAGTAAATGTTGGAAGAGAATGGTAATCTACACAAACTCATACTTAATATAGTTACAAGGGGTAAAGAAAAATTGAAGGAAACCCTACTTTATTTGCAAAGGGTATAGGGTTTTGGCCCTTTGGCACCTACAAACCTGGTGAATGATGAAGTTAGAAAGGGAACTAGACAATTAGAAACAAAAGGAAAATTTGACCTAGGGTTAACCAGAGGAATTGTTACTTGAAAATCAATGCTTGCGTCACTTGAAAAAGAAGGAACCTAGACCCAAAAGCATCTTTTGCTCATTGTAAACATTTGGAAGAGAAGAATCTAGGAATACCAAGCATAAAAATGAGAGCATGAGTATTGCAATTACATGAGGGGAAAATGTCAATGATGACTTAAAATTCACTGATAGAAAGGATACTATGAAAGTTACCACAACAAAATGGGAAGAAACACTAACCTAGAGGATTTTTTTGTATGGCTACCACCTGATTTACTTATTGAAGTCATGGAATCTTGGCGAGCCCAAAAAGAAACAAAGATTTGAGAGTCGCAAGGGTAAAAATGTGTTCAAGAGCGTAACAAAGGAATTGAAGTTGCAAAGCTCGAATTCGAACGAGAGAGAGACCAAATGAAACTAGTGTGACGACGAGGGTGAGGGTATTTACACCAAAACTAACCCCAAACTCTCACAGTGATCAATCAAAACCCTACATCTCATGTATCGTCAATGATAGGACACCTCGTAAGCATAGTAATCTATGACTAAACCACGTGTTGGCCTGCATGATTCCACATAACATGACAGATTGTGAGGTCTAGAGACTTCAAAGTATTAAACTATGTTTAAGTTACAAGTTGTGATCTAAATGGAGGATGTTAGTAATTCTCATCTAATTGCTCATTTAGAATTTGAAACAAATGTTCTTTAAGGGTTCAAGGTTTCTTGCAAATTATAAAGTCTCATGTGTGTTTTTCATGTCAATTTAGCACAGCAACAGTAACATACTCCATTCAGATGTTTTATTAGCCATTAACCCTGTTCATTAGCGCTAATACAAAGTTTAAAGCAGATTAGTTTTAAACACGCAATTATCACTTAACTGCACTTAACTAGCGCTTAATCCCCACTTAGCACTAATTGTGATTAACTTGGCGGACCTTCGGATTTGGCGAAATGTATACATGTTAAGAACTAACACATAGCAAAGGTGGTAATTCTTGGTGTTGGCAGTGGGGAGGTCGCGGGGTCGAACCCCGACGCCTCCACCAAAATTTTGATCAACGACCATGAGGGCACGTGGTGGCCTTCGGGCTTACCACGAGTCGTGACCTCATTGGTCCAACCCAACACCAACCATCCAATCTGATGCCGACACTTGTCACCTGTTCGTTGGTCCACTTGTGGTAATATTCCAAAGAATATTCTTGGAATATACCTTTTGCTGATTGGACGATACAAATGCCTAGTCAACATCCCTGCACAAAATTTGAATTTTTAGCCAAGCGAACAGATTGTGTTTCCGGGAGCATACAGCGACCATTTTTCATGAAACGAAGTGCGCCAAATTCGGAACGACGAGCACTACACAATCGTTCAAGTTCCGAGACAATCTGAGAACTTTGATTTTTGAGCATAAAACTAAGCCATTAATCAAGTTGCAAAGCAGAGGCAATGTTTAATATGTTATTAATGCAATGATGTAAACCTTTGATATCATATGGTTTCCATATAAGAAATCGATACAACTATGTATGCATATATGGCATCAAGGTGTAAACATAATGGGGGATTAATCATTAAAATATTTTGGAATTTTGAATAGCTTGTTATATGACAAGCGAATATCATAATACATACGTTCCTAGGAGGAAGGGGGTCTATAGGACTCTTTATTAATTAAAACAAACAAAGTGTGTTATTTTCCTTTGTTGAGAGGAGACATATACAAGTGTGTGTGTGTGTGTGTGCACCAAAAAAAAGTATAATTCCAAATCTACATATAAAGCAAATGTGAACACGGTAATTGTTGATATTAGTTAAATGTGTGATGGTGAGAAAAAATAAAATTAAAAGCTGTTGATTCATTTCGAATGCAATCTAACGAAAATGCATATAATTGCTTATCATTTCCTAGATTTTTCTTGAGACATAATTGATTATATCTCTACGAGAATTTTTGGTTGCAAATGTTCTTTAAAAGAATTATGTCCACTTGCATTATTAGGCAATAATAAGATTTTTTATGAGAGATGTTACAGGGAAGAAATCCAATAATGAGTGGATTTCCTATTATCAAAATTAGTAGGCATCTAGAAGAACTAATAAAATAACTTACAAAAAATCCTAGATGCTAGAGGCCCGAATGGGCCAAAAACACCATTGGAACCCAAAGTCAAAGCTACAAGAGATCTAGAAATCTAAAACATTCATAACGTAATACACAAATATTTTTCCAAATTTTAATGTATTTGGAAGGCCTAAAGTTTGGCAAATGACTCATTTTCCTGTTAGACATTGAAGCCTTTCACCATTGTTAGATAGAATTTGAATAGCAAAATGACTAGAATCTATCAATTCCAACAAGGTTGACAACATAACAGCTAATGTGGCATAGGACATGGTCATATCACCTAATAAAATCCAAACACTGATAGATATGGAATCTAATAGATATTGTTTCCATTGGAGTTTTATCATCCTAAGACAAAATCCAATTACATAATCTATTAATCCAAAACTTTCTAGAAATGCAAGCTTTGGAAAAACCCAAATCCAAATGGAAATGTGGCGACATATGTGGCACATGAAGTCACAGTCAACATGGCTACTAATGTGTCACTAGTGACATGGAAATATGGACTAGGTTCAATGATGTGGCATGCTAATGTGGCATACCAACAAAGCACAAGTTGTAAAAAGGAACTGATGGCAAATGGTGTGGCACCTTCATGGAAATGATGACATGGATTTAACATTGAGGATGACAAGGTATAACACGAAGGTTACATGACAACGACATTGGGATGACGATGACAATGTGGAGTCCAAGTTTTGAAAATATTATTAAATTTATAAAAAAACAAACTTTTTGAGAAATCTCAGGTCTGAATGTTGTCCTCTAACAAATGTGGGTGTCTATTAGATCTAGATTCTAGTAGTTTCCCCTACCTCATCAATATTTCCCATCCATTAACAAAATTTGGTTCTAGAAGTTCTAAAATCTAAAACTTTTGGAAAATGCGCCTTTATGAAAAAAACCCAAATTCAAATGTCACTAGCTAACTGACATACCTCTCCTACAAAGGCGGCACAATGCAATGGTAACACATGGGCATATAACCACCATGCATCAAGATGACATGGAAAAATATGAAAGAACTAAGCATGAAAGCAACATGTCAACCACATGTCAATTGTATGGATGTTGAGATAGCATAAATTGGAAAATCTCCTAAGATATACAACTTTGCACTAAAACCTAGAAATGAAACAAATTTTATATGTTTAATATCTTAAAAAATATCTTGAAGAATAAAAAAAACAAAAATAGACCAAGAAAATAAAATTGGTACCCTGCCTACCAGAAATAACCTTATAGGTGACATGTTAACAAAATCCAAGTTCAATTGCCACAAATGACATACTACCGTCATGGGTATATTAATGTAATAGCGTAACAGAGTATATAAATAATTGGATATCCCTCGACACAGTTAACAAACTTGAACTGGACTCTCAAATACCGAAACCTAAAAATCAGATTATGGTTGGGTGAAAAATACTTAACAACTCTGCCACATATTCAATAAAGTATTTTTAGAACTGTTGCAAATCTGCAACAAACATGGCTCTATTCTCGACCTATTGGAGTCATTGGTAAGAACTGCAGTTCATTTTATATAATACTGTTATCAATACCCCCAAGGGAGCTACTTCCAACACTAAAATTACAACATTAGAGCGGTTTTCTCCAACATGAGTGTGGTTGCTGGGAGCTAGTTTCATTGTTTAGGTAAGGGGTGGTTGCTAGACGCTGTTTTGAGTTTTAAATAAGTCACGACGTTAGTAGTTTTCTTTAATATAAGGGTAGTTAAAAGACATGAACATAAGAGCGGTTTTCTCCAACATGAAGGTGGTTGCTCCGAGCCAGTTTCAGTATTTAGTTAAGGTGGTTACTGGGAGCCATTTACAGTATTTAGTTAAGGGGTTGTTTAGTTAAGTAATAACGTTAGTGTTTTTCTTTAATAAATGGGTTGTTAAAAGACCTGAACTTATCTTAATAACTTCCCTAAATAAAAAAGCCCAACCACAAAGTCAACATTAAAGGAGCAACCTTAATTAAGACATAGCTATATTGATCTTTCTTAGAACAACATGAAATGTGAACTGTTTGGCACTTATTACAACAGATTAGCATAATGTACGTGTAATGATTTGGATTTTCAATGTCTCCATCCCGTGAGTTCATTGCTGACTTTTTCATGGTTAGTACAAGAATATAAAAAGGCCAGTAGCTAAGTAAAGGACAATAATAGTATGCATGAGTTATCTTTAGTGGCTAAGTAAAGGACAACAATAGTGTGCATGAGTTATCTTTAGTACTGGAAGAGCAGCTTTAGGGTTGGCTGAGTCACCATTCACATACCAAGTGTTACCCTTTAGTAATGTAAAGGACAACCATAAGTTGTCCATAAGAGCAACGTTTAGATTGGCTGAATCATTACTTTTTTCATGGTTAGTACAAGAATATAAAAAGGCCAGTGGCTAAGTAAAGGACAATAATAGTATGCATGAGTTATCTTTGGTGGCTAAGTAAAGGACAACAATAGTGTGCATGAGTTATCTTTAGTACTGGAAGAGCAGCTTTAGGGTTGGCTGAGTCACCATTCACATACCAAGTGTTACCCTTTAGTAGAGCATCTTTAGGGTTGGCTGAGTCACCATTCACATACCAAGTGTTACCCTTTAGTAATGTAAAGGACAACCATAAGTTGTTCATAAGAGCAACTTTTAAATTGGCTGAATCATTACTCACATACCAGGTGTCACCCTTGAGTAAAGAAAAGGACAACAGCGTGGTCTACCTAAGTTATCTATAATAAGTGAAGTTTTAAGATTGTCTGAGTCATTATTCACATATCTAAGTGTCACCCTGACTAGATTGATGGTATCGATCATCAAATTCAAGTTAAATTTATCTTTTACTCCTCGTGTGTTTATATTTATTTTTTTAAATGATATAATGCTTAACTTGGCTTTATGTTTGTGGATAATAGTTTCCTATCATGTCATTCGAAAAGTTCTTTAAGATTTTAGGTCTCTATGGAGAGCTGTTTTGTTATGTTTTTGTTTCCGATTAGTATGTTCAAAAAATTGCATTTTTTATGTTATTATTAATTCATAAATTGCATTATTTTAATGTTATTATTAATTTTATACAGATGGAAGCTGTCTATTTTCACATAGTCCATTTTTCATAAATGAGTATATCACAATTTTATTTCTGTTTCACTTATAATAAAAGAGCCCACCGTTTATTTAAAGAAAATTAAAAAAAAAAATATTATGCATTTCAATTATTTTTAATCATTATATTGTGCTGGTCAATTTCAATTATTTTTAATCATTATTTTGTGCGGTGTAATAAAGCAAACCTACCATTTATTATGTTTATGTAAAAATAGTGAGTTTTAATTTTTTTTAAATTAAAATTTATTATATGTGCATTTCAATTATTTTTAAGCATTATATTATGGTTCAGAAGGCTTCCATAGGTTACCATTTATTATGTTCATGTAAAAGTGGTGAGTTTTAGGTTTTTTTTAAATTACAATTTATTATATTTATTCAGCATGAATTATAGTTTTTTTTTTATTACAATCTATTATATTTATCTAGGTGAATTATTAAGGAGATTTTTTTTATTACAATCTATTATATTTATCTAGTGAATTATTAAGGAGATTCAAAGACCATTAGTGAATATGGATATATCCAATAAAAGATGTTTAAGGAGATTTAGGATAATTATTACTGAATAAGCATTTATACAATAGGAATTGGTAGGAAGTGGTGGATAGTAAGGGTTTGAAATTATTGGATAGGAAGTGATGGATGGTAAGGGCTGTAATAACTGGTGAGTATAGAGTTTTTATTTTTCTAAGTGAGTAGGTGGATGTGGGTAATTAGATGGCAAGAGATTGTAATTATTTGTGAGTAGGGAGAGTAAGTGGATGTGGGTGGATGTGGGTAAGTGGATGACAAGAGCTTGTAATTACCTCTGAGTTGGATGAGTGGAGTATAGGTGTGAGTAGGTGGAAGTGGTGGATGTAATGGTTTGTAATTATTCTCTATTGAGTATTTTCTAAGTGAATAAGCAAGGGGTAAATAGTTATGGATGAGGAAAAGAAGTGCAGTAAGCTTAGTGGTAAAACTTAGTGGTAAATAACTATGGATGAGAAAAAGAAGGGATAAATAACTATGAGAAAAAGAAGGCTAAATAACTATGGATGAGAAAAAGAAGGGGTGAATAACTATGGATGAGAAAAAGAAGGGGTAAATAACTACAGATGAGAAAACAAAAAGGGGTAAATAGTAAACTTAGTGGTAAATAACTATGAATGAGAAAAAGAAGAGATAAATAGCTATGGAAGATAAAAAGAAGTGTAGTGAGCTTAATGTTACTTGGTGTTTCTTCTCCAATTATGTTGATTATATCCAAGTGTTTCTTAGAGTTTCTTCTCCAATTATGTTGTTACTAGGTAATTATATTCAAGTGAGTAAGCTTAGTGTTTCTTAGTGTTTCTTCTCCAATTATGTTGTTAATAGGTGATTATATCCAAGTGGACAAAAGAGTTATAATGAATTCCCTAATGTAAATAGCTATGGTTGACAAAAAGAAGTGTAGTAAGCTTAGTGGTAAATAACTATGGATGAGAAAAAGAAGGGGTAAATAGCTATGGAGGAGAAAAAGAAGTGATGTAAGCTTAGTGTTTCTTATTGTTTCTCCTCCGATTATGTTGTTACTAGGTGATTATATCCAAGTGTTTTAGTGTTTCTTCTCTAAGTATTTTGTTACTAGGTGATTTCTCTAATTATGTTGTTACTAGATGATTATATTGAATGACAAAATATTTATAATGAATTCCTTGATGTTCATTGGTGATTATATCCAGGTGCACAAAATAGTTATAATGAATTCCTTGATGTTCATTGGTGGATGACAAATCGAAATGAACTTAGTTATAATGAATTTCTTGATTGGTGAATAACAAATTCAAATGAAGATAATTATAATGAATTTCTTTATGTTTGTTTTTGTCATCGTCCGTTTGTGAATGACAAAAAAAATGGATGGTTAGCTAATGAACAAAGTAGTTATAATGATTTTCCTGATGTGGTAGATGACAACATGATGAATGGTTAGGAAATAATGGACGGTTAGCTAATGAACAAAGTGGTTATAATGATTTTCCTTATGTGGTGGATGACAATAGAATGGATGGTTAGGAAATGAACATAGTATTTATATGTATCGATAGTTAGCAAATGAACATAGTAATTATATGGATGACAACAAAATAGATAGTTTAGGAAATGAACATGGTAATTATATGGATGGATAGTTAGGAAATGAACAATGTAATTATATGGATGGTTAGAGGAAATGAACAAAGTAATAATGTGGATGGTTAGACGGATGACAATAGAATGGATGGTTAGGATATGAACAGAGTAATTATATGTATGACAACATAATGGATGGTTAGGAAATGAACATATTAATTATATAGATTGAGTAATTATATGAATGGTTAGGTGGATGACAACAAAATAGATGGTTAAGAAAAGAAATGAACAGAGTATTAATTATATAGTTGGAATAATTATATGGATGGTTAGGAAATGAACAAAGTAATTATATAGTTAGATATTGGTTATTATGGATGGTTAGGAAATGGACCAGAGTAATTATATGGTTATGGTTAGATATTGGTTATTATCTTTAGGTGGAGGGTTAGGAAATGAAGAATAATTATATGGATAGAATAAGTAACTTTTTGGTTAGATATTGGTTATTATCTGAGTGAGCTTTCAATGCAGATGAAAAGATGGCAAAAATGAATAAAAAAAGTAAGTAATTATATGGTTAGATATTGGTTATAATTTGGGTGGGCTTTCAATACAGATGGAGTAATTATATAGATAGAGTAATTATATGGATGACAACAAAATAGATGGTTAAAAAAAGAAATGAACACAGTAATTATATAGTTGAATAAAGTAAGTAATTATATAGTTAGATATTAGTTATAATTTGGGTGAGCTTTCAATGCAAATGGAGTAATTATACAGACGGAGTAATTATATGGATGGTTAGGTGGATGACAACAAAATAGATGGTTAAGAAAAGAAATGAACACAGTAATTATATAGTTGGAATAATTATATGGATGGTTAGGAAATGAACAAGAGTAAATATATGGTTATTGTTAGATATTGGTTATTATGGATGGTTAGGAAATGAACCAGAGTAATTATATGGTTATGATTAGATAATGATTATTATCTTAGGTGGATGTTTAGGAAATGAGGAGTAATTATATGGTTATGATTAGATAATAATTATTATCTTAGGTGGATGGTTAGGAAATGAGGAGTAATTATATGGATATTGGTTAGCAAATAATATTCAGAAAGAATATTTACTGTAATTGACCTATCAACCTGCAAATGGATAGTAATGTTTACTGTAATTGACCTATCAACCTGCAAATGGATAGTAATGTTTACTGTAATTGACCTATCAACCTTCAAATGGATAGTAATGTTTACTGTAATTGACCTATCAACCTGCAAATGGATAGTAATGTTTACTGTATTTAAGATATCAACCTCAAATGGATAGTAATGTTTACTGTATTTAACATATCAACCTCAAATGGATAGTAATGTTTACTGTATTTGACCTATCAACCTCAAATGGATAGTAATTAGAAGATTGAAACTTGGATTTACTTTTGAGGAAGTGTAATTGACCTATCAACCTGCAAATGGATTGTTTGAAACTATGATCTTATATTTTTAGAAGATTGAAACTTGGATTGACCTATCATCCTGCAAATGGATTGTTTGAAACTATGATCTTATATTTTTAGAAACTATGATCTTATATTTTTAGAAACTATGATCTTGTATTTTTAGAAGATTGAAACTTGGATTTACTTATGAGGAAGTGTATGGCAGTAAGTCGGTCTTTGGATCGAAAGATATATGGAAGATTGAAACTTGGATTTACTCATGAGGAAGTTTACGATAGTAAGTCGTTCTTTGGATCGAAAGATAATCTGGAAGATTAAAACTTGGATTTACTCATGAGGAAGTTTATGGCAGTATGTCGGTCTTTGGATCGAAAGATATCTGGAAGAGATCGAAAGATATCTGGAAGATTGAAACTTGGATTTACTCATCAGGAAGTGTATAGCAGTAAGTATCATGAGGAAGTGTATAGCAGTAAGTCGGTCTTTGGATCGAAAGATATGTGGAAAATTGAAATTTGGATTTACTCACGAGGAAGTGTATGGCAGTAAGTCGGTCTTAGGATCGAAAGCTATCTGGAAGATTGAAACTTGGATTTACTCATGAGGAAGTGTATGGCAGTAAGTCGGTCTTCTTTGGATCGAAAGACTTTGGATCTAATATTTTTAGAATATTGAAACTTGGATTGGCTCACGAGAAAGTATATACGGTTGAAAGGTTGAAAATTTGGATCTAATATTTTTAGAAGATTGAAACTTGGATTCGGTCATTAGCAAGTATATGGCAATAAGTCAGTCTTTGGATCGCTCATGAGGAAGTATATGGCAATTGGGTACACATAGCTCATGAGGAGGTATATGGCAGTAAGTCGGTCTTTATCGAAAATGGAATGTAAGTCAGGATAATCAAGAAAGCGAATTGGGGCAAATTGGTAGATAAAGCAAATTAGAAGATTTTAGTCTTTATCGAAAATGGAATGTAAGTTAGGCAACCTAAAGGAAGATATCATTGAGCCTAGACATCCGAAAGGACGATATCATTGAGCCTAGAAACGAAGATATCATTGAACCTAGACATCCGAAAGGAAGATATCACTGAGCCTCAATCTAACTAAACAAATGCAAAGGTCAAAAGCATTAAGTACATCTAATTATTTATAAATATGCAACCGAAAGGAAGATATCATTGAGCCTCAATCTAACTAAACAAATGCAAAGGTCAAAACCATTAAGCACATCTAATTATTTATAAATATGCGTGATCACTGGCTAAGTAATACTATATTAATTTGACTTGACAGCAACCACATCAACTAGACTTAAATCCTACACTCCAAGTAATATCAAGAAATACATGTAAAAATCCTGATCAAATATTACATATGCCACCATATATATGCCCAGTAAGAGATAAATATGATTACATCAATGTAAAAGGTCATCAGTACATATGCCACCATATATATGCCCAGTAAGAGAGATATAATTACATCAATTTCAAAGAAGGAAACCTTTATCTGCGTTTACTGAGAAAATGAAAATTAAAATATACATATACTACCATATATATGCCCAGTAAGACATGAATATAATTATATTAATTTCAAATAAGAAAATGAAGAATCAAGTCAATCCTTTTGATTTTCCCTCATCATCAAATGCTGCTCGAAAACTCAATTCGTCAAATTAGTTGCTAATGGATTTCCTTAGATTGCTGCATGAAAACTCAATTCGTGAAATTAATTGCTAATGGCTTTAATCACATTGGCAAAACGTAATGAAACCCCCATCTTAAAATAAGCAAATTTCAATAATCACAAATGATAGCTTAAAGCTACATGAGACATTACATGATAAAACAAGATTAAAATCCCATCTCAAAATGGGCATCATAGTCAATCATCTTATTGAAAACTACATTAAGAAATCAAAAGCCTAATCTGTCCAACCCTTCACAATGCATTTCACTAGCAAAAAACTTGAATTTCTTCACATTCAATCAGAGCTTAAAATAAAAAATATAAGATAATATTCATTTGCCAAAAACATTAAATATAAGACAATACTCATTTGCCAAAAACATTAAAATATAAGATAATATTCATTTGCCAAAAACATTAAATATAAGACAATACTCATTTGCCAAAAACATTAACGTCCTCTTGAAAGGAGCCGGATGCCTTTCATACCGTGAATTCAAAACCTCGAAAGGACATTATAGATTTCATACCTAATTCATAAACATCACATAATTACAGACTTTTTAAGATCTAAGAAAATGCCTGCGACTATTATGATTACATAAGAACTAATAAATACAGAATAAACAAGACAATGAGATTCAATTCTGGTGCCCTAGCACCGAGATAACAAACCATAATTGTACTCATTCCAGATGAGCATTACCATGGCAAAGTCAATCCCCATGGCAATAAGGCTCGGAAAAACATGATATCTAACAATTCAAAGACTCCTCTACAATTTGCCTCATAGAGAGGACAAAATCCCTACAAATGCTTTTTATCTTTGAACGGACCCCTTGGGATCTTCTTTAAAATTTTGGCATCAAAAACTTTGTACTGCTCCTTGGCTTTCAGAGATGCTTTGTGAGCAAAAGAATCGATCTGATCTTGATATTTCTCGTACAGAACCGGAACAGTATGTGCAACAACAAGCACTAAGCAAAATATATGAAAACAGAATCAGCTTCAGTCAAAAACTCTCATATATATGTTTAGAGCGTTTAAATAATAACAGTAACATAAAAAGAGTAAGTAGCCTCACCTATGTAGGCGAGAGTCAGGAAATCACACCAGCTTCCAATAACAGAGAGAAGCCAGAGACCAGCTACTACCTGTGGAGCTAAAGGATTAAAACGGCAATCCACGTGGGTCAAAGTTCAAAATTGAACAGAACAAAGGGTTTAAGCAAATTACCAATAGATATTTCTTCAAGTTTCTACCAGTTGCAACCTCATGTAAAACAGCAAAAGCTCTGTTGACTTCAAATCTAAGTTCAGACGCAAGACCGTGAATTGCATCCTCTGGAATCGCAATCTCTGGAATATGTGGTGGGGACCTGTAGCAAATGATACATCAGTTCTGTGCTAAATAGAATAATACTGTCTCATCTTGTTCTTCGTAGGAACTTCTGATTGAAGCAGGGACCTAGACCATACAAAGAAACATGAGATTACATGATAATAAGTAGGACAATACCTCCAAGACTTGTTCCATGATTACGCTGTATTTACCACACTAACACGCTAGCTCAGTAGCTACTTTCTAGCTGCTAAAAGGGTTATTAGTTATGCCCCCATGATGGTGTGATCAGATATCACTGTATAATGACATCTACATTTTGTAATAAGCGTAACTATTTATCCAAATACGCCCTAAAAATTGGAACCCAATCCAATTTGACAGTGCTTCAAAAATCATATACGGAAGCAGGGCTTAGGTGTGAGGGGTAATTATTTCACGTAATTACACATAGACACATACCTCAGAAAATCATGCCACATAGACAATGGAACCATAGGTATGAGGGGTAATTATTTCACGTAATTACACATAGACACATCCCTCAGAAAATCATGCCACATAGACAATGGAACCATAGGTATGAGGGGTAATTATTTCACGTAATTACACATAGACACATCCCTCAGAAAATCATGCCACATAGACAATGGAACCATAGGTATGAGGGGTAATTATTTCACGTAATTACACATAGACACATCCCTCAGAAAATCATGCCAAATGGACAATGGAACCATAGGTATGAGGCGTAACTATTTCACGTAATTACAAATAGCCACATCCCTGAGAAAATCATGCCACGTGGACAAGGGAACCGTTGTGGACTGGTGAACCAATGCCCTGTTAACCCAGGAAATACCGACTTTGGAAATTGGGGACATGTCACGGGGTCTTCTGCTACAGTAAGCATTACTTAAACTTCCCTATCACTGTATAGCAATTATGTCTAGAGTGTAACAAACCTTAATGATGGGCACACAGGCTTACGTTGAAGCAAGCTCTAGAGGATAAACTGCTCAATAATCGTATATATCTAGAGTGTAACATAAACCCTATTAATAGAGAGAAAGTTTTAGGATAAGGATAGGAATTTCAGTAAACTGCCAGATCTGTACATGGTCTGATAAACCAAATGGATCCGAAATACAATTGAAAGTAGATAAAATCTAAGCCATTTTCTGCCCGATCCAAATTAGGGACCCGCAAATATTGTTTCAAGCCTCGTTCGAAAGGAAAAAAGATTTCATCATCGGTTTGCAGCAATCACCAAAACACCCATATAAAAAAGAAAAAAAAAACAGCTTTGAGTGGGTGATTAGTCCTGAGCATTCTTTACGCATTTAACACTCTTTACCCAACAATAAAATAAACTCCCAAATGAAATTTTCTGAAAAACGACATACCTCTTTAAGAAGGCGGCCGAATTGATCCAGATGAACAAGATCGCCAAAGAGAGAATAAGCACATGGCATACAAATGTCAAAAAATGATATTCCATGCATTCAAATAGGATCCACAATACAGTGGCCCCAGCAAGAATGCTCGCAGACCTTTGCTTATCTCTCCAAAGAAACAAATCCGCGGCTGCTCAGACAAAAACAAAACTTTAAACCCTAAGCACCATATAAAATAAACCCTAATCAAAAAATTCCATTAAAATGACAGCAACACACAACGAACAAACAAAACAGAAACCCCTTACCTCTTCTTCCACCCAGACACTTATGCACGGATTTCTTCCCTCCAACAGGTCTGTCAACGGGTTTAGTGGGCTGACGATGAGAAACAGGGGGCTTTTCGTCATCTGAGGACGAAGAAGCCGATGTTGAACGATTATGAAATTTCTCAGAAATCTTGTCCAAAAGGGAATCGTCCGAATGCTGTTGATCTGCCATCTCTGCAGCTCGAATTCTTCTACTTCCCAAATAAAATCAAACCGTGTTTCTTCTCACACAGAACGAGCTTATTCCAAATTTAATATCTGCTCTTTCTTAATCACTAAGTCTTCGTGAAATGAAAAAGGCCTGCCATAAGTTCCATATTTATAAGGAATAGTCTTACCAAATGGATCCAACGGTTTAAAATTTGTGGGTGAGCCGAGCCCTTGATAGAATGGATTCCTCTCGAATATCGCCAACCACGTGTTCCCCTTTTGAAGTGCTTGACACGTGGCAGCTTTCTTTCGGTGTCAAAGTCTTATAGAGAGTTGGCAGGGTCCTTCATGTCACCGCTTGTATTGTGATATGGGCAGGGACTTTAATTTAATATTAGTTCTGATGTATAATGTTAAAAGTAAAGTGAAGTAATGGGTATTTATGGTTTTGTAATTGTAAAAAATGAATTTTTATATAATAAAAATGAATTTGTAATATTTTATTTTAAATAGTTTTTTTTAGTGTGAATATTAAGATTTTTGGTTATGAAATTAATGGTTATTTTGGATTTATCCAATTGTAAATATAAAGAATTAATATATCGCACAATTTAATTGTAATAGAGCTATTGGAGGGTGTTATTTAATTTTTACACTCAAAAATATTATTTTTAACCGTGTAAATAACAATTTTAGATAAAAATGAGGTTAATTTATTTTTAATGAAAATAAATAGGAAAGATGTAAATTTCAAAATATTTAGTTTTCTTATTTAGTATAAATTTATGTTAATTTTAGTTTTATGGGATATCACTACAAATTAAAATCAACATATAATCATTTTAATTTTAATTTTAATTTATTATGTGTTAAGGGTATATTAAATTTTTGAAAATGCAAAAGCTTTTAGACTGTAATATATATATATATAGTTCTTAGGGGTAGTTTAATTGATGATTTTGACAATCATTGTAATATAAAATGTTTTTTTGAAGTTTGAGGTTTAAATTGATTTATTGGGTGGTTTGTACATTGGGGTGTGTATGGGTTCATCTCAAGATTATAGTGGTAGTGGTTGGAAATTACCCCGTGTCATGTGAGTATGAGCCCAACTAAGTTTTGTTAATTCCTCTAGACACAAAATAAAAATAAAATAATAATCTAATTTAAAAGTCCCCACCAAGTTAGACTCCAAATTTATATAATAATAATAATAATAATCCAATTTTAAGGTCACAGTCAAGCCAGACACCAAATTGGTGTATGAGACCCCCTTGTTTGTGGGACAAGGGACCCACCTCCGCGCAGCGATTTGACTGCTAAGTCTACGAAGGCATACATACTCTACCCCCTCTGGTTTTGAACCTGTGACCTCTTAGGAGGAAACACATGATCTTAACCATTAGGCCCACTCAAGCTAAAATAATATATATGAACCAATGAATGATATTTTAACGTCCACGAGACTAAAATAATTTATGGGACTATCAGCCTCCTTGTTTTTTGCCTTTTGCAATTCAATATTTTTCTTGCTCAAATTGATGATGAGCTGACTCAACCTTTTAATAGTCCCCTCACTGAAAAGACAATGCCAAGGAATTGATGCTAACATACTGTCATAATTGTCCCTGATGTCTCTGAAAGCGTCACATTCCAAAATGAAATGTTTTTCTGATTCCGCAGCCCCAGAAGTGCAAAAAGTACACACTCATTCTTCCCAAGCTTCTTTAGGTCTCTTCCACCGTCTCGTTTCACACTGAAGTAAATGTGAGTTAGTTCTTAACTGGGCAATAAGAATCTTTGCTCTCCATAGAATGCTAGCGCCAATGTACTCTTTTTGTTGGAGATCACAAGTGGGGTTGAATTCCTGAACATAGTACTTCTTCTTTCTACCCAACTCTTTTCCCCATATATGCCTACGGAACTTTTCCATAACAAAATTCTTTAACTCCTTGCTATTTGTGGGACATGCATTGAGGTAAAGATTCCATTTTTGCATCCATTTGTTGTAACTTTGTCTCATCCATGATTTCTTTCTCTCAGTCATGCCTTCATTGAAGATAACTTTCGGCCATTTACCTCCTCTCATTTCCTCAATTCCTTTTAGATACCTTATAAGACGCACCATAACAATTGCTTCAATGGGAGCTGCTCTTGTTTCACACAACATTATCTCATAAGGAACTAAACTTTTTATTTTGAACTTGCCCATGATCAAGTGCTTTTAGATTTTCTCAATTTGTTTCCATTTTGAAACAGGGATGTTGCTAGCCCACAATTCACGACCATATAATATCACAAGACAATCTAGGAGTCCAAAAAGCACTTTAATCATTTTTCAATCTCATAACTCTGTCTCTCTACATCTATTTTGAAGTATATATAATGTTTTCCACCCTCCTAAAATTCTCTTCTTTCTTCAATCCTCCCAATTAAGCTTGTTGTTGAAATCTATCCTGATATAATTTTATTCATGTACTTGTATATGACACTCCTTGTGTGTAGGACAAAAAAAACCCTTTCAACACTTGAAACATCCAAATTAAAATAAATTTACAATCATTTTATTTATTTATTTTAACTAGCACATAAATATTATGTAATAGATTAATAATGAGATATAAACTTATCAAACATTTGCATTTGTTATTTTAATAATTTTTTTTATTGTTCTTTTATGTATCTCAAACTAAAACATCATAGAAAAACTCAAAAACAAGTCCATGATTGAGCCTACAATGGTTTCTCTAAGATCATTGTTAAAAGATGGGGTTGTTTCATGACCTTTATTTAATTTTGAAATGTTAAAATTTATTAGTTAATGATGTCATGGGAGCGGGCAACTAGGGTTTATTGGCCACCGTTGTTCCCCCCCTCGTGTCGTGTTGATTGTTTTGTTATACAAATGGGGTTTCATTTGTGGATGAGTGCATATTTTCAATATTCATGATAGCCTAAAGATTTTGTCGTTGAATTAGGGTTTGTCTTGGTTTTCAATTGGATCGATTTGTTATAAGCTCAAATGTTCTTTTCAAGTTCCACGCATTTGCATCTCATTGGAGATTTTCCTATTGTCGGTCTATGATCTAGTGGTGTTTCTCTAGTTCTTGAGTGGTTGAGATCATTGCATGTCCAATGGGTCTCAAAAGTAGATTTTTTAAAAATGTGAAGTCAATCCCCTCTCTTGATTTGGGGTTTTCCTCCTCTGCAAAGAAGAATGTGACTACATTAAAGGAAAGGGGGTTGATTGGTAGGTTCACTGGCCTTTGCCCTAGATATAGTTATATTTTAGAATGGTGCTCTATTAATTGGGTAAATCATGAACCCATTGTATTCTCTATTGTAGAAATGGTTATTATGTTTTTATTTTTGAAAACAATGAGGATAAGGATTGGATCTATAGATCCGGACCTTATTTCATGAACACTAGAGGAATGTTTCTCACCCACTGGTCTTTGTATTTCAATCCCATGATCAAATTTCCATAAATTCCCCTTTTTTTGTTGGGGTGAAAGCATTTTCAAGGCTATTGGAGATCAATTGGGCCAATTTATTTCTAATGATATGGACAAAATAACTTCTCTTGTGCTAGAATTTGCATTGAAATAGAATTTTTAAAAGGCTTTCCTGAAGCAATTCAACTTAACTTGGATGGTTGGTCCCATCTTCAATCCTTGCATTATGAGTAGTTTCCCTTTAAATGTAATTTGTGTCATGAGTATGGGCACTTTGCAAAAATTTGTCCTAAGGCTCAAGCTTCTCAGCGTTCTTTTAATCCTTTGACATCTTCTCATAGTAATGATGAGTAAGGAGCATTCAAACCAGTTACAAGGAAACACAAGAAGAATTTGACGAAGAGATTACATGCTAGTAGACTTGAATCTCATCGACATCCTCCCTCTAGTGATAGATATGAAGTTTTGAATTCCACAAAGGTAGAAGTTATGGATGATGAGGCCTAAGTTTATCCATCAATCCCAGATCAAGTGTCTCCAAAGAATATTAATTCATCCATTAAGGAAAAGTTTTTATCCAAGGATAATGACAAATTCCCTCTAAATGGCATTATGTAATTTTCTCTAGTCAAAATGTTTTAATTAATAGCTATACTTATTAATTTATTTTTGTATTTTATTTATTCAATATTAAGTGTATTTGTCAAAATGTTTACATAGCATCGCTTTACAACATTTCTTCCATAGTGCCTCTAGAAGCAATAAAAAATTAAAATTAAAATAATTATAAAATTTGTTTTTTTTTGCACTTTAATTAGTAATAATTATGATATAAAATTTTATGTAAAAGAAATAGTTAAAGGTTTAAATTCTTTGACTAACTTTATGAATTATTTATGGAAATATATATTAATTTACCTAAAATTATATTATAGTGATAATAGTCGAAATCAGTACAAATCCAACCCAATTACAAATTATTTATTTTATAAATTCACTAATACATTAATATAAAATACACTTATTTATATAATTAAAAATAAAATTAAATATATTTTGTTAACTTTCAAATTAACTATAAGAAAGATAGTTTAGACACTCTCAAAGTAACGATAATAAATATACTTGTTTAGTAAAACTTTAACCTTGTATTCTCCCTTCTTCCATGCAACATGGAAGGAACATGGAAAAGATAAAATCTGATTAAAAATAAAAGAATTGTACGAAACTTAATTCAAAAACAAAGAAAATATAATTAAAGAGTAAAGAAGCGGGCTAAGCTTCATTCCCATGGACTTTGAATGTATAACTTTTAAGATTGAAGTATTTTTATTTTTGTTTTCTTTCCTATTTTGAAATCGAGTTTGTTTTTATTGTTATCTTCATTTTCATTTTCATTGTTTTAGTTCTTATTGTTATTAATTTTTTAAGGTAATAGGTAGTAAAACTTATACTAATTTAGTCATTACTTAATAATAATGAAAATAACTCATATTGATTTTTTTCATTTATAAATGTAGATTGATTTATCTTTGTATGGGGTCACTGAACATGTTAAAGAGAGGGTGTTATTCTGCTATCACCTAAGTTATTGATGAGGGAGGTGTGACCACCACTCTTTCCTATTAAGATTCTTGTGAGACACATCATTTACTCTTTTGAGACCATCATTCAATGTCAAGGCCTTTGTTGTGTATTCATTTCACTAAGAAGGTTTTGGATGGTAGTGGGATAGGCGGTATTTCACTCTATGTTGGTATGTCTGTCATGATTTTCATAGTTATTCTAGGTTATTTCTACTTAGAGTCAAGTTTCATTGTGAGGTGTTGGATTTTTCCCAATTGAGTGGGTTTGTCGTCCAAATTTGGAGCATCAACTCTTTTTTTCTTTTAAGGGGAAGGACTAGGCCCCCCTGGCCTAACTCCACCTACCACTCTTCGCTTTCAAGCATTGTATTCTAGTTTGGATAGTGCAAAGGATTATTGCCAATTTCACTCTATTTAGGATAGCTCATCAACTCATTTTAGGTTGCTTGAGTAGGTACCTACTTCAATATTTCCAATTTCAATTTTTAATAATGGTTTACAATGCATGTCTGAAGGTGTCAAGCTTGTCTTCTTTAATTTTGTGTTAGAGAAGTTAAATGTTTTGTCTTTTTTCTCAGTCTCTCTCTTAGGTATTAGTATACCCCTTGGCATTATCATCTTCTCCCCTCCTCTCACCTTCTTGGCAGGGCTTGTTAGGCTTTAATTTTGTGTTAGAGAAGTTAAATGCTTTGTCTTTTTTCTCAGTATCTCTCTTAGGTATTAGTATACCCCTTGGAATTATTGTCCTCTCCCCTCTTCTCACCTTCGTGACAGAGCTTGTTTCCTATATTGTTGGTCCTTTGTAGCCTCACCCAAACCTAGTCTCCCAAGTTCTTGCCCTTGCATTCTTAGTCAGAGCCCTTCAACAAACCTTCCTATCTTTAGGCAAAGTTGTGTTCCCCCGTTATATTATAAATTCATGTCATTTCCCCCTATGCCAATGTAGAGATCCCATTTGTGCCATGAAGCTAGCTCCATATCACTCTTGGTGAATCTCGTGCTTGCTCTGGGGCCTATGCTTCTACTAAGCTCTACCTTCAACAAACTCCTCTCACAATTCAAGAGGAAAATCATTCTACTAAACATGAGGCGATGATTGAGTGAGAAGCAACATGTGAAGTTGAGCTTTTAGCTTCATTGGCAAACTAGGTGCCAAATCTGGGGCACATTAGGGGTTGGCAAAATCAAATCTGCTTACTATAGACCTTAATTTGCACTTAAATTCATTGTTTTTTAAAATGATGTTGGAGAGAAATGAAGCAAAGTAGGGGATCAATGATTAAACTTGATGAGATACAAATGGCATGTAGAGACATGGATGACAAGCTTGCATGCATAGAAATCACACTTGCTTATCTCAATGCCCTTGCACCTGCGAGCAGTCCAACTACTTATGCGTCAATCAAGGACTCCACCTCATCTTAATTATGTTCATATTGTTTTAAGTTGTCATGATGCAGCCTTCTACTACTATGGTGTCTATTGTCTTAGCATTATGGATTTTTATGTTTAAAGTATATAATGGGTTATATGTATTATAGTTAAGCCTGATTTTGAGGTATCTTGGACATGTTTCTACTAGTAGAGCTAGTCTTGATCATCATGATGACTCTCATTTACTATTGAAAAAATATTTTGGACTAAATATCTCATATGTTGGTGTTGGTTTGGTTTTCAGTGTGGTAAGCTGTGACAATAGGGAGTTGATGGCTTTCTTTGTAACACTATTCTTATGATAATAGAAGGAAATCAATTTACAAAAATAATGTAGATTAACTTATCATCATTAATCAAGGAAAATTATACTCCCTTAAACGCCTCGCTAGTAGTCCATAAGAGGACATAATTCCACTCTTATGAGATGTTTGTGGATCTTGAGCCATTGATATGCTTCTTTATGTTTAAGGAAGACAAACTATTAACCAATTGAAAGTATTTTCAAATCTTATTTCAAGATTAAAATGCAGCTTTAGCATATAAAATATCCACAAAAAAACCATCATCTATTATAGTCTCTCACTAAGACTACCTCCAATAAATTATGTTAGTTCATTATTTATTGCCTTGTTATTAAGAAGATTATATTTTAATTTTAACAAAAAAATTACCAATTTAAAATAAAAATAGACCTAAAAGTATATCACATTATATGATTTCTCTTCTTTTACCATCTAGGAAGAGCTTAAGTTGGGAATAACTTTAATATTGAATGAAAGAATGATCTACCCACCAACAGGATGTTGTCACTAGGATTGTGCGAGACTTGGTTGAGTCTAGATACCACTTAGAATAATTTCTTTCCCCATCGATAACTTACATCCTTAACCCTTTACCCATAAAATTTAACTTAATAAAAAGTAAACCCAAAACAAACCCACTCTCATACATCTCATAAATTATACAACATTATATAATATTTTATAAATAATTTATTATTTATATTAAAATTATACACAGAACTTTATAATTTATTAAAAATGACAACTTTATAATTTGTTAAAAATAATATTTTAATTTACATCATGTGGCATAGGTTATACTCTTACATTATTTCCTCTTGTAGGATATTAATGCCTTCTAAATAAAGTACGTTTACTTTTTATTTTACCCTTTATAATGATTATGGTTGGGTTTTCCAAAAATTACGAAAATAATGATGATGATGATGTTGATTAACGTCCACTAAGACCAATATGGCCTATCAGACCTCAAGAAAAAAAAAAGAATCTAAGTACGATTCTTAAAAATATTGTTTCTATGATCAAAGAGAAGGGAAAGAAGCGCTCCAAGATTGCTATAGATGGGATGGTTTAATAAGTCAAGAAGATTGGAAGTGTGGCAGATGTTAGGGAATTGAGAGGGGATGTGAGTAAGAGTCGGGCAGTCTAAAAGGAAGTGTTTTTCATCTTCCACCTTCTTAGTATCGCAAATATGACAAATTCTATCATTCGAGGGAGTCTTGGGAATAGACCACCACCTAGTTTCACTTCGAAGCTCATGAGAATTAGTTCTTATCCTAGCGATGTTCATTTTTTTCTTAGCGTTGGTCAACATCGAGAGATAATTATGGTTATCAAGGGTGGGGTTGATCACCTCCTTATAGTATCTTAGCTTTCTTTTACCCTCCAACTCCTTATCCTCCCACAACTTTTCCTTCCAATTGGATGTAATATTATCTTTGATACTATCTTTGCATCTCATACTGATCTCCTTAATTCCCCAATGTTTGAGCCAAGATTGGGAATCCTTATGCCACCTGCGCTTGAGGCGAAAGTGGAGGTTTTGACTAAGGTTAGAAGTAATTTTTGGGAACCTCTTGGATTCCATGTTGTGAAGCTTCTTCTTATACACCAGATATCTAAACATAGCCATACTTTCAATGGGGGACAGACCAACTTCGATCGAGAGGATAGGATAGGGAGTATTTCCTTTAATATTTAGGATGTAGGTTATGAATTGCTTTTGAAACGTCTCATTCTTCCTCCATGACTATCTGGATATACTACAACCCCAAACTTCACATTTGTATAAGACAACAAGGGTGACGAGAGTCTCAAAGAGGAACCTCTTTTTACTCCAAATACAAATATCGACCGACTTACAATCGTTTTCAAGCTCATAATAAGATTTCCAGGCTCCAATAATCCGTTTCTCGATGTTATGATTCCAGTTGAGCTGATGAGGAAAGTCAATAGCCAACTATTTATAAGAAGAAACCTACTCTAAGCACTGGTTATTATAAATGAAACTACCATGGGTGACATCTTTGGATTTGATGATCATGACTTTAGTCTTGTCAGTATTAACTTCCATACCCATCTTGGAGCAATAGACATGAAGAATCTTACGTTGCTTATCTAGTTCATCGTGGCTTTTTGCAAGAAGAACGATATCATCAGCATAAAGGAGAAGAGTAATGATAAGACCAGCAAGCTCGATGCCCTTGCATCCCGTAGTTTCCAGACATCCCTCAAGCTTATCGATGTATATGCCAAAAAGGTTAGGGGATAGGGGATACCCTTGCTTAAATCTAATACTGCATTTAATGTCTTTAGACCACCCTTCGTCGGTCTTAAGCTTGGCAATGACAATCTCGCAGAGGCAGGTCACAACAATCCTTAGTTTAGGTGGAACCATGATCTCTTCAAGTCTCTCCCAAATCTTATCTCGAGGAAAAGTGTCGAAATATTTTCTAAAGTCCACAAAACAATAGAAGAGATCGAATTTATTGTTACGACATTCCTCTGCAATGATCCTGAGAGTGACAAGGTGGTCAATAGTCGAGTGATGCCTCCTAAAACTAGCTTGCCCTTTAGCTCTTTTGCCCTGGATTTCCAGCCAAAGACTAATCTTATTTTCCAAAATGAACATATAAATCTTGCCTAGGATGTGGCTAAAAATAATGGTCCTGCATTTAGAGGGAACGCTTTTCTCCCCATTTTTAAAGATAGGAACTATAAGGCTTTGCATCCAAAGCTGATAGAATCCATGCTCTGCAGCCAAATTAAGAAGCTTGTGGAGATGAGGAATGATGATAGATTTTCCCATATTAAGGATCTTAGTTTGGTATCCTTCAATATCTTTAGCTTTCCCATTAGCGAGCTTAATAACCGGTTTTCAATGGTTATGGTGTTTTTTTATCGAGTTGTATTTATGAGATTTTTTGAAAAGTTTTCTCGTGGATTTTTCCGATATAATTTGTATAAAATACGACAGGAATTCATTGAATTTACAAGTTTGATGGGTAAACTCTACACAATTGAAGTGCCCTGGGGTTTTTTGGGGTGTTGAATCCATATATGTAGTCAAAAAACTAGTTTAAATAACACAGTTCAAGATTTCAACTCAAATGTTTCCATCGGATTCCGACCAGAAAATCCATCAAAAAATCCAAAATGTCGCATTAAAGAAAACCTTTTTTTTTTAATTGAACTATACACATTGTGAATCTACTTGTTTGTTAACATTTGATAACTATTTATTTATATTAATAATGGTGAGGGAAATTATGGATTATTGAGATAATATTACACTATAAAGTTTTAATGTGTATGTAGAAAAAGTTATATATATATATATATATTAGGATTTTAGATCTATTATAGCATTCAGTTTTGTTATAACATTTAAAACAATTATTTTTCATTTTAATTAAGTTAGTTGTTTATTTTGGAAATAAATTTAATTATTTTATTAAACTAGTCAAAATTTATTTAGCTCTAGGTTTATTGTGCACCGAAAGATATTCGTGAGTTGGACATTAAAGTAGGTGAAGAGAGAAAATCTCTCTCAGACTCAAAATTACTAGATGACATGTCAAATTGGGTTCCAGACTTTGCCAATAGCAGTGGAAGGCGAAAGCAGTACCTAAATCCGGTGGCGCTCTAATGACAAATGAAAACGTTTATGGGGTTGGTTTTAAGAGATAAACAAGTAGAAAAATATAAATATTCACCTCTATTGAAGATGTGAAAAAAAATGTTGAGGAACCTAAGGTTTTATGAGGACAATACAACAACCCGCTTAATGCATGTGGAAAGCCACATACCCTGTGATTCAGAGAGGGGGGGGGGGGGTGGGGGGGTGGGGGGGAGGGAGCAATTAGACCCCCTGGGTTTTAGTGCACGGGCTCCGACCAATGTCTCTTCCTCAGAGAATTATTAGCATGGGTAAAAGGTGGTGGGTGAATCTCGGGTCTTCTTGCTGGTTGTGATGAGGTTTACAACAATCTTCTTATCGATGGATCATAATGACTTATATAGCTCGTGGTCGTGGATTTTAAATTTTTTGCTTCTAGTCCCAATTTTTAGTCTCCAAAGAAATTATTTTGTCTCCAAAGCGATAAAAGGACGATGCTCAATGACTGGTGCGAAGCTTTGGCTAAATGAGGGTCGCTTCTTTTGTTGGCATTCAATGCTCATCACGCATGGACCGATGGTTTTCATGGCACAACGTTTGAGCTGAATCCCTATGGTCTTTTTTGGTGGTAGGATTAAGCCCGAAGCTTTGGATTTGGACTCTGTCCTAGGCTCCTCATGTAGTCTTGCAATATGTAAAGTTTTTTCCTTGTCTATATCATAATCAAGGAATATGTGTCTGGTTTCAATGTTTAGTTTTAGTCTCTATATGGTTGCAGAGATCGAGATGCTCTTCCTCCATCTAGTCGACTAGATGCCTATGATGTACTCGTGTTTTATGAATTAATATGATTATTTTAATTTACAAAAATAAAACACATATATACATATGGAAAAGCATGGAACAAGATTCTTATCCATGAAGATTAATTCTCACTTTAGCGTGGAGATTCTTAATTTTGTAAATAGGTTTTGTTACAATACCATTGGGAATACCATGGATTAATAATACCATGTGCCCAAACAATACCATGGATTAGTAACACCACATGCCCAAATAATACCTTGGATTAAAATGATACATGTGAACTCCACATTGAGTATGGAAAAAATCACACATTATTGTCATAATAGGTTGTAGAATGTGCCTCTCGGCGCAATGATGTGTGTGTGTGATTAAGTAAATTTGTTAATACTCGAGAATCTAAAGATAAAAAAAAGTTTCTCAAAACATTATATAGACCTAAGAAAAAATATTAAATGGAGACTCTCAAAGGAGGAAACCAAGATTATTGTGTCAAGAAGTGCTCTCTAGGTGTCAAGAAGTGCTCTCTTTTGCTGTAGGTGGAATTTTGAGAGTTGGGAGCTTTGCGTGATGAAAGAAGGTTTTCAAGGGGAAGGTTGACGATGTCCAGACGATTTCACATGTGAAACAATCATCAAGAAACTCATGGAGTGACCGGAGCTACATCAACCATCGATTCGTCATGCTTCTCTGCTGCGTTTATCTTGAACTAGGAGGTTGCACAACGTCGACGTTTCACTTCCACACAGTAAGCCTTGTGATCGAGAATTTCATGTCGAAACTTTATGTAATTTATTTTTAAGCTCATGGTTAATGTTTCAATGCATCTAAGGAACTTCAAGCTTGATTTAGAATTTGTATTTAAGGTAAAAAAAATTTAGAAATCCTTGGTCAAACAGTTCCTAGTTTTCAGAAAAAAAAACAGTTCTATATTCACTGCATTAGCTAGAAACAGAAGTCCTATTAAGAAATTCAGTTCCTAGAGGTCGGAAATGATTTGTTTTGGTCTATTTATGTTGTAATTGTAATGAAGAAAATGGTTGGTTAGAGTTTAGAACAAGAAACATTGTGTCCATTGTATATTTTATGATATTTTCTAATGAATGAAAAAGACAGAGGTGTGATTTTAAAGGGATTCACGTGTCAGATCCCTATGGTGATGTGCTTTCTCATGTTGTAAGTTTGTCTCTTGTCATTTCCATACCATGAATGTATGTCTTCATGTTTGGTTAGATCATGATTTATCTCAGAATTCATTTTAAAAATACTCTGATATAGTTTTCCAAACAATTTATGTTTTCTTTTCAAATAACATTTATAATTCATCCCACAACTTGATGCTCTTTATGTTATTTCCATTATTCTTCTACTCACCCTTCTACAATGAATTAATTTGATAACACCAACAGAACTTCCTACCTTGACCCTGTAGAAGATCCCTCATCTATTCATCCTATCACTGGAAAAATAATCACCTTGATGTGACTGCATGCCCAATGGATTTGTCTCCTCCTCTGCTAGCAAACCTTTAAAACCTATATCTCTCTAAGCACCATACCTAGCCTAAGATCTAAGTGACTAGAATTTTTAGATAGAGAGAGCCCTCTCTGAAGTTGGAAGGGCTAGATTCCAAGCTTCTAAGTGGTTTGTAGTTACCTCTGAGTTTCTTTCCTCATCCTAGAGAAATTACAAAGTGCTAATAGGCTTCAGGTTTTCACAATGGTATTGTGATATATGTATTCTACTCACCTAGATCCATATTAACTCTAGATCTAGTAACCATAGAGAGGGATCAAATCTCTTGAGATGCAAACCTCTTTTAGAGTGAAAATATGTTTGATCCCTCTAGATGCTTAGTAGATCTAGAGTTAGTATGGATCTAAGTCGGTAATATTAATAATCTGTGAATCATAATGATTGATAAAATACAAGCCTATTTGAAAGAGAAAAAATCAATGAAAGATCATATATTAGAGAGGAATGTTGCAACATGCTTCCTCAAAGAGGAATCAAGTTCAACGATTAGAGAGGAGCCTTGCAACATGCTTCTTCAAAAGAGGAATGAAGGATAGTTGGAGTTTTGTAACATGCTTCCTCAAAAGAGGAATGAAGGACAATTGGAGTTTTCTTAGAAGATCTAGGAGTTCAACTTGAATTTTTTCCTTATGGTTATGTTTTTCTACCACCTCCAGATGGTCGTAGAGTTCCTTCTATTTGTTATGCCAGAGCATGGGCCACAAATGCCTTTGTATGTTAGTATAGCTTCATTATGTAGTGAAATAATGTTTCCCTGGTGTGGCTTGAACCTAGATCTGAGATGAAGTCAAAAATCATTGCCTCACCTCCTCCTTCTCCATTAAGGCTATGGAAATTGCAACATTTTCTTCAACAACATGCACATGACTATGAGGATCAAGTGGAGTTGTTTTAAGATAAGTTGAAGAACCAACGATGACATCTACTTCAACCCTATTTTGACACAAATAATTTTCTCCCTTGCGAGTAAAATAAGGGGTCAATCCCGTGTGAGTAGAATGAGGGACCAAAGAGCCGAAAATTTTATGAACCAAAACCAACTCTAAAATTTAAATCCAACCATGAAATTAGGCAAGCTAGCAAGAGAGGTTAGGAGATGAATATAGAAAATTACCCCAAATATTTACCTTATACAAAGAGATTTTGTCATTAAGGGATGACATGACTAAAAAAGATAGAAATATAAAAAATATACTTTTCATTTTTGAATTTAGGGTTAATAATATTTTTAGAGTACATTTCTTTTTCTTATTCTTTATTTCTTCCTCACACCATAATTTCTCTTTATATCTAGTTGTGATAGTATTTTGATATTATTGGTAGTTTAAAGAGTGGTCTTAGGTAAAAAGGAGTTCCTTCGATTAGTGTATCTACAAAACAAATACTTCGAAGGGATTGATTTTTTACAGTGATTTTACAAGGGGAGGGTCACTAAACCCTAGCCGCCCTACCCTTGGTTTTCGTGCCTCCTCTTTGTTCGAAGCCATAATGTTATTTTTAGCTGGAGTTGCTCTCGTTGCCAGTTTTTGGTTTCCATTTTGATTGTGTATGGGGTTTGCATGTCATTGGGGTTTTCTATTACAATGGGTGCCTTCAGCTTCTAGGTCTTCTGCTCATGGTTTCCTTTTGATGACACCATGTTTTCATGTTGTCATTTAGGGATGTTTTCTTTATGGTTGTCGCAGTTGGTTTTGGGAATCAGTCTTGTTATATATATATATATATAGGTGGTTGTGCCCTTTGTTGGTGTGAGTGACGGTGCTCAATATTTCTTGTTTTGGATATGTCACCTCTACTTCTCGGGGCTTTGTGGCCAACTCTTCTCGTCGCTTATTGGGGTTTTGACTTAGAATGTTAATGACCCTTTGGGTCTTGTAAGCGGGCCTTGCACCCTTTCTTCTTTCAGTTTCTCTACTAAGGTTTGCAGATATGTGTTGGGATTCTTGTTGGGGGTTCTAGTCCTTGAAACCCTATTTCTTGCCAGTCAAAGTATCTTCCAACTATGTTTTTTCCAATCGGTCTGAGTATCTTCTAGCATGGCTAGGGTGCCCTTTTTTCATCTCCAGGCACATCCAATCTTATCAGAGCATCTTCTGACTAATTTCTTGGATTTTTTACGAATGTATGTATGATGAGGCTTGTCGGAGCATCTCCAAGCGCATGTAAGTCGGTCAAAGCATCTTCCAATTGTTTTTTTTGTTTGTGAGCCTTGTACCCTTTTTTCTTTTAGTTTTATATTGGGGTCTGCTGACCTGCATTGTAATAATTGGTTACCTTATTGATGAGCTATATTTAATACACCCTACAAAGTATTTTACCAACAATTTCCCAACTACATAATCTATAAATATTCCAAGCACAAACTCCTCACCAATAAAAGATAATTAAATAATAAAAATATTTAAAAAACATTTATTTTTATCTCATGACCATTATACTATGAATCCACTTTTTATAACTATTTTGAAAATTAAAATACACTTTCCACCTTCCATTAATAGTTTTCTCCACCATATATTACTAATTAAATTTATGATGTACCTCAACTCTAAAATGCTTATACAAATTAACTTTCTCAAGTCATATCATGTCTAAATTAGAGTAAATAACTTTCTTAAAATCAATGACAATAACTTTCATTTTATCAATATTTATAAATTACTGATATGTTTTTAAATTTAGTAATATCTTTTCCATCAAACATCATTTTTAAAACTCTTAATTACAACAAATTCTTTAGTTTTTACCTAATCAATTTTCTTATTTCAAATTCCTTTCGTGAACATGGAAACAATGTGAATATATTTAAAAACTTATACTAAATTTATTAGTTGTTACTTTTATATTATAATTTTTAAAAATAATAAAAGAAAGTGTCACGTGACTCGGCGATTCTTAAAATGTAGTATTTTTTTTTTTTTTTTAAATCAAATTAATTAAAGACGGGAATAATATCTTTATTTTTCAATAAATCTAAACAAAGTTCATAGACAAACAGAATCTTGACTATCAATGGAATTCCGATTTGAAATACGTGTCGATGTCCCTCTGCTATCATTTTTTAAAATTCCATGTGGGTTTTAGTTACTTTCGAGCAACCCAATAAAAGTAAGGGGGTATTTTTCAGAAGAAGTAAGGATTTTATTTGAACATTATTGTTTGGTGCCTTTTAAGTAAAGGTCCATATTCATATAGAGAAGGTTTTAAATTTTATTTCTTTCGTAAAGTTGTTTAAATATATAATATTTTCATTATAATTTTTTTTAAATCTATAATTTTTTCATTGTAATTTTTTTTCTAAGTGCTAGAGGTTAAGATTTCTATGTGATTTTAAGTAGTCCTTCAAAGTCCTCTGGTGTTAGTGTTAGGTTATATCTTTCAATTAAACTCTTTTGGTTGTGAGGGGAGTTATCTATGTTATAATGGTGAAGTTGAGCGTGAAGAATCTTTTAGAAATTATGGACCACATTCTACTATTACGAATTTGGTTCAATAACCTAGTAATTTCGTTAACATCTACAATAAATATATTCATTGCACAGAGTGTGGATTCAATGGATGGAAGATGAGTTGGAAAAAATAAGGTGATAGGTGGAGACCCTACATCAAGATTAGGCACATGGATATCACGATTCTATCTCATCGGGAAATTTGGTGAGTGATACAAAACATTTGATCCTAATCTTAACGTTATTGTGGAAGAAAAAGTGGAAAAAGTTGAGGCGTTAACCGGGATGGAGGCTTTACAAATTAGTTTAGCCATGGAAGTGAAATTGTGTCTTTTACTACATTCATTTTGGAAGGTACATACATTCAACCTTGGTAGTTTTGGGATTAATTACATAGGTTTTTGGTGTGAATCTGAGCTTACAGAGCATGATTTTTTTGAATTACAAGGCTTGAACTCTAAATCCATAGACTAGACTAATGAATGTATTTGTTTCTCATTCCAACGTAGATTTAAAATATAAAATATTTACTATTATGGTTAAAAAAAATAATTTTTTAAACAAAATATTTTAAAAATTAGTGTCTAAATGACTAATAGCAGTCATAGTTGTAGTCTAAATATTCTATTTTTTCGCAATTCTTGGGTTATTTTCTAGTCAAATTTTCTCAAAATCTGGTAGGGATTTGTTGTAATCACAAGTTTAAGATGTGAAATATACATAATCCATGTTTTTAAAGGATTTTTCATGGCATTGAATCCATTTACGTATTCAAAAACACATTTTAAACAACAAAACACTACGATCTCATACAACATTGTATCATTGAATTCCAATGAAAAAAATCAACATGTAGAATAGTTAGACTTCATTAAAGTCATACTTGTATCTTTTGAAAGGTAGGAGCACTCAAGTTTGTAGAGGAATGTTAAAACCTTATCACCAAAACCTCCTTATAGTGTGTAATTGTCACAAAGATGCATAATTGAGGAGTTGTGAGCATTATGATTCTATGGTTGACATAGTATCACATTTAACACTCCAAATATGCAAAAATGCAAAAATTGCTTTTGGGAAAAATTTCATCTAGTGGGGAATTAAAAGGAAAAATATAAGAGCTACTATAATGATTAAAGAGGTTCTCTAAGGGGTTATAAATAATAGCTACACAAATTAAGGTTAATTACGTCTTAAATCAAATGTAACTCTTTTGAAATGCTATGTGCATGTGATCAAGATGTACAATTTATATGTGTAATGCATACTAGTCTTTAGGGAAAATGTTAGGACCTCAAGGGTATGAATTTTTTGAGATTAAGGATAGGAGGGATCAATATTCAACTCTTGCATACTTTAGTAAGCAAGACATGAAATTTGTTTAAAAAAAATCATATGTAGACTACTTGGTTAATTTGGGGTTTAGTCCCCATTAGGTCTTAGGTTCAAATCTCATGGGGAGGAACTAAGGGTTGAAACCAATTGTGTGGGATAAAAATGGTCCTGCATGGCATCTAAGCTTTACCAAGCCTCACACAATCCTAGTGATAGCATTGCGCTGATGGGAGAATCATTCTTCCATCCAACATTGGGGTTGGCCCCATCCTAGGCTTAGCCTAGCTAGAAAAAAGAAGAAGAAATGAAATAAAGAAAAAAAGTGTGAAATTTTTTAGGTTTTGGGCTAAGTGAACATGAGAATGAGGTAACCATGAAGGATTGGTATGTATTAGTCATATTTTGAAAGAGAATATCTTCGCTTCCAAATATTGTAAATGAATTAGCATGCCAATTAATGTCCTCGCAGAGTCACTCTATGCATTTATGTGTGATTTGGTTCGGATGCATGATAATAAATGTGAGTTAAGTAAGAAATTAAGGTGGATGGCATGGTGGTCCACTTCGAAATAGTGGAATGAAAGATTACAATTCATTGAAATTTTCGTGGAATTATGCCATGTTCCCCTACTTCTAGCTAGAGTAAACGTGGGTTATGTTACCAACTAACAACTTAGTAGGGTTATGGATTATAAGATGATGTGTGGGTTTTATGGTTAATTTTAAAGAATACCTCTCTTGAAGAGTATAATGATATCTACACTTTCATATTTTTACTTGCATCATAAATTCATTCATTTTCATTGCACTATGTCAAACTTTTTATGCACCATACACTATAATATTTTATAGAAGATGCCATCAAAATTAGCACCAGAACATTGAACACGACAATTTGAATTTCTCATTTTTAGTACCTTTTGTGATTTTGGTGATAACCTATGTGGTAAGTTAGCTGATAAAGTGGAATTTTTCACATTAAGAGAAGTTATGTGCACATTTTAGCTTAGGAGGGAGATTGTTGTCACATCCATGTATAACACCCTTAAACAAAACAAAAAAAGAGTTGAAGTCCATAATGCAAAGAAGAAGAAGAAGAAGAAATTGAATATTATTACCATAATGTGGTGTGTGTGTGTGTGTGTAATGTACTTAAGGGGGATAATATGGGATGCCTAGGGAGGCACCCAAGACAAAAAAATAAATGTAATGTGGTCACAATCATAGAATAGATCCACTTGGTAGTTGTATAGTAATAAATATACTCACTTAGTAGTTGGTGGCTAATAACAGTGTTACAGTTCAATTTGGGAATCATTCCTAAGACCGGTATAAATTGGGTCTATCATCCAATAATTCAATAAAAACAGGGTCTATCATCCCCTAATTCAATACAAACAGGGTCTATCATCCCCTAATTCAATACAAACAGGGTCTATCATCCCCTAATTCAGTTGCTACATGCCCTAGAGAAGTCATTCCACTGATGGCTTTAATTCATGAGAGTTTCAATGTTTGAAGTATAGTTAAAATGACCCATTGACTCTTCGACGCTCCTCTGAATGGGCCTAAGTGCGTTGCAAAGCACTTACCCCCATGCAAGGGTGATCTGCAAAGCACTTCCCGACACTTAAGGGTGTGTTGGTCTCCTGGGAGCGAAATCATCATTGTTCTGGGAATCTCCACATGTCCAGTGCCTTCTAGAAGAGCTCATAAGTGTCATAATTCGAATACATGTGTTCATCCATCACCATTGAACCTAGAAACATGTCTAATCTATTATTAGAAAACCATTCAATATGATTTATTGAGAAACTACCTAAAATTTCCCTATAAATTGAGCACTTGTCTAAGTGAAAAAGAAGGAAGAAATGTGTGTAGCATTATGCTATTGGATTCTCAATTCTTGGAGAGATGAGGTACTATGATGTTGCTGGATTGATGCTTGGTGTGATGAGGATGGGATGAAGTTAGAGCAGGTTGAAAACGAACTGATCGACTGGTTGTAATCTATTCCTCCTAATACTACAATAAAGACATTTGTTCTTTCTCTCATATATGTGATTATCTTTTGTGAATGTATTCTCAATATGTGCACATATTCTCCAATTTAGTCAGTTCAATTTTGTTATGATAGATAGATATTGTATATTTGTATCGTCGTTTGCTGTCTTCTAGCTTTGATTGCAGGTATTGATCTAACGAGTTCAGTTGGATCGAGAGTGACAAAAGCGACGAAAGAAGAAGAACGAGAGTGAAGGATCAGAAGTAAGTCTCTTCATCTTCTGTTTATCTGTTTATATTATAGAGAAAATCATTTACCTTTCCTCTGTTGTTATGAGTGAAGGAACACCACACTCAGGGAAGACTAGTTTATCCGTAGATTAGAATTCCTCATAAAAAACATGACCACTTAATAGTTGATGGGAATAAATAGGCTTACTAGGTAGTTAAATGAAATGAATATAATAATAATGGGCAATTGGCATAAAACCCTTAAGATTACTCATGAATAAATATAAACATAGATAAGTACCATTTTATTGAGATGTAGGACATTGCGTATTTTGTCATAGCAAGCATGGTTTGTGAAGTGATTCCTTCCATAAGAAATGATTAATGGTGTTGTATTCTCTACATTATTGTGTTTATTTCCATGTTTTCTATTGTATGGATTTATTGTGTTATTCTCAAATTAAGATCTTATTTCTGTTTCTATATTTAAGGTACACTACAATTGGTATCATACCTATTTCTTAGGGAAAAAAGAGAAATAAATTTATTCTTTTCTCTTGTAGTTTTTTTCAAGGGAAAAACGATGGTCATGGAACTCAAATAGATTCTTGAATATTTTTGTAGAGAATTTGAAAAAACCAATTATATATCTAAATTCCTCCTGAAAAAACACCTAATTTAAAAAAATAAAAATAAAATCATTCAAAATAGAGATTAAGATGTGAACATATCAATTATTTAAAATAAACCATCTTAGAGTTTTTTCTATTATGGACATGACTTTAATCTAGTTATTGTAGTGTAGATGAATTTTAATAGACTGCTCAAATTGAAATTAGACCAAAAATTAGTGAAAGAGCACTTTATCAACTTCAATTTGACTATCATATGATATACTTCTAAACTATATTAAGGAAGTTACAACCGTTTCAATTAGTTGCCTGAAAACCTTAGGTACAAAATGGAACTCTATCGAAGAGTAAGTTATTTCTACAAAAATACTACTTTTATTTATGGGGTTTTCTCAAACAAGATGTCTTTTTCTAGAAATGTGGATGGTCCTAGTACTAAAGAATACATATATAACATGAAGTCGTTATGGAAAGAGAATGGGAGAGCTTGTCTACACTTTTAATAGAAGATGTTTCCATATGCCATATGTTGAAATTGGTTAACTATGACAAGCTGAAGACACTTTCAAATGAAGAAAATAAGTACTTTTAGACAAGTGGTCCTATGCGAAGAACAAGGATACATAAAGCACCAATGGCTTATTTTTATGTGTACGTGTATGGTTAATAATAATGTGCAAAATAAGTTTAGGAAGTCTTAGAACAAGAAAAAAAATACATGCAATATGTACCTTACTAAACAAGAGTGATTATTGAGAAATTCATTTTAATATCCACAAACACATCAGATGAAGAGTTTCAAGCTGAATTAGAAGGAGAGTCTATAGAAACACCCTAAGGAAAGTTATAGGAGGCACATAAAAATGAAGAAGAATATATGGAATTTCCTTCTTCAAAGGAACCTAGGTTGAAGAGTCAAATAAAGAAATACCAATAGCTAAGGATGTTACGCATCACCACCCTACCACCCAAAGAAATAATAGTAATCAAGGCAACATTGTGAGGAAATAGACCTACCATGGACCAAATTAGAACAAAAAAAGTATCCAAGATGAAGGCACATGAAGGATACAAAGAACTCATGGAGATATTAGAGTAACACCATGACAATATGGAATCAAAATAGTAATTAAAATCAAGATTGAGGTGGTATGGTCATAGTTGGACCCCCATGTACCTATTTCAGTAGGATAGATGGATGCTTATGGTTGGTATCAATTGGCTAAATTACTCAAAAGATCATATGATATGGCTTCCATTCATGTTATAAGGGTGAAACATGCAAATGGGAATGGGATGTAATGTACCTCTATGGGATTATATGAAGTGCTTATGAAGGTACCGAAGAGGGTTAATGAATATAATATCGATATGGTCATGCAATGGGTCCACTAAATAGTTAGTGGTAGAAATAGGCCCACTAGGTAGTTAAAGGAAATGGATATAACTATGAGGCGTAGTTGGCATATACACCTAAGAACACTCATAAGAAAGTGTAAATAGACATGAGTATCATTGTTTTGAGATGTTATATGTTGCATATTCTATTTTAGCAAGCATGGCATGTGGAGTATGATGGGCACCTAAAACACCATCTTTTCCGCATCTATTTTCCACCTTTTTGTCCAAATTTTCTCGTCATAATAGTAATCTTAGAAGCCCACCCTTGCTAATAGTGATATATTTTGCATGAGGTATGTTTTCCCATAATTTGTATCATTTTAAGTTATTATGTTAGTGCGATTAGGGGAAAACTAACTTGTATATGTTTACTAATGAAAATGATCATGAGAAACTATTTCATACATGCTATTACATGTGCTATTACAAGTGTTGGTGTTACTACAGGCGTTGGTATCATTGTTATTTTTGAAATTGGAAACAAGAAGAGGCTTCCTTAACTAATTTGAAGGAAATTGTAATTCCACATCACATGACAACTTGTACGAGTTAACTGAGTTAGGAATACTAAGTTAGCTCAGCCAATTCAAGTTGAGGGTCAAACTAGAGGCATGTAGAGTTCTCTCTAAGTTTTAGGGCATTTAGTTACAATTTATTTTGAGTTGTAATTATTTAACTTAATTATTTTATTTAAAATTAGTTTAATTAGTTATAATTGATGGAGGAACTAGTGAGAGGTCCAGTGAATTAAATATGATTTAATTCACATGCAGTGATCAATCAGATAACTGATAATTCACTATAAATAGTTGTTGCATGTCATTTCTGAGGAAGACCCAACTGAGATTGGAGTTAAAGGGAAGTGTACTATCAGTTGTATAATTAGAAATTTGTATAGGTTATGTAGAAGGCCTTAGATGTATTGTACAATCATTAATTGGGAATTTTTTAATTAATAGGGGCTCAATTTTCCCTAGGGATTTCACAAGCAAGGCAGGGCATCAAGAGGCAAGAAATTGGTTAAGTATTGGACCAAAATTTCTTGGGATAGAGTGAGACAGTTGGAGATAGTGCAGATACCTCTCAAGGCTGAGAGAAATATTGTATTTTTTCATATTATTCACTTAATGAAAATAAAGATAATGGGGTTTTTAGCTGAGGATTTCCCTAGATAAATCTTTGTGTTGTGCGATTGAAATTCGTTCTCTCTCTTGTTCATGTGATTGTGCAATCGTAATTGGTTTTCACAAATTTGTTGAATAGATTCAAGTATTTTGTTCTAGCATATTACAAGATCAATTTAATCTATGTGGATTTTCTACATGACATCAGAGCATGAATCACTATATAAGAGAGGAGTACGAGTTTTTTTTTAACAGGTGAATTGAATTTGTAGATCCACTCTTCAGGACTAGCAGCAGAATCATGATGTCTTTTTGTGGATTGAGACTCGAATGTGCTCTTGAGGGTAGTTTGAATTGCATAGCTTGGAAGGACAAGATGGAAGCAATGTTGGAAGACAACGGGCTAAAGGAGTTTATAGACAGTGATATTCCTAGGCCTGCAACAACAAATGCTCAAAATCTTGATGCATGGAAGAAGAATGTAGCAAAGGAGAGAAGGATTTTGTTAGAAGGAGTTCAATATAATATTGTCTCGAACCTCCATGGGAAGGCAAATCCATATTTTATGTGGAAGCCCTTAACATATTTTTTCAAAACAACAACAACCACAGGAAGCTGGCACTAAAGGAAAGGCTCATAAAAATCAAGATGGAGAAGGGCGACACAATACCTAAATACTCGACGAAGTTCACCTAATGTCAAGATGAGCTTGGAAGTGATGGTGTTATAATTGTTGAGGATGATCTAGTGAGCCTAGCACTTCTAGGACTTCCTAAGAGCTAGCACAACTACCAAGATTCAGTGAATGGGAGGGAGAAGCTAGCAGAGTAGGAGCAGTTGTGGTCTGACTTGGTACAAGAAGAGATTTGACAGAATACCAGAGATGGATCCTCATCAAATATTGGTGATGAGGAGAATTGTGCCTTGGCTGGAAAGGAAAAGAAACATAAAGGGAAGGCGTCCCATTCCAAATTAGATTCTGGTTAGGTAAGGAAGAAGAAGGACATGTCGAAGATTAAATGTTTTCACTTTCATGAGCTTGGACACTATGCTACAAAGTGTCAACACAAGAAGGCTAGAAAGAATCCCTCAGGAGGAGTGACATGTGAAGCTATTGATTCAAAATTTGATTTGGATTTCACTCTCATCGCATGCATGGTGTCATCGATGATGGGTTATGTGTGGTACTTAGATAGTGGAGCTTCATTCCATATGATTGGAAACAAATAATTCTTCATCAACTTGGAGGATAAGTATCTCCAGATGCACATCGAGATGGGAGATGACGGGAGCTATAGCATGACCGAAATAGGTATTGTTACCTTTAAGAGGAAGTCTGGTACTCCTCTCACATTAAAATATTTCATGTATTTCATAGTTTAAAGAAAAATTTAGTTTCAGTTGCTATGTTGGAAGTCCATGGCTATGATGGGATATTTAGCAAAGGAAAGGTGTTCCTTCATCACAAATCCACGGGACAAGTGAAGAATATTGGGGTTTGGGTAAAGAGCCTCCAAAAATTGGATGTAGAAGATTGTGCTGCCTTGAGCATGAAAAAAGAGAAGGTGCAGATCCGAGACATTAGTGAGTTATGGTATAGAAGATTGGGCCATCTACATGATGGAGCTTTGAAGATCATGCAACGGATTTCTACAGGAACTCCCAAGGGTGCACTTGAGCAACGAGATACATGAAAAGGGTGTAAATTGGGGAAATACACCAAAGCTACCTTTCATGATAAAGACAACCAAGCAAAGGTGATCCTTGCGAGAGTTAACTCAGATGTGTATGGACCGTTCTTGACAGCCTCAACAACAAAACACAGGTATTATCTAATTTTTGTAGATGATTTTTCATGCAAGTGTTGGATATTCTCCAAGCAGAAGAAAGATCAGACGTTCTCAAAATTTTGTGAGTTCAAAGCACTTCTTGAGAAATATACAAGAAAGAAGGTGAAGGCTCTCAGGAGCGACAACAAAGGAGAGTATGTCTTGAATGAATTCAAGAACTTCTATGCTTTAGAAGGAATTAAATGGGAATTTATAGCACCTCATAACCCACAAAAAATGGGGTTGCAGAAAGGAAGAACATAACTATTATGGGAGAAACACGACTGATGTTGCAAGATTAGGTCCTACCATTGCACTTGTGGGCTGAATCATGCAACACAACAATATTTGTGCAGAATAAAATTCCTCATCGGATTCTCAGGACAAGTAAACTAGAGGAAAATTTTTCAGATAAGAAACCAGATGTGGCACACTTTAAAATTTTTGGTTCATAATTTTATTTCCATGTAACCAAAGATGCCAGGAAAAACATAGAGCCAACAAACGAGTTGGGAATATTTGTGGGGTACATCGATACACATCACAAATATTGGGTGTACTTTCCATCTCATAGGATGACACTGGTCAGGAGAGATGTGAAATTCGAAGAAGAGAAGGCCATACAAATTTCCCCTGAGAGGGAGCTTTAGTTAGATGTAGTTGAGGAGCTCTTAGCTCCAAAAGAAGAACCTTAAGATGTGGAGAAACCACAAGCAGATGAACAAAGAGTGGAAGCACCCACTCATGCAAAAAAATCCCGAGATGAAAGGAAGCACACTAGAGAGGATGATAGGTTTGTGCTTGATGCTATAAATAATGTGGGAGCACCCACATCACAACGCAAGAAGGGCATGTCCCCAGAGTGGTACAATAGATACATGGCTCTTATAAGCGAGAGTGTAGAGATTGAGCCATCGTCATTTGAGGAAGCAATGAAACAACTAGTTTGGGTTGATGCCATGGTTGAGGAGTATGACTCCATTATCAGAAATTGTGCATGGGAATTTGTCCCAAGACTGGAGAAGAAGTCAGTTGTAGGATTTAGGTGGATCTACAAGGTGAAGTAGGCATCAGATGGTAGTGTTGATAAACATAAGGATGAATTTGTGGCCAGAGGGTTCTCTCAGGTGGAGGGAATTAATTACGATGAGACCTTTGCTCCAATTTCAAGGTACTCGTCAATTAGATCTATCCTTGCAATTTTAACACAGATGGGATGACATATACATCATATGGATGTAAATACACCCTTCCTCAACAAAGTGATTGAGGAAGAGGTTTACAATGAGTAGCCATAAGGTTTTTAGACCTTTGATCGAGAGTCACATGTGTGCAGACTCAAGAGAGTGTTGTATGGACTGAAACAAGCACCTCGTGCTTGGTACACCAGGATTGACAAATACTTCATTGGGTTGGGCTTCACTAAAAGTGAAGTAGATGCGAACCTTTACAATATTGTGGTAGAGGGTAAACTATTGATCATTGTAATTTATGTTGATGATTTGATTCTAATAGGTGAAGAGAAGATCATCAAGTCTTGAAAAGAGGATCTTCCAAGAGAATTTGAGATGAAGGATATGGGGCTCTTGCATTATTTCCTTGGATTGGAAATTTGGCAAAGAGATGGGGAACTATTTGTATCTTAGGAAAAGCATGCCAACAAGATTATGAAAAAGTTTCACATGGAGAGCAACAAACCCATGGAGACTCCTCTAGCGGGGAAATGGAGGAAGGAGGATGCTACTTTAGGCGAAGTGGTAGATGCCACCATCTATAGGCAGCTTGTTGGTTCACTCATGTACTTGGTGAACACATGACCAAAATATGCTATGCGGTTAACCAGCTTAGTCAAGCTATGGTTAAGCCTACCAAACTCTATTGGAAGGCAGGAAAGCATGTGTTGAGATACCTCAGAGGCACCACAAAGTTTTGGATATGCTACAAGCAGACAGAGGGAGTGAAGACTCAAGGCTTCATAGATACAGATTGGGTAGGAAGTCCATCCAATAGGAAGAGCACATCACATGACATCTTCAACATTGGATCAAAAACAGTTTCATGGTACATCAGGAAGTAGAGATCAATTGCACTCAGTTCAATAGAGGCAGAGTACATGGTTGCTAGTCAAGCAACATGTGAGGCCATATATATGAGGAAGATACTTGTTAGTTTGTTTGGTTAGCAAATGGATCTGACAATGATTTATTTTGATTACCAAAGTTGCATCAAATTCTCAGTTAATCCATCTTTTCATGACAAGTCCAATCGTATTGATATCCGATATCACCATATCATAGATTGTGTACATAGGAGAATTATGTCATTAGAGTACACTCCTATAGAGGAGCAGGGTGTAGAAATATTAACGAAGTCATTGCTAAGAGGAAAATTTGAGTTCCACAGAGGCAGGATTAGGGTAGTAGATAATCCCTTTCTTGTTGAGAGGGAGTGTTGAAATTGGCCACAAATAAAGGCTTCTAATTTAATTTTCCCTTAATTAAATTAGAAGGAAAATGTAATTCCACATTACATGACAACTTTTATGCGTTAACCAAGTTAGGAAGACTTAGTTAGCTCTTTCAATTTGAGTTGAGGGTCAAATTAGAGGTATGTAAAGTTCTCTTTAAGTTTCAGGGGGTCTAGTTACAATTTATTTTGAGATGTAATTATTTAACTTAATTATTTGAGTTAAAATCAATTTAACTAGTTCTAACTGATTTGATTCACTATGCAGTGGTCAATCAGATAACTGATAATTCATTATAAATAGTTGTTGCATGTTAATTCTAAGGAAGACCCAGTTGAGATTGGATTTAAAGGGAAGTGTACTATCAATTGTATAATTAGAAAATTGTACAAGTCATGCATGAGGTCAGAAGGCCTTAGATGTATTGCACAATCATTAATTGGGAATTTCCTATTTAATAGGGGCTCAATTTTCCCTAGGGGTTGCCGAAGCAAGGTAGGGCATCCAAAGGCATGAAATTGGTTAAATATTGGACCAAAATTTCTTGGGATAGAGTGAGACAGTCAGAGATAGTGCAGAGAGCTCTCAAGCCTTAGAGAAGCATTGTATTGTTTCATATTCTTGAATTAATGAAAATAAAAATAACGTGTTTTTTAGCTGAGTCTTTCCCTAGATAAATATTTGTGTTTTGCGATTGAAATTGTTTCTCTTTCTTGTTCATGTGATTGTGCGATCATAATTGGTTTCTGCAATTTATAGAATAGATTCAAGTATTTTGTTCTAGCATATTACAATATTAGTTGAATCTATGTGGATTTCTATAGTTGTAAACATCTATCAATGGCATTTCTAAAACACCTTCTAGGCCATTGTTGTAACACTTTTTGTGTTGAGAATGCAGCAAGATGATGGAGCTTAGTGAAATGAAGTCGCCTTCACTAAGTGGGCCCGCAGGCAAATTCTGGCGCAAAGTCTATTTTTAGACTATGTCTATTTTTAGACATACGGAGCATAATTTGGGAATTCTCCTTGGAGATTCTTGGAGTATGCGACATGTCGGTAAAAATAGATGAGACCCTAATTTTTAGGACCCAGGCTATTTTTAGACTGATCTCCTAAAAATATGGAAGTCAAATATTATTTACCTTTAATAATATTTTGACTATAAACAGCAGTTTACTCTCTTGGCGCACTTCAGTTTGAGTCATGGAGGTGACTCATGCAACTGACACAAGGAATCACGTGGTTCCTAGGGTTTGATGGCATCTTGCATAGTTGGCTTCAGTTAGACTTCAGTGGCAGAAGTTTTGGAGGAGTTAACGGGACAGATAGTGGAGTTGTGTTCTGTTTGTTTTAGTTGAACTAGTTGGGATTAGTTAACTAACTAATCAACTAGATATGAGTGGAGTAAATTAAATAATATTTAATTTACTAAATATTAACTCATTAGTCAACTCAAGAACACTTTAGTTCACTACAGTGCATGATCAGTTCAGTGGAGACCAGTGGAAGAGGTAGATGAAAGGGTGAGTAAAGCTATCAGTTGGAGGATCAGTTTTGCATGGGATTTGCATTACACTTGGAGGAATTGTCATGACAATTGTATGGGTCAAGCCAAGGATCGAACCTTGGATCTCTTCATATACGATATGAGTTAGCAATAGAACTAAGACGAGTGGCGGTAGTTTTGAACCGAGACTTGTTCAAAGCGAGTTAGGTGTGTGTGACTTTAGCAGTAAATTACTTGTTGAAGGTGAGGGTGTGTACTTTGTTTCTTCCACATGATTTCTCCATTATAATATACACAATAGCTGCGGGGTTTTCAGCTATAGGCTTTCCCCATACATACTGAGTTAATGTGTGTGATTGATTTGATGTGCGATTGCTTCTATATTATTTCCGCATGTGAGTGAGGAGTATTGTACTTTGTTGGTTACATGATTTCTCCATTATAATATACACAATAGCTGCGGGGTTTTCGGCTATAGGCTTTCCCCATACATACTGAGTTAATGTGTGATTGATTTGATGTGAGATTGCTTCTGTTATTTCCGCATGTGACAATTAATTGTAGAAGAAGGTTATGTGTTATGTATACAATTCGAAATTGATATATGACCAGGTTAATCTTCAGTGAATAAGTGATTTATTCAGCTAATTTCTACATGGTATCAGAGCGAGATTAATTGTCGAAGTCTATTACGGTGATTGCAAACTTATTTCCTCGGGCAGAGTCTGCATGCGGGCCAGGTAGCCTCCGGAATATTCATCCTTCTTTGTAAGGTGAAAGATCTGGTGAATGCCCTTTGCAGTCAATCTCTGATTTGGAAATAATTTGTTTTCTAGTGTAGATCGGAAGCGATAGAGCTTGGAGTTTGGAATTCGAATTTTGCAGAAGGTTGTTCTTCTTGGTGCCGGTGTTGAAAGATGTCTTCTTTCAATGGTTTGCGACTCGAATATGCTCTTGAAGGTAGTTCGAACTATGTTGCATGGAAAGATCGAATGGAAGCAGTGTTAGAAGATAATGGTCTGAAGGAGTTCGTGGATACGGATGTCCCAAAGCCCACTGATGCAGCTCTGGTCGATGCATGGCAAAAGAAGATCGCGAAATGTTGAAGGATCCTGTTGGAGGGCGTCAAGGATCATATTGTATCCAGCCTGCATGGAAAGGCTACTCCATATTTAATGTGGAAAGCTTTGACGGATCTATTCCAGAGTAAGAGCGACCAAAGGAAGCTGGCGCTCAAAGATAAGCTCAGGAAAATCAAGATGGAGAAGGGCGACAGTATCGCCAAATACCTCACGAAGTTCACTCAGTGCAGAGATGAGCTGGGAAGTGTGGGGGTGACTGTCGAAGATGAGGACATGGTCGACCTGGCTCTCCTTGGTCTTACGAAGGCTTGGCACTCATATCAAGATAGTGTCAATGGTCGGGAGAAGCTGCCGGGATGGGAGCGCCTTTGGGCGGATCTCATGCAGGAGGAGATAAGGAGGACTACTCGAGATGGATCTTCATCAAAGGGAGCTGATGAAGAAAACTGCGCTTTGGTGTCCAAAGCTAAGAAAGGAAAGGGTAAGAAAACCTCTCATTCTGGAGCTAAGGGCAAGAAGCAGGATATGGCGAAAGTGAAATGTTTTCACTGCCATGATCACGGACATTATGCTACCAATTGTCCAAAGAAGAAGAAGAACAAGCAAGCGGGAAGATCTGCAGATGGAGAAGCTTTGGCTTCACGGTTCGAGCTTGACTTTTCACTGATTGCATGCTTGGTTTCAAGTGTGATGGGATCGGTGTGGTTCTTGGACAGCGGTGCGTCATTTCATATGACGGGAGATCGGGAGTTGTTCTCAGATCTGGAGGATAAGGATTTGGGTATGCACATCGAGATGGGCGATGACGGTAGATACAGTGCGACTGGTATCGGTACCGTATCCTTTCAGAGGGAGTCTGGTAAACCCTTTGTCTTAAAGGATGTCATGCATGTACCTGGATTGAAGAAGAACCTGATTTCAGTAGCGATGTTGGAGGATAAGGGGTATGATGTGGTCTTCGGCGAAGGAAAAGCCTTCCTGCGCAGTAAGACTACTGGAGAGACCCGGAAGATAGGGGTTCGAACTCAGAACCTTTATCAGTTGCAGGTAGATGACTGCGCAGCTATGGCATGCAAGGCGGGAGAAGTGGTGAGCCGGGATGATGAGGGCGAACTATGGCACGGGAGATTGGGCCATCTTCACCATGGAGCTTTGAAGATTCTGCAGCAGATTTCTACTGGACTTCCTAAGGGCACCCTTGCGCAGTCAGATCAGTGCAAGGGGTGTACTTTAGGGAAGTATGTGAAAGCCACCTTTCACGAGAAGGATAGTCGCGCCACGACGATCCTTGAGAAAGTTCACACAGACGTGTGTGGTCCTTTCTCAGTTGCTTCGACAGCAAAGCACAAGTATTATGTGATCTTTGTTGATGATTTCTCTCGAAAGTGCTGGATATTCTTCATGTCGAAGAAGAGCGATACATTCGCGAAGTTCTGTGAGTTTAAAGCACTGGTCGAGAAGGAGTCGGGGAAGAAGGTGATTGCTCTAAGGAGTGATAACGGTGGTGAATTCTTCTCGGCTGAATTCAAGGAGTTCTGCAGCGCAGAAGGGATTCGGAGAGAGCTCATCGCACCCCATAACCCACAGCAGAACGGGGTGGCTGAGCGGAAGAACAGAACGATCGTGGGTGCTGCACTGGCGATGTTGCATGATCAGGGCCTACCCCTTCACTTGTGGGCTGAGGCATGCAATACAGCAGTGTATGTGCAGAACCGTTGTCCTCACAAGGTTCTTGGCATGAGTACACCAGAGGAGGCTTATTCTGGCAAGAGGCCTGATATTTCCCATTTGCGTATTTTCGGATCTCCTGTCTACATGCATGTGACGAAGGATGCGAGAAGGAAGCTGGATCCAACTGCTGAAGTTGGAATATTTGTGGGGTACACTGATACACCTCACAACTATCGGGTGTATGTGCCGGACAGTCGCAAGACTGTTGTGCGACGGAATATAAAATTTCAGGAGGAGAAAGCCATGCAGTGTTCGCTTGAGAGGGAGCTACACTTGCATGCAGATGAGGAGCTGTTAGTTCCTAAGGAGGAGCTTCCGGATGTGGATCAGCCACAAGAGGAAGTTCAGGAGGTGGAAGAAACCACCCGTGCAGCGCCAACCATCAGAGGGCGCATGCGCACTACAGAAGCTGAGCGACTGGCTCGAGATGCAGAGAAGGTTGTAGGACCACCTACAGCACAGCGCAGACAGAGACAGTCACCGGATCGGTACACTGGATACATAGCTCTTATGAGTCAATGTGTTGTGACAGAGCCATCCTCTTTTGAGGAAGCTGTGGAGGAACCCGCATGGGTTGATGCCATGATCGAAGAATATGATTCGATCATCAGGAAGAGTGCATGGGAGATTGTCCCAAGACCGGTTGGGAAATCAGTTGTAGGTTCGCGATGGATCTACAAGGTGAAGCAGGCGGCTGACGGGAGTGTGGAGAAGTACAAGGCGAGATTTGTCGGCCGTGGCTTCTCACAGATCGAGGGGATTGACTATGAGGAGACTTTTGCACCTGTCGCAAGGTACTCTTCCATACGGACGATCCTTGCTCTCTCAGCGCAGATGGGGTGGCACATTCATCAGATGGATGTGAAGGCTGCGTTCCTCAATGGAGTTATTGAGGAAGAGGTGTACATAGAGCAGCCTGAAGGTTTTGAGATCTTCAGCAGTGAGTCGCATGTGTGCCGACTCAAGAGAGCACTGTATGGGCTGAAGCAAGCACCTCGTGCTTGGTACACTCGGATAAACAGCTACTTCACCGGGCTTGGATTCTCCAAGAGTGAGGCAGATCCAAACCTGTACCAGATTGTGGTGGAGGGGAAGCTGTTGATCATCGTACTGTATGTAGATGATCTGATTTTGACTGGCGACGAGCAGTTGATACTTTCATGCAAGGATGATCTTGCACGAGAGTTTGAGATGAAGGACCTGGGCATCCTTCATTATTTCTTGGGATTGGAGATTTGGCAGCGCAGTGGAGGACTGTTTGTTTCTCAGGGCAAGTATGCCCGGGAGATTCTAGAGAGGTTCAACATGCAGGGCTGCAAGCTTGTTGATACCCCTCTTCCTGGAGGTTGGAGGAAGGGAGATGCTACTTCGGAGGAGGTAGTGGATGCCACTGTCTATCGACAGTTGGTGGGGTCGTTGATGTATCTGGTCAATGCTCGACCCGATATATGCTATGCAGTTAACCAGCTTTCGCAAGCTATGGTTAAGCCTACCAAGCTCTTTTGGAAGCAAAGACGAAACTTTATGTGCGCTTCTCTCAGAGGAGCACATCGGGATATGGTCGGAAAGTACGAAGCAGGGAGGTGAATTAAACTTTCTGGGTTGCCCAGTGCGGTTGGGCGAGGAGCCCAACGGACGGAAGAGCACTTAAGGAGGAGTTTTGACAGTGAGTCGGCCAATGATTCACAGTACGAGCGAAAGCGGCGAGAGATTAAATAGCACTCGGTGACGGGCCAGTACATGGCAATGACTTAGGCTGCGTAGCAAGGAGCTATTTGGATAAAGGAAGATCCTGTTGAGTTTGTTGAGGTTGCATTTGGAGCCTACGATGATTGATAACCGAGGCGCATCAAGCTCTGTTTCTAATCCCGATTTTTCGCAGCATTTACAGTGTTTCAGACATCGGTACCATCACATCAGAGATTGTGTTCAGCGGAGGATCATGATGCTTTCATATGTTCCCACGGAGGATCAGGATGCCGACATCCTGACGAAGGCGCTCACCAGGAGCAAGTTCGAATTCCACAGAGGCAGGATAGGGATTGCAGATAATCCATATCTTGCTGAGAGGGAGGGTTGAGAATGCAGCAAGATGATGGAGCTTAGTGAAATGAAGTCGCCTTCACTAAGTGGGCCCGCAGGCAAATTCTGGCGCAAAGTCTATTTTTAGACTATGTCTATTTTTAGACATACGGAGCATAATTTAGGAATTCTACTTGGAGATTCTTGGAGTATGCGACATGTCGGTAAAAATAGATGAGACCCTAATTTTTAGGACCCAGGCTATTTTTAGACTGATCTCCTAAAAATATGGAAGTCAAATATTATTTACCCTTAATAATGTTTTGACTATAAACAGCAGTTTACTCTCTTGGCGCACTTCAGTTTGAGTCATGGAGGTGGCTCATGCAATTGACACAAGGAATCACGTGGTTCCTAGGGTTTGATGGCATCTTGCATGGTTGGCTTCAGTTAGACTTCAGTGGCAGGAGTTTTGGAGGAGTTAACGGGACAGATAGTGGAGTTGTGTTCTATTTGTTTTAGTTGAACTAGTTGGGATTAGTTAACTAACTAATCAACTAGATATGAGTGGAGTAAATTAAATAATATTTAATTTACTAAATATTAACTCATTAGTCAACTCGAGAACACTTCAGTTCACTACAGTGCATGATCAGTTCAGTGGAGACCAGTGGAAGAGGTAGATGAAAGGGTGAGTAAAGCTATCAGTTGGTAGATTTGTTTTGCATGAGATTTGCATTACACTTGGAGGAATTGTCCATGACAATTGCGCAGTCAAGGCAAGGGGATTTGAACCTTGAACCTCTTCATATACAGGCCATGATTGCGCAATAGAGGCAAGGCAGTTAGTGGTGTGTTTTGAACCCGAGACTTGTTCAAAACCAAGCTAGATTGTGAGTAACTTCATGAGAGAGTACTGAGTACTTGTGAGGAGTATTGCACTTGTTTGGTTACTTGATTTCTCCATTATAATATACACAATAGCTGCGGGGTTTTCAGCTATAGGCTTTCCCCATACATACTGAGTTAATGTGTGATTGAATTGATGTGAGATTGTTTCTGTTATTTCCGCATGTGACAATTAATTGTAGAAGAAGGTTATGTGTTATGTATGCAATTCGAAATTGATATATGACCAGGTTAATCTTCAGTGAATAAGTGATTTATTCAGCTATTTTCTACACTTCCGGATGTGGATCAGCCACAAGAAGAGGTTCAGGAGGTGGAAGAAACCACCCAGGCAACGCCAACCATCAGAGGGCGCATGCACACTACAGAAGCTGAGCGACTGGCTCAGGATGCAGAGAAGGTTGTAGGACCACCTACAACACAGCGCAGACAGAGACAGTCACCGGATCAGTACACTGGATACATGGCTCTTGTGAGTCAATGTGTTGTGACGGAGCCATCCTCTTTTGAGGAAGCTGTGGAGGAACCCGCACGGGTTGATGCCATGATCGAAGAATATGATTCGATCGTCAGGAACAGTGCATGGGAGATTGTCCCAAGACCGGTGGGGAAATCAGTGGTGGGTTCGCGATGGATCTACAAAGTGAAGCAAGCGGCTGACGGGAGTGTGGAGAAGTACAAGGCGAGATTTATCGCCCGTGGCTTTTCACAGATCGAGGGGATTGACTATGAGGAGACCTTTGCACCTGTCGCAAGGCACTCTTCCATACGGACGATCCTTGCTCTCTCAGCGCAGATGGGGTGGCACATTCATCAGATGGATGTGAAGACTGCGTTCCTCAATGGAGTTATTGAGGAGGAGGTGTACATAGAGAAGCCTGAAGGTTTCAAGATCTTCAGCAGTGAGTCGCATGTGTGCCGACTCAAGAGAGCACTGTATGGGCTGAAGCAAGCACCTCGTGCTTGGTACACTCGGATAGACAACTACTTCACCGGGCTTGGATTCTCCAAGAGTGAGGCGGATCCAAACCTGTACCAGATTATGGTGGAGGGGAAGCTGTTGATCATCGTACTGTATGTAGATGATCTGATTTTGACTGGCGATGAGCAGTTGATACTTTCATGCAAGGAGGATCTTGCACGAGAGTTTTAGATGAAGGACTTGGGCATCCTTCATTATTTCCTAGGATTGGAGATTTGGCAGCGCAGCGGAGGACTGTTTGTTTCTCAGGGCAAGTATGCCCGGGAGATTATGGAGAGGTTCAACATGCAAGGCTGCAAGCCTGTTGACACTCCTCTTCCTGGTGGTTGGAGGAAGGAGGATGCTACTTCAGCGGAGGTAGTGGATGCCACTGTCTATCGACAGGTGGTGGGGTCGCTTATGTATCTGGTCAATACACGACCCGATATATGCTATGTAGTTAACCAGCTTTCGCAAGCTATGGTTAAGCCTACCAAGCTCTTTTGGAAGGCGGGCAAGCATGTATTGCGCTATATCAGAGGCACATCGGGATATGGTCTATGGTACAGACAGGAGGATGGAGCGAAGCTTTTTGGCTTCACTGATGCAGATTGGGCAGGGAGCCCAACGGACCAGAAGAGCACTTCTGGAGGATTTTTCAGCATTGGGTCGACAGCAGTTTCCTGGTACAGCAGGAAGCAGAGATCCGTGGCACTCAGTTCAGCAGAGGCCGAGTACATGGCAGCTAGCTTGGCTGCATGCGAGGCTATTTGGATGAGGAAGATCCTCGCAGGATTGTTCAAGTTGCATTTGGAGCCTACAGTGATCTACTGTGATAACCAGAGTTGCATTAAACTCTCGGCTAATCCAGTATTTCATGATAGGTCCAAACACATCGACATCAGGTACCATCATATCAGAGATTGTGTTCAGCGGAGAATCATGATGCTTTCATATGTTCCCACGGAGGATCGGGATGCCGACATCCTGACGAAGGCGCTCACCAGGAGCAAGTTCGAATTCCACAGAGGCAGGATAGGGGTTGCAGATAATCCATATCTTGCTGAGAGGGAGTGTTGAGAATGCGGCAAGATGATGGAGCTTAGTGAAATGAAGTCGCCTTCACTAAGTGGGCCCGCAGGCAAATTCTGGCGCAAAATCTATTTTTAGACTATGTCTATTTTTAGACATATGGAGCATGGTTCGGGGATTCCGGTTTGAGATTCTTGAAGTATGTGTCATGTTGGTAAAAATAGATGAGACTCTATTTTTGAGGTCAAAGAGGTCGAAGTCTATTTTTAGACTGCCTCTCCTTAAAACAGGGAAGTCAAATATTATTTACCCTTAATAATATTTAGACTATAAACAGCAGTTTATTCTCTTGGAGCACTTCAATTCGAGCTATAGAAGTGGCTCATGCATCTGACAGAGGAATCACGTGGTTCCCAAGGGTTTGATGGCATCATGCATGGTTGACTTCAATTGGACTTCAGTGGCAGAAGTTTGGAGGAGTTAATGAGACAGCTAGTGGAATTGTGTTATGTTTATTTTAGTTGAACTGATTGAGATTAGTTTAACTAGCTAATCAATTAGTTATGAGTGGAGTGAATTAAATATTATTTAATTCATTAATTAGTAACTCATTATTCAACTCAATAACACATCAGTTCACTACAGTGCATGATCAGTTCAGTGGAGACCAGTGAAAGAGATAGATGAAAGGGTGGAGTTAGCTATCAGTGGCGACATCAGTTGTGCATGAGTTTTGCACCACACTTGGAGGATTTGTCCATGACAATTGTGCAGTCAAGCCAAGGAGATTCGAACCTTGGATCTCTATATAGACAGGCCTGGATTGCGCAATAGAGGCAAGGCAATTGGCGGTGAGTTTTGAACCAGTAACCTGTTCAAAACTGAGCTAGATTGTGGGTAACTGTATGAGAAAGTACCGAGTACTTGTGAGGAGTATTGTACTGAGTTTGTTACTTGATTTCTCCATTATAATATACACAATAGCTACGGGGTTTTCAGCTATAAGCTTTCCCCATACATATTGTGTTAATGTGTATGATGAATTGATGTGTTATCGCTTGATTTTATTTCCACATGTGTGAAGATCTGAGTGGAAGAGATTATGTGTTGCATATAAATTTGAATTGTATGTGATCAGGATAGTCTCGGTGGATAATTAATCATTATTCAGCAAATTTCTACAATTAACTTTGGCAAAAAAGCTTATATTAGTGGGTTTTTGGGAATATTTAAATACAAGGAATTATATTAATAGGATAAGGTATTTTTATAAGGAATTAATAATTAAGTTAGAATTTAATATGAAATAGGACAATTAAAAACACCAAAATATATTCATATGACTAAGTAAAGTGATAATGTAAAAAACAAAGCTTTATTATTTGTAATTTGACCACTTTCACCTAGAATATAATATTTTTGGAGGGTTTTTATGTTTTTATGAATGAGGGAAATTAATCAAAAGGGATTTTCTTTTTCATTAAGTAAAAAAGGTCTTTACTTATGAACTTGAAGTGCAAATGGATGAATGTAGGGTTAATGATGACAATTAGGGATTAACATAGAAATTCAACACTTTTAACTTAACAGTCATCAAGCCTTGGGTCCAGTCCCAACCAAAGTCAGAGAAATGCTCTGAGTCTCTTTGACTGAAAGTCTAAAATGCATAATAACTATAGAGGAGGGGAAATTAGTGATTTTTTCCTTGGTGAAAGGTATTTACATGGTTCTCCCACTTCTTTCTACCTACCCAAATTTTAATCTAACATTTTTTCTTCCATTTTGCAGGTGCATTTCAGCTAGCAACCTTGAACATTTTATTCTTTTGAAAACAATAAAAACTATCTAAATCTACCTTATATCATTCGAGGGCTCAGATTAAACTGATGAGCTCCTCTTTATTGTCTACCTATCTAGTAATTAGTCATGATTAAATTGTCTGACTAATCTTTATTCACTATTCTACACAATAAAATTGAAACATGACAAGTCAAGATTAAGCAGTTCAACTCATCATGGATTATTAACACTCTGCCATAATCATCAGTAACAAAATAAAAAGTAGTGGCATTTGGACTTGCACACTTTCATGTTTTATTTCTTTTTCTTTTGGGTATATTATTTTTTCTAAGTCCTTTGAATTTTCTTTTGGGAGAATTTGTAAAACTTTTGTTTTTGGTGCTTCTACTTTTTTCTTATTTATATTTTGAGAATTGTTTTTGGTAGAAGACTCATTGTTTTTCTTGTGTCTAAGGTTATAATGACTATGTATTTCATTTATGGCAAAGTCATAACCCTATTTATAGTCAAAGGATTCACTAGAATCTAATTTGAGTTGTTGAAGCTCAAATAGTTCCTGATCTTCCTGAGTGAGGAAAATGGTATTGGTTTCATCTATTCCCATAAGATGATTGATGTCATCCTCATATTCATCATTATTTTGAGAACTTTCAGCATAGTTCTCCTGGAATGGGGGCCTAATTGTTTGGTCTGGGCCTGTTTCTTTTTCTTTTCCCTGATTTATGTTTTTCTAAAGTTGGGATTTCTGTTCTGTTGTTGATTATCCCAATGGGGTCTTTTTTCTATATTATCTAGTCTATCCATAATTATTTCTAAGGTTTTGGCTAAGCTATCTATTTTTGCATTTGAATTTGAATTTTCTTCTTTGATAGTCGCCCTTCTTTCATTTTTGAGTCTATATTTTTTAGCTAATATGTTTATTTCTACACTAACAACATTTAATTGCATTTTTTCTAAGGTGTCTGCATCTCTTTCCCTTAATTGATAAGTCATATCTGCATCAAATCTATCAGGGAATTTGAGCAGAACAGAATAAGGAGTAGGTTTAAGAGTTGTAGGAATAGAATTATAGATAGTATTATACCTAGTGCAGTAATCTTGAATTGACTCATTTGGGGCTCTTTTTAATGCATCAAATTCAGATAATATTTGAAGAGGGTTCTTTTCCTTTTCCCATTTATTTAAAAATTTCCTATGAAATACAGTTAAATCAGTTCTGCTACCAACAACTTGATCTTTAAACCATTTCTTTACTTCTCCAGTCAAACTTTGAGAAAACAATCTCATTTTAACATCTGATTCATCTATTTCATAAATTTCAAAGAAGTTTGTCACTTTAGTTAAATGTTGTTGGGCAATATATTGTGTAGTACCATCAAACAATGGTATTTTGTTTTGATAATCTTGAGGCATGTCATGCAACTGTTGGGGTAAGACAACAGGAGCATAGCTAGCAGCCATGGCTAAAATCTTAGTTTGACTAGAAGATATAGTAGAAGAACTTGAAGCTGTGCTGGAAATGATAACAGATGAATTGAAAACCATACTAGAAGTGCTGGGAAATGATATTGGGATATGAGTGGAACTACTAGGAAATGAGAATGATGAATTTGCAAAATCAGAAGTTAAACTAGTGGATTGAGTGGATGGTGGAAAACATATTTTAGGTTGCAAAGGCAGTCCAAGGATAAATGGGTCTGTGGATGAGTTGGGAGTGTTATTTATATATGATGTAAAAGCATACAGAGATGAATCTGCAGCTGGTATTATTGTAGTGTGTAACTGAGAAACTGGAGGTTTGTTTGTATAAGTCAAAAAATTAGCTAATTCAATAGCCTCATCAATATCCTTAGGAATTGTAACATTAATTTCTTCAACTTTAGTATGATATTCAACTTTCTTTGATTTAGATCTTGCTGTAATAGTTTCATGTTTTGTATTCAAAAATGAAATAAAAGCAGCATCTACAATAGTAATTTTTAAATCATTTTCAGATTTTCTTTTAAATATGGAATGCTCAAATTTCAGATCAAAATCAATATCTTGAAAACTAACTAATTATTGAGGTAATGAACTGACTCTTATTAATGATACTTCAGCTTCTAAGTTTTATGTTTGTTTTTTATTTTTTCCAATACGGTCTGGGTTATCTACTATGAAAACAGGTTTAGGATCCGGGTTAGACTTGGTATAGTATGTTTTCCTAGAAGCCAAAATTACTATTTTTCAATACCCACAACCTATAAAAATAATCTTGAAATACAAAAGATAAATAAATAGTTTTCTCTCAAGATAATTTTATGACTGAGGATTGGTTAGTTCCCCAGTAATTTTCCAATATAAATTCCCTCCACATTCACCTGCATGAAATTATTCAAGTATTTTATTAGCTTCTTCCTTTAGTAAACAATTCAATAATATCCAACTATGACCTCTCCAAAAAAGTACATTATCTAACATACAAAATCTCATTGCTTTAAGTTTTAGAAATATAGATTTATTCCTTGACAATTCAGGAGGAACTTGTAAGTTTGTAAGTACAAAGATTATATCTAAGTACAAGGGTGAATCTAGAAAGGCTTCACTGATCATTGGAGTCACCATCTCTTCCTGGTCATCAACCTGAGCAATAAAATTTATATCTGGTGCATTGCAATTAGATTCAGCCATTAACTTGGCTAATCCCTGTCCTTTAATGAGTTTTTTGGGTTTAATTTCTATGTCATATTCTAGGATAGTGGCAATTCACTTACCTCTTCTTCCATCAGGACCATCCTGAGTAAGAATGTCTTTTACTACAGAATTAGGGACATAGGAAATTATGTGGGAATAGAGAATATAAACTCTGAAGTCTTTAATGGCCTTAACCAAAGCTAAGGCTTGTTTCTCCATTATGTTATATTTCAGAGGGGCATCTCTAATGGTCTTACTGAAAAAAGCTATAGGTTGATCAAATCCTTGATCATTCTTCTGCAGTAAAACTGCAGCAATGGTATTCTCAGAAGAAAATGAAAAAATTATGAAATATTTTTTGAAATATGGATTGATTAAGACTGATGTTTTAGTTAAATCCTAATTTATGGATTCAAATGATTGTTTAGCTTCAACAATCCATTTTGGAATTGAGTATTTTTTGAGAATGTTGTTTAGTTCTCTAATGATTTCAGCTAAGTTTGAAATAAATCTTCTCAAAAAATTAATCTTACCTAAGAAAGCTTGTAATTCTTTAATATTTCTAGGTGGACTAATGTTCAGAATTGCTTCTATCCTAGCAGGATCAATTCTAATTCCTTCTTTGGAGATTATATGTCCTAGTAACTTACCTTCTTCTAATCCAAATATAATTTTCTTGGGATTTAAAGAGATGCCAAATTTCCTACATTTAATAAAGACCTGTCTCAAATGATCCAAGTGTTCATTATCTAATTTGGAAAATACAGTAATGTCATCTAGATAAATTACCAAGAAGTCATGAATCTCCTTTGCAAAGGTTATGTCCATAGCACTCTGAAAGGTTGCTCTTGCATTCATTAGACCAAAGGGCATTTTCACATACATGAAAGTGCCCCAAGGAGTGGTGAAAGTTGTTTTACCCTGATCTTCCTTTTGGACTAGGATCTGGTTGTATCCTGAAAAACCATCTAACAAAGAAATCCTAGAGGAGACAACTACCTTTTGTAATATATGATCCATATTTGGTAAAGGGTAATTATCCTTTAAAGATACTTTGTTAATATTTCTAAAGTTGACACAATCTAATTTCACCTATTTTCTTTCTAGTGGGAACTAGGTTTGAAACCCAATCAGAGTATCTAATTGGTGCAATGATCTGGGCATCATACATTCATTTTACTTCCTTTTCTATCAAAGTTAATAGAATAGGATTAATTCTTCTCAATTTTCGTTTGAATGTTTTTTTATCCTCTTTTATTGGAATTTTGTTTTGGATTATGTTTGTATCTTAAGATTTGAGATCCTCATAACTCCAAGCAAAAACATCTTGGTATTCCTTAAAAAGATCAATGTATTTTTCCTTTTCTTGTAGAGGTAAATATTTAGACAGTTTTATCATCTTTGGTTTTAATTCTATTCCAATATTACATTCCTCAATATCAGACCTAACTGGCTCCATTTTTGGCTTTTTAGGCACATCATTGGAGTCAAAGAGATCTTCTAAAGGGGTAAAACCTTTAGGCAAAAAATTATCTTTGAGATCTAACATGTCAATTTCTTCTTCAATGATTTCTTCAATATCTATCTTTTCTAAGCTATCTATGTCAGATTGAATAAATACAGTAGGCTTATCAAATTTATGTACATCTATGTTATCTATTTCACAATCCAAATCTGAATTTATATTACAGTTTGTATCTATTTTACAGTTTTGAAATTCTTCTTCATTGTTTAAGAAATGGTAAATCTATTCATCCTGAGAGAAAATATGCCAGTACTTGAGGTTATGTAGAATATTTGGTCTATATTTAACCTCAGCAGTGCACCTGTGTGTTGGTTGGAATGGAAATTGCATGTACTAGAAAAAGTTGCTAGGAAATGTGCTTGAGTATTTTGTTTTCTAGGTATAGCATCAAATTTGCATTCCAATAAATCATCAGTTAAATCTGTCACTGTGTCTCTATATCTGGCTAGTCTAGGGTTATAAACAGAATACACTGCATTTATTTGCTTTATGATTAATTCCAAATCTCCCATGATTAATATTCTTTTTCCTCTTAAGTTTATAATGATCTGGAGGCCTAGAATGAGTGCCTCATACTCAGCCATATTGTTGGTGCATTTGAAGTTGAGTCTAAAGGCATGTCCTTCTGAGTGATTAGTCTCCATGTTTGTAATCCATACTCCTGCTTCTACTCCTAATTTGTTAACTGAGCCATCAAAGTCTAGATGCCAAAGGGATTCATGAAAGATGTTGTCATTGTTTGGTGTTGGCTTTTTATGAATAAGTTCAGTTTGGATTTCATTATTCTCAGAGTTACATAAGATAAAAGAGTCTAGGTCAGTTGGTGTAGAATAAATAGGATAATTTATAGATCTTTCAGCACTACTGACCATGAACTTCATCAATGTTTCCCTATATAGTTTTTTAGGTTGAAAAAATACTGATATAGTAGCTTAACTCATGTCTAATTGTAGATATCCCTGCAACTTTGCTCCCCATGAGAGAGAAAGTAGCACACCATATTTAGGTGGCATAGAAGCTACTACAATGTCCATTAATATACTCTTACCAGGGTACTGAACTAATGTCATACATAAGTCTTTGATTAATCCTAAGCACTTAACTTTTATAGAGTCAAATGAAAACAAATCTTTGTAAGGCCTGGTTATTTCTACATTAAGAGTTTCCATTATAGCTTTAGGCATTAAATTATGGGAAGCTCCTGAGTCTAGCATAGTGTTATGGAGAATTTGATCATGAATGGTAACACTGATATAAAAGGGAGGGACTGATCCATCTGCATGCTTTCCATTCACATCAAGGCCAAAGATCAAATATGGTTGATCATCATTCAAATTAATCGCATATTCACCATCATTCATATTCAATGTTTCAGTTATGGTTGATTTGTATGAGTCATTTTTTACCAATTCTGTTAAAGGAATGGGTATTTTTAACTTAGCAATTTCAGGTTGAATATTAAATAAGGGTTGAGATTTACTAATGTGAACTAATTCATCTTTAGTAACTGTGATTTGACTTGGTTTTTCTTGATTTTCTACATTTGTTTCTATCTTCAATTGTTTTTACATTCTCTGTCTGTGTTTCCTGAATTTTACTGCTTTTAAGCTTCTTTTAAGGGACTGTTTGTGTAGCAGTAGAAGTTTTATCCGACTTAGAAATATCAGCAGGTGTTTTTGAATTATCAATTTTTGGATCTAAATTGGCTGATTTAACATAGTTAAAGGCTTTTCCTACAGTAGATTTATATGTGTCTTTTGAGGCTTGAGCCACTTCATCAGTAATATCAACAATTTTGGGACTTGATGATCTTTTAGGACTAGAAATGGGTTGAAAAGAATGGGAACTTTGCTTATTTTACCTTGGGAGAATTTGCAAAACTTTTGTTTTTGGTGCTTCTACATTTTTCTTATTTTGATTTTGAGAATTGTTTTTGGTAGAAGACTCATTGTTTTTCTTGTGTCTAAGTTTATACTGACTATGTATTTCATTTATGGCAAAGTCATAACCCTGTTTATAGTCAAAGGATTCACTAGACTCTAATTTGAGTTTTTGAAGCTCAAATAGTTCCTGATCTTCCTGAGTGAGGAAAATGGTATTTCTTTCATCTATTCCCATTAGATGATTGATGTCATCCTCTTCTCATCATTATTTTGAGAACTTTCTGCATATTTCTCCTGGAATGGGGGCCTAATTGTTTGGTCTGGGCCTGTTTCTTTTGATTTTCCTTTATTTATGTTTTTTCTAAAGTTGGGATTTTTGAACTCTTGTTGATTATCCCAATGGGGTATTTTTACTATATTATCTAGTCTATCCATCATTATTTCTAAGGTTTTGGCTAAGCTATCTATTTTTGCATTTGCATTTGAATTTTCTTCTTTGATAGTCACCCTTCTTTCATTTATGAGTCTAGTTTTTTTAGCTACTATGTTTATTTCTACACTAACAGCATCTAATTGCATTTTTCATAAGGTTTCTGCATCTTTTTCCCTTAATTGATAAGCCATATCTACATCAAATCCATCAGGTAATTTTAGCAGAATATAATAAGGAGTAGGTTTAAGAGTTGCAGGAATATAACTATATACACTATTATACCTAGTGCCGTAATCTTGAACTGACTCTTTTGGGGCTCTTTTTAATGCATCGAATTCAGATAATATTTGAAGACGTTTATTTTTCTTTTCCCATTTATTCAAAAATGTCCTATGAAATACAACTAAATCAGTTATGCTACCAACAACTTGATCTTTAAACCATTTCTTTACTTCTCCAGTCAAACTTTGAGTAAACAATCTCATTTTAACATCCGATTCATCTATTTCTTAAATTTCAAAGAAGTCTGTGACTTTAGTTACATGTCGCTGGGAAGTATATTGTGTAGTACCATAAAAAAGTGGTATTTTGTTTTGATAATCTTGAGGCATGTCATGCAAATGTTGGGGTAAGACAAGAGGATCATATCTAGCAGCCGTGGCTAAAAGCTTAGTTTGACTAGAAGATATAGTAGAAGAACTTGAAGCTGTGCTGGAAATGATAGAAAATGAACTGAAAACTGTACCATAAGTGTTGGGAAATGATATTGGGATATGAGTGGAACTACTAGGAAATGAGAATGATGAATTTTCAAAATCAGAAGGTAAACTAGTGGATTGAGTGGATGGTGGAAAACATATTTTAGGTTGCAAAGGCAGTCTAGGGATAAATGGATCCGTGGATGAGTTGGGAGTGGTATTTATATATGATGTAAAAGCATACAGAGATGAATCTGCAGCTAGTATTATTGTAGTGTGTGTTATGGCCTAAATCTACCTCAGGCTGAGAAAGGCAGAATCTAGGGTAGCAACAAACCATGCTTAACCTGGTAGCTAGCCCTACCAAATCAGGAGAGGGCTCTCTCCTTGTCAATCTCAGCAAAAAAAATGATCAATGAGGCCTGAGATGACTTAATATGAAGACTGATTTTAGGCTAGGTATGTGTGCAAAAGAGTTTGATTGAATTTAAGGATGTTTTGTTGGCTCAAATGGAAAGGAAAATTTTGAGGCTGGGGAATGAGGCTCAGTTTTGCAGAGATCTCAATGGGGCAAGGCAGGAAATTGATTTTACACTTCAATTTGAATGAAATGGAGAGATTTAGATAGGTGAGGAGTTGAAAAGGGAAATAAACCTTCAGGGATCCTCTTCAAACAGTGAAAACATAGATAAATAAGCAAACCCTAGGTAGAGCACTGCAATTTCAATGGATTCTACCTTTATCCTTTTTTGTTTTAGTTAAGAAGAAATAAGAGAGTGAATGGCATATATAAAACACAGGTAAACTTAAATTTACAGTGAGAAACACAATATCAAAGCAAGATGCCACATGAATCCCATAGAGTGCTGCAAACCCTGGTCTATTCCTTTGCCAAACTGCAGAGATGAATGTACAATGATGCTCAAAGCATTCCCAAAATTCCAACCATGCTAATGACTGAGAGAACATAAGATATAAGAAACCAACAACTCATCCTAGCCTCTAGGGGTCAAGCTCATAAGATTATGAGCTATTCCAACAAAATCTAAACTGAGAACTAAAAAGTAGGCAGTGGAACAACTTGCCTCTAAAAACTAGGAAACTGATTCATTCAATTGCAAACTACCTTTTGATGGATGAATCTACCTCTATGAGTGAAAATTTAGCAAAATTAAATCAAAATCCATCATGTCACATTAAATTACATCATGATTTTGAAAAATAGAAGGAAAAAAGTCAAACTTTGAAAAAACTAGGCGAAAAACAGAGTTTTTGACCAAAAATGAGCAAAATTCCTCCAATGCGTCGCGCCTGATTTCCCTATACGTAGCACCTTTTTGCAGCTGATTTTGGAGGCCTTACCAGTGTCCAAATTTTATCCACATGGGATTTTTGGAAATGTGTACCTGCCTACTTTCCATCACAAGTGGAATTTTTGAATTTGGCCTCCATTTGGCCCCCCAAAACTGAGTTCTCCCAAGACTGCTTCCTGTGTGTCAAAAAGGGGCATAAAGGTCATTTTTGGGGTGTTTTTGACCTTTTTGGAAGCCCAAAACCTATAAAAATTTCTTAGCCATTGGTAGGCATGCATATTTTTCCATTAAAAATCCAAAAACGCTGAATTTTCATCAAAATTAATCCCCCATCAAAAGCGAGCGCCAGGTGGCACGACGCATTGGGCGAAAAACCTGTGTTTTGGCCCAAAAATTCCAAAAATGAAAAAAGTGTCCCGAAATTTTTGAAATTTGGGCTGAGTGTCCTCCCTTAAGAGCTGTGTTGGGCCAAGGAATTCTCAGCCAATATTTGAAGTCTATCATGCTTTTTTCGCCTCTTTGATACCTTCTTCAATTTGGCCTTCAAGTTCTTGATTCTTGCTTTGCAACTTTTGTTTTTCGCCAAGTAATGGTATGCCATGTGCCTCAGCATAGTTTTCTCATTGTTGGCCTTCTCTAGCATCCTTTCCCAATTGCAAGTTTGTCCTTTCAAGCCAAGATTCCTGATCATGTTCAATCTCTTGCTCATACCCATGATCACTGTCTCTTTCCATTGTTTTCCTTTGGTTTTGAAAAATGTGGTTGTACATGGATGGTTTTGTGGATAAAAGTGTGAAAATATGGTGGACGAATGAAATGGGTAGAGTGTATGGAAAAGAGTGTAAAAATGTATGTGTGAACAAAGTTTAGGGATGGGAGTAAGAGTTTTAGGGTTGTGAGTAGGGTTTAGGGAGTGTAGGGTTTGGGATAGTGGGATTAGGGATATGGAAATTAGGGAATTTTTGGAATATGGGAATTAGGGAATGAGTGGATGAAAGTGAACAATGAATGAAGGAGTGAAAGAATGAGGGAGTGATGGAGTGGACTTGGTAGAAAAGACACAAATGCAGCCCTAGATAAATGTTTTTGAGCAAATTTTGAAGGAGGTAGGGTTTGAATTCTATCACACTAAACCATCATAAATTTTAAGAGAAACCTCTTCACTAGCAATGGAAGGAATCTTAAATTACTTGCACACCACGGATTTGAGCAAATTTGGAAATTTTGGGGAAGTTTATGGTGAAATTGGGCTTGCAGCTCTATGCGTCGTGCCACAAACCCAACGCGTCGCGCTTGCTCAATGCGTCGCGTCAGTGTATTTTTTACATTGTGGAGGCCGACCCAATGTGCCACGCCACTTGTATGTGCCGCGCCTCTCACCCAATGCGCCGCGCCCTTGAACTTTGCCCAGTTTTCATTCAAACTTTCTCCTTATCTCCAACATGACTTTCTCTTGTTCAATCTTTCTTTTTTGAATGCAAATAAGCTTTTTGAACATGACCAATGAGTTTATATACATATAAACCCACCTTTATAATGTTTTCCTTGTAACTTACTTTTTCAACTCTATTTTTGGGCAGTTTACTTCATTTGTGCCTCTGATTAACTGAATGACTTGATTTTTGTTTGCCTCGCAGGGGATGGAGCTGCTGAAGCCTGGCAAGGGGACCAGGGTTGCCATTGAAGTTATTTACATATGAGAGAACTGAAATTACATCAAATTTATACATAAAAAGATAAAATACTCTGTTTTTCCTCAAAACAGGGTTTTGAGGAAAAATACATTTCCGGGCATATGATGATGGAATTAATTTGGTACTAGAACTTTATTGAACCTCCTCATGCGCCTGCTGACTGTTATTGGACATTTTGAAGACCTTTTTAATGAAACCCTAGACCTAATGAAACTGAAACCCTAGAAATGACATTTGCAAATTTAAAGAAAAAAAGTGACTGCAGATGATCTTGATGAATGGAAATGGGCCAGCAGGTAAAGGAAATGAGGCACTAGTACATTTGGGGGAAATTCCAACACTTGGTTCTGAAACTTTTGACCAAATGTCAGAAATTTCCCCAAATTTTTTCAATCCCGCCCGAAACCGTCGCTATACCGATGTCTAGAGAAAAATGTTGCAATACCGACACTTAGACAAAGTGTCGCAATTGTGACGTTTGGAGGAAGACGTCGCAATTGCGACACTATGCCCCAAAGTGTCGCTATTGCGATGGCTGCTTCCAAACGTCGCAATTGTGACACAATGTCTAAGTGTCGCAATTGCGACGTTTGGAGGCATCTATTGCAATAGCGACGCTTTGTTTGTGACACAATGTCAAAGTGTTGCAAGTGTGACGTTTGGAGGCATCTGTCGCAATAGCAATGCTTTTTCCGCCATCGGTATAACGACACTTATATGCAATAAAAAACACTTATATGCCTTTGCAAAAATGGTCGGCTTACAGAGCAGCGCGAGGAGTAGTTCATGGAGGCACCTTTGCGATTGCGCATAATTTGGAGAGAAAATAGTAATAATGAGAGAGGCTCCTTTAATTATGTCTTTGATTTGTGAAGGTATGGATTGTCCAGCCTGCAATTCTATGATGGTGAGAAAGACTCGCAATCCTCTGGAAACAAGACTATTGTGAAGATGCCTGGTGAAGAAACGGACATCGGGTTCACGACTATTGATGAACACATTGTAGTTCGGTGAAGAAGGCACTGAGGGTATTCTCAGTGAATGAGGGATGTTGAAATATTAATTTCAACTACCCTGCCCTCTGGCCGTTTTCTAAATCTGTTTGAATGGCTTTGTCAAACATCCGCTTTCTAAAACTGATGAACAATCAATTTTGGTTTTGAAATCACAGTCCCTGCACACTTAAAAACAGAGTGCTGTATTGTTTTGGAAACAGAGCAATTTAATAGTAAACGCGAGAGATTTTAATTCAAAAGAACGTGGTCCCACAGACGACAGACCAAATCAAACATCCACGTGGAAGCATGCGATTCAATTGCGTTATTTTTTGGCCCATATGCATTGTGGAATTTCGGACCCGAAACATTATAGGGCGGAATTAATTTGATTTTCACGTCACAGTTTTCCTCTGTACACAAAGCCAAAAAACAGACCCGAATTTTTATATGGTGTATTCTATGAAGTTTTCGCATGACAAATTAGGGTGACATCAGCAGGCTATTTTGGAATGCGAATTTGTGATTGAAATTGAGTTTATTTTTTTTGACGTCCGGACATATGATATAGTTTTATTAATATTTTGTTATAAGTTTTGTTTCACAGCCCGATAGTTATTTAAACCAATGGCTCATATATAACATATGCGCAAATATTTCACTTTGGGCATTTGTAATGTTGGCCCTGAATACTTTAAATAGGTTTGGTTTAATATTTTTTTGTTTTGTTATTATATGTAATAGCATGTGTTTTAAAATAGCTCGAAGGATAATGTAAAAGGAAAAAGGGCGCATCATGTTATTTTAAAACATATACATTAGACTGTTTAAAAGTTTTGAGGATTGCACCCCAGGTGCAATTGTTTGTTTAGAAGATTATATGATACATGTGAGATAAAGGTTTATTATTTATCATATATAAATAAATTTTATCAAGATTGTACATTTACACTTTTATGAGGTGATGTTATAAGTAAATTCATAAATATCTCTTTTTAATCCTCATTTTACTCCATGAATATGTTTGGAAATGAAATTTCAATAGAATAATTTTCTCCTAACCTATATATTATCAATATTGTACATTTACATTCTTAATTATGAGGTGATGTTATAGGTAAATCCATGAATATCTCCTTTTAATCTTCATTTTACTCCATGAATATGTTTGGAAATGAAATTTCAATAGATTAATTTTCTTGCTATTATATGTTTTACGAAGATATGGTAAGGAATTCTCTCTTGTTCTTCTTAGAAATAATTATATATATATATATATATATATATATATATATATAGATATATTTTTTTTCTTTTCAAAATAGATTAAAAAAATTATATGAGAAAAATTATTAATTCATCAATATGTGTGTGTGTGTGTTGTGAGGAATAATTTCATAGTTCAACTTAATGGTTCATTATATAATCATGTGATCATCACCAATGATATATATTAAAAAGCAACTGAAAAGTCATGTGTACAAAATCGATGTATACTCTAGAGAGTGGTTCTCATATCACTATGTAAATTGTTGTATGCTACTTGAACAAAATTATAAGATAAACAGTAATACACATCATATATGCACCATAACAATTGGTGCAGGGTAAAACCCACCTGCCACACCCTTGTACTCGAACCAATTTTCTCTGTCAACTCTTCTAGCTGTGGGAGTTTCCTCCAAGGATCATAATACCCCCAAGGCCTGTTATCACTCTAGTAATTCTCAGGTTGTGGGATGGGGATTTTTGTAGTTAAGAACACCAGGGGTAACCAAGAACCACTTTGGGAATTCAAGATCTAGCCTTCTTGAACTCCAGAGAGGGATCTCTCCGTATGATTTAGCTTTGTTTTAGTAACAGATATTAGGCTAGCTATGATTGTGTATTTGTGTTTGATTTTAAAAGATTGGTGGGAATAAAGAGATTTCAAGGTAAACCAGAAGGATCTACCAGAATATTGGGCAATGGAGTCAACTCTCTAGGCAAGCAGAACTAAGAAATAAGGCTCAAAGATGCAAATGTGCTAAGGGCAAGATAGGTGACCTTCTAAGGCTATGTATAGGCTTGATTTGATGGAGTGGATGGAATCTGAGAAAAAGGGCACTTAAGAATCCTTAAGCTACAGATAAGAAGATTGGAGAAGGGGATCTAACTGGAACCTAGAGAAATTAAGAATTCTATGGTCCGGTTATCAAGTAGAAAACATTAAAATGCCAACAAGTTTTGAAATAGGGAGCTTATTATCACTAATCCTGTTTAATTTTTCCTTAGTTGATAATTATAGACTAGAAAAACATAATATGAATGAATTTAAACTTTAAAGAAATACACTGAAAACAAGGAAAGGAACGAGACTTATCTTGTCACCACGAGAATCCTTAGCTATGATGTCTCTGATCTCTTTCTAGTTTGCTGCTTTCACTAATTGACTCACCAACTTCAATATAACCAACAAATAAGACTATAGTTGTCTTGAGAAATTTTATTCACACTAAATACTTCGAATTGTGAAGTATTTATACCAAAAACTGTTTACAAAATATCTCAGGAATTGAGATAATGTTTTAATAAAAAATAGGAAAGAAAACTTAAAAAGAGGGACAGCTGCAACACAGTTTGCAATCTGTTACCTTTTTACAAGCAAAAATAGAACTGATTATTCTAATTTGAAATGATCGTTGTTGTGCACTTTAACCATGTATTTTTACCATTTGAGGTAACAGTAAAAAATGAATTTCCAAGTGATTTTCCTATTTTTTATCTATTAAATTCACAGTAGATCTGTGAATTATTGCCACTTTTCTACAGAGGGGATCTTCATAGTCTTCAATTTTCTATAACTTTCATCTGCCTCTGTATACTTGGAAAAGTTAGGCTTGATAGGGAACATATGCCTGATCTCATTATCTAAAAAGAACAGATTTTCAAAATACTGAAGAAGTATTTTGCCTGTTGGTGATCCTTGAGGCAGTGGTTGTCTGGCTTGCTCTTTTGCATGATATCTGATTTTTAGATCATAATCTTTCTAAGGCATTAACTTGTCATTCAATGCGTGAATATCAAGCAAGCCTGCTTCTGAAAATGTTTTGTATTTGGCTAAAAATCATGAGATGGATACATTCATGTCTTTACACTGGTCCTCTAGATTACTCACTATGTTTCTTTTGTTCAGGACCTTTCTGATTTGAAGAATGGTTTCTGTTATATCAAAAAATTTTAATTCTTCCAACTCTTCCCTGTTTTTACTGTTTAAAAAAGCTATGAGTTGGATTTCTTGGGCTGGTTTATTGTCAATTTCCCTATTAGTCTTGTCAATCTCTGCACTAGCAACTTGAAGTAACTCCCTCTGTTCATAAATTATCCGAATTGAAGGCCATTGAGAATGAATGCCTTTAATAATTTTGGTCCATAAATTATTTTTTATATAGGCCACTTGATCTGTAAGATTTACTTGTGCTTGCAGAATCTTTACCTGTTCTTGTAGTCGATTGACCCTTTGCTCATGTCCTTTAGAAGTAATCAAGGCATCATTTTAGGAAATTTCTAAATTTTTAATAATGCCTTTCAAACTAAGAATCTCGGATGAAGAAGAAGAGGCAGATATTTCCTGAGAAGTAATTGGCACTGCAGTTTCCAGTACTCCTTTTGGTGCCAAGTGTTCTGCCAAAGTAGATGGTATAGCAATGTTTACAGTGGGGATCACTATAGGAATGACCATTTGTTGTGCTTTTCTTAGTTCTTCATTCTCTTTCATTAGAGCTTCTGTTTGACTTTCCATTGTTTCTATCTGATATGTCATTTGATGTACAAGCTGCTTTAAATCATCATTCTCTGTTTTTTGCTGTAGAATTTCTTTTGCTTGAGAGTTTTCACTCTGAGGCAACTTCAACTATTTTCTAAGAGCAGCTATATCCTCATTTTTCTGTTTAATTAAGACTTTTGAACCTTCAATGTTGGCTGGGTCACCCCCTGCTTCAATCACTATATCTTCTAGTGCTTTTATTCTTAAATTATTAGCATACAATGAGGCTTTGTCCAACTTCATTTGATTTTGGAGGTTGAGCACTGTTTTCTCAAGCGTAATTAATTTCATATTTTTACTGACAATTTTGGAATATAGCATTTCAGTATTGCTCCTATGAAATTTAGTTTGATCTAATTCATGAATGGCATCTGCATCCACTTCAAAATCTGTTTTGGAATAGTCTGCCACTGATTTTGGCTCAACCATTGTAGGCTTCAAGAATGACATTACCAATTTATTGGATGAATAATCAAATGCTGAAAGAAGCCTCTCTTTGTTTCCAGGCTTTTCCTTAAGAGATCTACAATAAGCTTGATTCTTGATCTCTTCATTCTTCTCTTTAATCTATCTGAATCTGATCTTAATCTCTGACTTTGTATTTTCAGTTTCCTGAGAAGAAGGAGGCAAATTGACAATAGCCTGGTTTTCCTTCACGAATGTATCTTTTTGTTGTGTTCCAATTTTTACATTTTGAAGCTCTTTTAATGTTTCAGTGACTATTCTTGTTGCTTCATCATCTGTTTCAAGATTTACAACCTTATCCTTTTCTTCTTCTGTTAACTTTCTTCTTTTACTATAAGAAATTCTGAATTTTTTGTCCTCAATAGTTTCAGCTATGAAACTATCTCCTTCTCTGTCTCTTTTATATACATTATCAATATATTTGATTGTAGAAGCCACCTGTGTCTGTTCAATCTGTTTGCCTTTGCCACTGTCTACCTGTATTACTTGTACTGCCTGTGAATCATCATTAGATAGGGTGTTTGGCTCCCATTCAATTTTATTTACATATCTTTCAATATGGGGCTTAGGATCATGCAAGTAAATATGCAACTTAAATTTTACCCTTATTGTACTCAAAATACCTTGTAGGTCATAATTCCATGTAAAACTACATGGGAACTTATACTCTTTAAGTTTGACATTTATCTCATTGGAAGCTTCTCTTTTATTCACAATGAATGGCCCAATTTGATTTTTCAGCTTAAATTGGGTCTTTTTCCTGGAAGCTACGAAGTTGATTTCATCTACATTCAATATTTGTCTCAGATATTCTAAAGAAAATATTCTTGTAGTAACAAATCTGGGTAGCTTATATGGGGCCGGGGATGAGCCATACACTTTGATTTCTGTATGATTTTTATATAAATACCAATCTCCAGTTTTATAGCTCTCTGATAATTGCAGAAATCTTCTTGTCTCATCATTGATCCTAGGGATCTCCTCTTTTTCCAAGAGATACATAGCAGGGGCTATAAATGAGTCATTGAAATCTGTAAAACTATACTCTTTGTTCCATTTCCTTAGAATAAATGACCAAAATACTACTAATAGAACTTTTCCTTCTGCATCCACTTTCTGACATTCAATTGGAAACTTATCTGTTTGATAATATAGGAAGAGGTGGAGTAGATAAGAGGGGTATCTGAAAACTCCTTCTTCTGATAATCTGGATAACTGATAATGCATAATTTCAGCAATAAATCTAGCAAAATTGAACTGAATGGATGGTGATTGACCAGGGCTTAGAGTTGAAAAAAAACCTAGGATAGCCACATCAGTGAATTCATCATTGGTGTATCCTAGTATGAAGGAGAGCATTGAGACAATCTGTCTAGTCTCATTTGGGAAATCAGAGGTGTCGAAAGGAGGATTTAACTTAGGAATATCAACTTGATTTGGAGAAAAAGTGTGGTATATTTTGAATCTGGTATTGAAATCCAAGTCAAGATATAGTTGGGTTAAATCTTCTATTGATAGGGAAGCAGAATTTGGGTCATGATTCAATTTCAACATGGAATTTATCGACTCTTCAGTGATGTAAAACAGGATCTATTTTTCTTTTTTTACAATACATATTTGTTCTAGCATATAATAGGCTTGGCATAATCTGATAAAGTTAGGAAAAAAATGATGAGAGGGACAATATATCTAGGCAGATTGGATTCCAAAATTGGAATATCTTTGTCACCCTTTTCCAATGATTTTCCATAGCACCAATTATAGACATCAAGCAGGTTAAATTCTACATTAGGGTCTAGTATTCTATAGTCCAGATCAACTAAAGGGCTATTCTTTGGAGAAATGACTGGAGGCTGGACTGGCCTGACCACTTCTGTAGAATCAGCCGTGAGTGCAGGAGTTGGTTTGTCGATTTTCAAGGACATAAGCTGAGGAATCTTTGCAGAAGACTTCTTTTGAGATTTTGGGCCTCCCTTCTTGGGGGTTACCTGTTTCTTGGTCATTTTTAATATGAACGAAGCAAGCTTAAATGGTTTGTTAAGTTCCTTTACAAGAAACAGGGGTTTCTTGGCGAATTTCTACTGAAAACGGGGTTTCTGAGCAGGGTTTTTAGGAAATGCAAGGAATTTAAAGCCCAGAACGTGTATTTAAAATCGATTTCAATAAAAAAATGGACCAGGGTATGGAAAAAACTGCGAGAAAGGGAAATTAGGGATTCTAGGGAAATTTTGACAGAGTTTCCCCTGAAAAATGCACACTTTTTTGCAGTAACTTTGGTAATTTTTTGAAATCGATAGGAATTTTGAAATCTCAGAGGGAAAGTTCGAAGAAAAGTACCTGGAGAACCAGCGGAATTTGGTTGAAGACGTTGCAGAGGTGCTTAGTCTTTAATTTTTTGAAAATGGCTTCGTAGAGGACAATGTAGTACTTTGTAATGGAAATTCAGAGCAATGGGCGTTGAAAAATGGTACTGGTAGGTTGAAATTGGCTCTGCAAAGTTTCTCAGGGTTCCAATGGCGTGATTTTGAGGAAAAACGGTTTTGCAATGTTTTTACAGGTTTAAAGCGAAAATGTGAAAATTTGAATGAAAAATATAATTTTAATGTATTTAAACGATGGTATAACCATAGTTAAATGACATTAAACTCGGGTTAAACGGGTGAGGTTTAGGGAATACCGCCAGTGGTATTCACGCGGGTAAATGGTGGTAAGCGGAAACTAGCTTTTCAAATGCGATACAACGTGGTGGCGACACGTAAGCGTGGGGTGGTTTGGAAAAACCACCCATTTCACGCAGCTTTGCCAAAACATCAAACGATTACTTTATGAGCACAAAAATGTATTAGCGCCATTGGATCTGGATTCAATGAGCGAACGACCACGATCAAAAGGAAAGGTGCGGGGAAAAGGTAAGTTATCGGGTTCACTTTGGGCCATTGATCTTGGGAAACCGTCGCTATATCGACATTTAGAGAAACGTGTCGCAATACCGACACTTAGACAAAGTGTCGCAATTGCGACATTTGGAGGAAGACGTCGCAATTAAGACACTATGCCCCAAAGCGTCGCTATTGCGACGATGGCCTCCAAATGTCGCAATTGCAACACAATGTCTAAGTGTCGCAATTGTGACGTTTAGAGGCATCCATCGCAATAGCGACGCTTTGGCCGCCGTCGGTATAACGACACTTATATTCCTTTGCAAAATCCGTGTCACTTATGGTTTATTTTTTATTTTCTTTTGATGGAATACCGCCAGTGGTATTCGCGAGGGTAAATGGTGGTAAGCGGAAACTAGCTTTTCGAATGTGATACAACGTGGTGGCGACACGTGAGCGCGGGTGGTTTGGAAAAACCACCCATTTCGCGCGGCTTTGCCAAAACATCAAACGATTACTTTATGAGCGCGAAAATGTATTAGCGCCATCGGATCTGGATTCAACGAGCGAACGACCACGATAAAAAGGAAAGGTGCGGGGAAAAGGTAAGTTATCGGGTTCACTTTGGGCCATTGATCTTGGGAAACCATCGCTATGCTGACATTTAGAGAAAAGTGTCGCAATACCGACACTTAGAAAAGGTGTCGCAATTGCGACACTATGCCCCAAAGCATCGCTAGACGGTTGCCTCCAAACGTCACAATTGCCTCCAAACGTCGCTATTATATGTTTTACAAAGATATGGTAAGGAACTCTCTCTTGTTCTTCTTAGAAATGATTATATATAATTTTTTTTTTTTTCAAAATAGATTAAAAAAGTTATATGAGAAAAATTATTAATTCATCAATATGTGTGTGTTGTGAGGAATAATTTCATAGTTCAACTTAATGGTTCATTATATAATCATGTGAGCATCACCAATGATATATCTTAAAAAGCAACTGAAAAGCCATGTGTACAAAATCGATGTATAGTCTAGAGAGTGGTTCTCATATCACTATGTAAATTGTCGTATGCTACTTCAACAAAATTATAAGATAAACTGTAATACACATCATATATGCACCATAACAATTTCCATACAACTAATTTGTTTTAGGATACATGTGGCATTCTAGGGGTAAATTCCATATGATGTGTATATCAATATATTAGGTGTTGGTAAGTTGTGAGTATCTAAGAAATGATAAGGAATATCCATACATCATGATCTTGTAATGTGATTATAAATTGTGTCTATAATTTCCATAAAATGTATAAATGATTTTCTTAAAAAAAATCAACACAATCAACCCTAAACAATGCTCATGATGTGGAATGTCATTGGCGAAACCAAAAAGATGGTCACATGTCCCATTTCTATGGTAATGGTGATCATATATATGTTGTAGCGACACTTGATGAGTAATTAAATAAATCTCAGAGTGTGACTCATTGTGCCATATTTTTTTAAAGAATGATTTGTTTTCCTAGTTTTTACTAATTTGTTAACATATTTTATTCATTTGGAAAGCTAATTAATGATGCTTTAAGTAATTAGGACCTATGAGAGATCATCTTCACATCTTCACTGAAATATATTTGGTAATTTTAGTCACTATATGGACCGCACATGCATGCTACTTAAGAAAAATTGAAATATAAACTATAATACACATCTTATATCTGCCATACTTCAGGTAAATGCCATATTATGTGTATACCAATATAGTAGGTTTTGGTAAGTTATGAGGATCTAAGAAATGATAGGGTATCCACACATTAGTAGTGCCCTGGTGAATTCAGAACTATGATTTCACAATAATAAATTATCGGGCTCCCACAGGGCGATGAACTTGGTCGGATGTGTCCCTTCTGCAGCAACTCCTGAATCTGCCTCTTGATTTCATCGTTCTCCAGAACAGAGCACCGATAGATCGGTCCGTTGGGTAGTGGCACACCTGGGGTCAGATCAATCAGGTGCTTGACTTGATAGTGTAGAGGAACCCCTGTGGGTGAGGTGAAAATGTCCCCGTACTCCTCCACAACCTTATCCATTTGTTGTTGTCGTGCAGAGGAGCCTTTTTTGGAGGTCGTGGCCATAGTCTTCTTCTTGCCTTGGGGGCAGATCATCAGGAAAAAAAATTTCTTGGTTTGGGAAATGAGCTTACTGCATTGTTTTGCAGTAACCAAAGAGATAGTAGCAGGAGGTGGTACCTCTGGTATCCTATACAACTTATTTCCAAAAGTAAAAATAACAGCATGAGGCCGAGACTCATACACCGCATGACGCTTCCACAAGTATGGTTGTCCTAATAATACATCAGAAACATCAATAGGAACAACGTCACATAATACCTCATCTGTGAAGGGCTTGATGCTATAGGGAAGGCAACACTGCTGGCTGATGTGGAGATCTCGTCCTTGGTGAAGCCACCCGATGGTGTATGAATGTGGTTGATCTGTGGTCGGCAAGCCCAACCGCTTCACGGAATCTGCCGAAATGAGGTTCTTTTGGCTCCCATTTTTGACAATGAACTATATCGGGGAGCCCTTTACCCACATCTGGGAGTGGAAGAGATGTACCTCCTCCTCCGGATCTTCTGGTTCCTCCTTCTGGATCTTTGTAGTGGAAATAGTGGCATTGGGCTCCACATCAATAATATGTTTCCCTTTGTCATTCCCCTTGTCAAGTTCTGATTCAGAGTCAGAGCATGCATCTGACTCAGAAGCCCACATCTAGGCCACCAGTGACTGCTTGGCCTGACACTCACTTGTGTTTTGAGTGGAGCTCTTATGGAACTCACACCACTTTCCTGTGTCCTTCTTTGGCTTTGCGGTGTTGTTCTTTGCTTGTGGCTTCGACAGGTTGTATTGAGTCACCGTGCCTTGGCTTTGTCCTTTGTTCTGTGGTTTGGGAGCACCTTTCCCTTGCTTTTGATTCACAAATCCAAAGTCTCGCTTCTTCTGTTTGAATTTATGCTCAATCTTGGCAGCATACCGGTATGCCATACCAAGCGAGGAGATGTCGAGGAACTCCATTACCTCCTGAATGTATCTGTGCAGACAAATGTGATACTTTAGCACTAGATTTTTCTCTGAATCTTTGATACCCAACTTGGTACGCAAGGTATGGAACATTTTTATCAGCTCATGCACATCTTGATCCGTTTGTTGTCGCAGCGTGGTCCATTGTATGTACTTGTTCTCATAGCTCCCCACGGGATAGTATTGTTCCTTGACGGCGTCTCAAAAATAATTCCAAGTGGGTACGACCGAGAACAGAGAGGGTTCTGTCTCGTCCTTTTTCTCATAGTGGCTTTCCCACCAGTCCTTGACATGGGGGGCAGCTTTAAGGAGTGCAAAAATAATCTTCTCCTTATCAGAAAATTCATGAACTAAGAAATATCCTTCTAATAGATTCAACCATATATCTACGGCATTTTCATCTATTTGACCCTCAAATATGGGAATTTCAAAATTTACTTGTACCTTAAAAGGAGTCGCACCTCCAGAGTGGCTGCTGGATGCAAATGCGCCACCGGTGGGCAGCCATTGAAGGATCTGGGCAAAGTTATCCATCATCGCATTCCTTTGTTTTTCGAGGGCCTCCTTGAGCAATATTTTTATAGAATCTCCTACTCCCTCATCTTTCTTTTCGTCCCCCATGGGCGTCCGTCGGGGTTTGTGAGGCTGATCTTGCAAAGGTTCCACTAGATTGAGCCCTAACTCCTTATACCCCGACCTCGTTGGGGACATGCAAAGAAGGATCGAGAACAAGCAGACTGCTCTGATACAATTGATCCAGATTTATGCAGGAATGCAACAGAATAAACACATAACCATAAATACAGAGATGCAGTGGAAATAAAACTTCATTTTATTAATATCAAAGAACTGAAATTTGCTTATAGACAGAATGGAATTAAAACTAGCTAGGGCGCTTGTAGCTATCTCTGAGGAGAGATGTGGTGGCTACAGGCCTCTGAACTGAGTTAAAATGAGGCTCGAGGGCCTATTTATTATTGAGAAACAATGGAGAACCCTAAACATCCAAAAACCTAACCCTAGGAGATGAAGCGCCAAAACTATGGGCCCCGTTTGGGTAAATTGGTGTTTCAACTTCCTAGGGACGTAACTTTGGCATAGTATCTCTGTTTGACGCACACGATACATCATTAGAAATATCTATCTGAGGACTACAATTTTCGCCACGAATATAATTCTAGAATGGAATGATACATAATGATATTCGTTGGAGGCGCGATGCCCAAAAAACGTCGTTTAGGGCCTCAAAACGGCTCCGGAAGTTCAGGACCCGAAAAACTGCTAAAAATAGTAAGTTGTGCCGAAACTGAAAAACTAAAAGAGACAATGGTGGGGCCCCAAGTGGAATAGGCAGGTGGCCACCAGTATCCACCTGGATCATTGAGTGAGCCAAAAAAGTAGCTTTCCTTAATTTTTGATTACAACCTTGCAATTGCAAAGAGGACTAGTGTTGCAAAATTATTGGTAAGTGGAAATTAAAGGGCGTAAGAACGTTTTTGAAAAATTTTCAAACGTCAAAATTAAGTTTTCTATCCTTCCTAGCACCTCACGGAAAATGGGAATTTGCAAATTCTACTCGTCAAATATGTGCAAAATGCCTTATGACGGGCAAAATGGAGGACTGGTCCTATGCTGCTACATGAGTTAGGGTTTCATGTGGCAACAGGGAACCTTGTATAGTTTTTCAAGGATAGGAAAGGAGAATATTGTCAATTAATCATCACATGAAACTTCATCACCATTTGAAAATTGTGTCCTAATTTGAAACAATAAGACTACCCAACTATTTCATTATTTAATTTTGATTGTGTAATACAAAAAAATATCCTAGATAACTTAAATAATGTAAGCACTTTTGCAAAAATTTAGTGTAGAGAACCTTCAATTACATTTATTTTTAAGTTCCACTTGCATTTTAAGCCATTTTAATTAGTCTTTCATGGCTATCTAGTAAAAATTTCAACCTCTTGTAGAAATTTGTTTGTCACTTGTATTAGAAATGCAAAAATCAAATGTAAATAAAAATGATTTGAAATGCTAAATTCAAATGCGCGCTACATAAAAATGATTTTTTTAAAAACTACATTAACGTCTGATATCACACGCGCATTTGCCCTCAGCTCTTGCAGAACAACATTCGCCCTCAGCTCTTGCAGAACAACAGTCGCCCTTAGCATTCGCCCTCAGCTCTTGCAGAACAGCATTCGCCCTCAGTTCTTGCAAAATGGTAAGTTCTTACTGCAGGCCCTTCCTCCTGTAGTAGGGTTGACCCTATTTGGGTTTTTTTGGAGCCTCTGAGAATACAAAGGTTGTGATTGATTACGGGGCACTGCCTATATTTGTGGAACTTCTTACCTCTGGGAATGATAATTTTCGAGAATAGGTAGCACGTTCATTTTAGAGGCATAAAATTATTCTTCCCAACTATCTTTATATGTTTGTAATTTTGGAATTTGATTTAAAAAACTACTACCCAACTTTGAGTTCACCTGGTGTTCGTGTAAGGATATTTGGGCTTTGGGAAATATTGCTGGAGACTCTGCATCATTTAGGGATCTTGCTCTCAGTCATGGAGCTCCGAGGCAGGTGCTTGCCCAGTTGAATGATACTGCCATAATTTCAATGATACGAAATGCTACATGGGATCTGTCAAATTTTTGTCGTGGTAAACCCCAACCACTATTCGAACAGGTAAGCAGAATACATTTTCTACCTCTTCTTCTTAGTTCGCAGATACTGTTGATTTTTTTATAGATCTTGGTGCTTGGTAGATTTGGACGTTATATGGACCTAGGCGCTTGTTCATTACAATGACTCCGTCATCAGGTTTTAGAAAATGCTCGGAAATTTGGGTTTCACAAGGGGATTACCCTTGCTTGCAATTATCGATTATCAATCACATTCAAAAAAAAGTCTTTCGTAGCATTGCTAAGCTCTTTGTAGGTGAATTTCTGAGGCAATTTCACAATATCTGAACTAAATTTGTCTGTCCTTTTCAATACTCTGCGCTTGTAACAGAACCAGACAAAAAATCTAGTGGCCAATGCAACAACAACAACACCTCCTGTTGCAATGCCTGAAATTCACCCTCTCTGCACACATGAATGACTATGGCACCCTCTTTTGTGAACAGGTACTGGAGCTGAAGGTACTGGTTTCCATTAGGATCGTGGAATTAAACATCCAAAATAGTATCAAATTCCACTGCAATAGTATTCCCCAGCGAGGGCAACAGTTCATTGAGACCTATTGGACTCATCACCCCCAAATAGCCTCCAGGGCTACCCAGAGTGTGATCATCTGGAGCAATAACAAATGCTCATCCATCCCCAATTGAAACAAGAATAGGACCAACATTGGTTACAGAAAAGGAGAAACACGTTTTGAAAGAAGAAGAAACTTTTGTATTAGGGTCCAGAAATCTAACTGGTCTATTGTACAATGCCCTACTTGCACTTCAAATTGGTACTCCCAACTCCATGCTAAGGCTCACTATGCCATTCTTCAGATGAGCATCTTAACCTGAAGTTTGATTCCAAAAAACCCAAGTCCCCTGTTCTATGCCCAAGACCTCTGTTACAACGAGTAGAGTTTTGAGCGAAATACTTCACAATAGGAAGCAAAAGAAACATCGCAAAATTGCTCCGCTTTAGACTGATAATTTTCTGTGCGAAAATTCAACTGCGGATAGTAAAAAAATAATATCAAACACAACCAATCCACAATGGAATTTGAACATGAGGATTTATAACCACAGAAAACCCTCTCCAGGTTAAAAGAATTCCAGAATGGCTTTAAGATTCTAATAATGAGCGCTTACAACACCATAGCAATTACTGTCACAATGAAATCTGCTGGAAGCAAAGCCCTTGTACAGTTTCTACATTTCCACAGTGGAAGCAAGAATCTTGCTATCTCTCATGATCTGGTTCTGTGGTCAAATCCTTTGTTATGGCTGTCTTGTTCTGCTAAACGTGGATCTGTCTTCGCTTTCGCTCTGGTTCTCATTCAGGATCGTGGCTATCTGATCTTGTTGTGGCTTTGACTATACAAACTTTTTCAATAGGAAAATGTTGACTCTGCTATATATAGGAGCTTCAATGGGTGCTCTCAAACACTTTTTTGGGCAGCTTTGTTTTGTCTCTGATTCAAGGCAGAACTATGTTGGCCTTGGTTTTTAGTCCTTGGAACTTAGTTCTCTCATATTTGCCATCCTATCCCCAGTTTTCTATCGAGAAAGACATAACTTCACAATATCAAAATTGACTATTTTTGGCCATTTATCTTTAGTAATGGTACAACTTTAATTTGGTGCATTCTTACAGTATCTGAAGAGCACTCTCAAGCTATTATTCAGTATTTTAGCATAACTACTACATTTAAATTCCATGCTCTAATATTTATATCAACCATAAGCATTCTTAAGGTAGTTCCATGTTTGTGAAGCAGAAGGAATGCTTCTGACAACTTCTTATCATAGTGGTACAATTCTGTTCGCAGTTTATCTTTTATAAACCTCCAATTTTCCAAACGTAGTAGAGACTACAGTTTGCATCTGAAATTTTGGACAAATCTATTTAGTATTCTATAGAAAATGCATTAAGAATAAAAAAAGCCCACAATTTGTAAAAAGCCCACAATTTTGTAAAAAGCCCACATTTTGTAAAAAGCTCACAATTTGTAAAATGCCCACTTTTATTTTCTTTTTGCTTATATATTGAGCTCCCATTGAGTTCAACAAGTCTTGGGTTTTCTACACCATTGAGAGAGATTTATTGTTTCTTTATAGGATAATTTTCATCAATGGAAGAAAACATTGGAGCTGGAAAAACAATTCAAAAGGGTGAAAGGGGTGATGGCAGAGTTTATTGCCCTTGTAAAAAATGTTGTATGAGAAATAATGTTAGAGTTTTAATAGCAACAGCAACAGTGCATTGTAGGAAATATGGGCACATTGATGGTGGATCGAATGACTATCGTCCCGTGGTAATTAATTATCTATCTTCATTTTTATTATATCGTAAAATTTTATATTATTTTAATATTTTTTATATGCGCATTAATGTTTAATTATTAATGTTTGTAATTTTCATAAAGGCACAGTTGCCCCCCAACTTTTTGCAGATGATCAACCAGATTCCACAGAAAAATAGTAGTAGATTAGATGATGTTGCACCAGTACAAGAGAATATTGCAGCAAATATTAGTATTGGAAATGATGTTGTACAAGGTGAAGAACATGAAGCGAATGATGAAGGTAATTTTAATTATCCCATGGAGGTAGATCATGATGACAGTAATGAGACAATTCACATTAATGATGGGACAAATCAAATGCTCCAAGACTTGTATGGTGAGTCAGATGATGATGGTGGAGATAGCAGTGACGGTATTTATGATGTACCTCTGATTGAAAGGTCAAGTGAACGACTTTTTGAACACTCAAATGCAACTCTTCTCTCTGCTGCATTGTTGCTGGTGAACTTAAAGGTTATGAATAATTTGTCGAACAGATATATGACACAACTCCTAGGGTATGCAATATGTATATATGATCACATATATGTAAATGTTGATTATTTTCCCTTTTTTTAAATTGTAATAAATGTGTAAAATAATAACTTATATATAATTTATTATTTTACACATTTATTACAATTAAAAAAAAGGGAAAATAATCAACATTTACATATATGTGATCATATATACATGTTGCATACCCTAGGAGTTGTGTCATACATCTGTTCGACAAATTATTCATAACCTTTAAGTTCACCAGCTCTCTACTATTGTTGCTGGTGAACTTAAAGGTTATGAATAGTTTGTCGAATAGATGTATGACACAAATCCTAAGATATGCAATATGTATATATGATCACATATATGTAAATGTTGATTATTTTCCCTTTTTTTAAATTGTAATAAATGTGTAAAATAATAAGTTATATATATATATATATCATAGTTATCAAAAACGGCCAGTCAGGACAGCTGCCGGTTGGAACCGGTCTTGCAACCGGGTCAATAGCCTATTCTCACCTGTTTTGGCCGGTTAACCGGACCTAACCGGCCGGTTAAGTAAGGAACCGACCAGTTTATGCATAAACCGGTCAGTTCCGTACTTAACCGGCATGTTAGGTGCTCCTCCATGAGTTGCAAATTCCTCAGTGTCTCCTCCATGAGCTGCAAATTCCTCTATTATACTAGCAACAAACTTCTCTAATAACTCATACTCAACACCTTATAGTAGCAACAATACAAATGATGACTGATAAATACAAGGCTGGCTAGCATAAAATCCCTGGCAGCATGCAACTCATCAAGTGTACTTGATGACAATTTCTGTTCTCAAAACAATCAGCAGCAACCTTATTTCACACTTAGCTAGGAACTGTCAGACCCTCTCTCTCTGCTCACACATAGCAGCAGCATAAATACAAAACCTTTCACACAACATACAAGCAATTTGATCATGGCATCAAGACTGATGAAAATGGTCTGACGCCACTCAAGGGACAACAACATACAACCTAATGAAAATGTGACTGGCAATAATAAATTGACCACTAGAAAATTCCCGCTTGGAAATGCACTAAACTGGCTACTGATTTTTCTAGGTTTTAATGAATCTTTTCAGTGATAAATTTTTTCAAACACATTGTGAGCAGACTGCTGAAGTTGTAATGCTCTCTCAACTTGTTACAAATAGCACTAATAGTGGGTTTCATAAACCAATTCAATACCTCTAAGTGTTGTAGATGTTTTTCTAGAAATTTATTGGCAAGCAAACATAGATAATGAAGAATACAAGATCTTCAAAATTTTGGTCTGATATATATATATATATATACTGAACCCAGAATTGTCTTTAAGGCTGATACAATGAATTGACAACAGATCTGAGCAGGGACAGATTGTATATTATAATATTAACTCAGCAATAAAACACAGTGAATAATATAAGAGAAACCCGATACATTACTTCAAAAAGTTTGCTTATGTATTTTTCGATGATATGTATTGCATTTGGTGCCATTTTGATATATTCACCTTTGCATGGTATATAAATGAGCAAAATTTTCATATTTTGTCTCTATTGGCTTGGAATCATGGTTGCAAATCTTAAAAATAGTTTTTATTTATTTATTTTTTTTTCATTTTATTAAAAAATAATTATTTAATGTATTTTTTTTAAAACCGGTTCATTGAGATTTGACCGCTACCGGTTAGACCGGTTCTGGTTCGAAACCCGGTTCATTAGCTCCACCGATCCGGTCACCGGTTCCGGTTTTAATAACTATGATATATATATATGATTAATAATCTTTACAAGACACTACTTTTTGTTTCTGTTGTAGATTGTTGGGTGAATATTTGTTACCATCGCCAAATACTTTACCTCGAACATATCGAGATATACGTGCTATTATGAAACACTTTAGAATGGAATATAACAGTATAGATGCATGTCCTAAAGATCATATTATATATTACGGAGAACATGCGTTGAAAACAGAATGTCCGAAATGTGGTACCAGTAGATATCGAACAGATCAACTAACCAAAAAGGTGCCTCAAAAGGTTCTTCGTCATATTCCCATAATTCCACGTTTGCAGCAAATGTTCAGGTGTAACAACATAGAACAGTTTATGGATTACCATTCAAAAAATAGAAGTGGAGATGGTGTTCTTCGAATGCCTGCAGATGGTTCTGCATTTAGAGAAATCGAGGAAAAATATGTAGATTTCAAAAATGAACCTCGTAATGTCAGGCTTTCATTGGCAGCTGATGGTGTTAATCCATTCGGAGAGCTTAGATCTACTTACTCAGTGTGGCCTATTTTCGTTATCAACAATAACATTCCTCCTTGGATGTCAATAAAGAGGGAGCACATAATGTTGACTATGATTATTCCAGGTATTTGATACATTATTTATTTGAATGTAACATTTTCATTTCTCTCTTTGTTTGCATAAATATATATTTTATTTATTTACTTAATTATATATACATATATCATGGGAGTAATTATTATGTACCGTAATTTTGAACAATTAGGTAAGTACCAGGTCAAAGATATGAATGTATATATTGAGCCTCTTATCGATGAGCTAATACAGTTATGGCATGGCATCATTATGTATGACATCACTAAACCAATCCAGCAAAAGAGATTTCAATGTCGTGGAATGCTTGTATGGACAATTCATGATGCCCCAGGACTAACACATGTTTGTGGTATGTAATATTTCATTGCACTTTAATATAATACATAATTATCTAAATTAGATATACCATATTGCATGTTTTAAAAACGATCTCATAGTATATTAATTGTTATTGATCCATCTATTGCAGGTCTTCAAACAAAGGGTAGATTTGCATGTCCAGTTTGTGGCCCTAAGATGAAGTATCGTCATTCACCAAACTTAAAAAAGATGGTGTTTGATGAGTTTAGGCACTTCCTCCCTAGGAACCATAAGTATCGTACTACTGAAAAACATCTTTTCAATGATAAAGAAGAAACTGGATTAAAACCACGAAGAATGACACCTCAGTTGTGGATGTTGGAATATAACAGAATTAATAATCGTCAAGCAACTGGTACATAATTTGTGTGTGTATATATATATATATATATATATATATATATATATTATTTGTTTATGTAATGTTTGGAATTTTTGTTTTAACTAATGAATTTATTTTATTGTATTTTATAATTAATATTGTTCTGATTTATTTTATTCTTTGATATCAAGGTCATCGTCGCCGTGAAGGTACTAATATTGTACTTCCACCTGGAATGAAATGTTATCCTTCTCAATTCGCAAGGTTGCCCTAATATGAGGACCTAAAAATAGCTCATTTGTTCGATACAATGCATGTCGGGAAGAATGTGACAGAAATGTTATGGCGAACCATAGATGGTGCACATGATAGAGATAAAATTGACAAAATTTGTGCTGACATTGAAAAATCAAATCATGCAATGAAAAGTGTGATCGACGGATCAAATAACAATGAAGGTCGAAATTATAATAATATTCCATGGTTATTAACAGAACAACAAAGCAATGATGTAAAAGAGGTCGTTAGAAGAATTAAATTTCCAACAGGTTTTGCTTTAAACATAAATAATATCTTAACGAAGAAAGGTGACTTCAGTGGGGTGAAAACACATGATTGGCATACCTTTGTTAAGGTAATTTTTTTGGTATACGTTTTTGTTTGTTATTGCTTGAATACATATTTTAAATTTTCCTTTTTTCTGTTTAATTTGGAAACCAATAACGATTCATTTTTATTGTTATAGTATGTTCTACATGTATCTCTCCCAAACGACTTCGACAACAATGTCAAACAAGTTATATATGGTCTTAGTAAATACATGAGGTAAGTAGTTTTGATTTATACATAGAATCTAATTGCTACAATTTCTTTTCGTACTTGATGAAATGATGTATTAATTTACTTGTAATGAAATATATATTATGTTTCATTGAAATAACCTTGCGTAATGATTTGCAAATGGTTGTCATTAAAAGAAATCCATCAAGATGAAATAAAGCATTGGAAGAGAGAAATTCCTCGGCTAATGTGTGAAATGCAAAAGTATATACCTCCAACATTTTTCAATGCACAAGAACACTACTTGATACACCAATTTGAGGAGATTGAAATGTGTGGACCAGTACACACAAGGTCAATGTGGATGGTCGAGAGGCACCTGAAATCCTTGAAGGCTTTGGTTAAACAAAGAGCACGACTTGAGGGTTCTATGGTGGAGGGATATGTGGTATATCAATCCATGGTGTATATTAGTCATTATCTTCCTAAATTAGCTGCGCCAACCATGAAGGCGGTGGATTGCATTTGGGATGTGAACTCCATCAAAAAATTTGAAGAGGAGCACCTGTTGGGAAAAGGTAGAATGAAGAAAGTGAAAGGTAAAAGATTTATTATGTATAATACATATAATGTTTCATTTTTTTACATCATGTATATGATCATTATATTCATTTAGGTCTTATTCTTTCATATTTTATTAATTAATATAATTTACCATGGTTATAAGTAATATTTATTAATATTGGTGAACTATTGTTTTTTTATTCAGGTGCTCCAGATTATGAGGCACTACTTTTATACATTGCAAAAAATATTGAGTGGATGAGTGAATGGATTGAAACATGTAAAGCACGTAACGACGGTAGGTTATCATGGCAACTACTGTCTGAATTGATTAGAGAAGCGTATCGTAGTGGAGATGGGAACGTTACGGACAGGGAAATTGATTTAGCATATGGTTTGAAAGATAGAAAGGTAAGCAATTAATTCACCTATTTTATTCATTACTTATTTTATACTATATTTATAATGTGACAAGAAGTTTGATTTTCCAGTTAATTTTCATGCTGTGTAAATTATATGTTTAATTATTAATTGAGAATGCATCTTTTTCATGTTTGGCATATTGCAGTTGAAACACCACAAGGCTATGTGGTGCAATGGTCGTCAATTTCGCGTTAAACAGTTGGATGATAACAGAAAAACTTCTGATAGTGGGATAAATGCAGTATTCCAGGTCACTAATGTTTCCTCCAGGAGTGACAGACATCCTCGAGAATCTGAAAATAGATATTATGGGTTCTTAGATGATATAGTTGAGTGTGACTTTAATTCCTTCAAAATAGTTTTGTTCTACGTCAAATGGTATAAGCTACGAATGAATGTACGTGATGATGATAGAACACTTATTCAACATGACAATGGATTTCCAATGGTTAAAACATCGCAGTTTGAAGCAGGAAAATATCGCTATGTTTTTCCAAGCCAATGCGAATAAGTCTTTTACTCAGAGGTTCCAGGTGACAAAGAATGGTCATGTGCTATTAGATATGATCCAAGAGGAAGGCCAGTATAGTATACTGTAGAGGAAGAAGATGATATTGATCAAAAAGAAGATGATGCAGTGGCTGATGAGCAGGAATATGCATTGACAGACGAAGAAGATATCTTAGAAGATGAACCAGGCACAGAAGATGAGGCAACAATTATTGTTGATGATGTCGATGAGGATATTATTGAAAATGACATAATTGATGATGATGATGACATGGTCGATCATTTCAACACCGTTTCTGAATCAGATTTTGATATAGATGTCGATCAGTTGGATGAAGATCAAGAAGATGCAGAAGAAGAATATTGATACAGATGTTATGTTCAAGTATGAGCTGGTATGTTATAACTTTATATTTTAATATGTAGGAATTATTGTCTGTTGGGAAAAATACTGAGAGGGGGGGTGAATCAGTATTTAGGGCTGACTGAAAACTTTTCACCAGAGATCTTATTATGCTGTTAATTCTTTACTTAGATTATTGCATCATTATTTTAGTAAACATGTGAAAAGAAATAACAGAATAAGCCATTACACAAAAGGAACACATATGAACACCAGTATTTAAGGTGGAAACCCAATTTGGGAGAAAACCACCATTGTTGTCATCTCAGTCTTCAATATTTATTATAAAGAAAACATCTTACAATTTTGCGCTGGCGCAGACTCATACCAGCATGCAGGCACCAACCTGCAGAAGGCTTCAACCTTCTCCCTTTCTCCAGCCTCTCCTCGAAGGGAGCTTCGACCCCCTGATTTAACACCAGCTTGAACTGGCAGAAAGCTTCCACTTCTATGCAGAAGACTTCAACCCTCAGATCCACCGAATTTCTTCAATTTCTTCATCAGACTTGCATCAGATCTTTATTATTTCTTTGCTAATCTTCCTAGAGATTTTTCATTTCCTCGATCAACTCCATAGGTGCATCATGGATTCAGCGTTATTAGACAACAGAGTTCGATCATGCAGATCTCATAAAGAGATTTTTATTTACAATGCCTCTGCATGCACACCTCGTACTATGATTCTCATCACCTTATATATTTTTCGCCTTTATTGAAACCATGGGTCAAAACCATTCAATTGCTAATGGTATTATTAAAATTCGAACCAATCCAAATTGAAATCCCGATCTTTGTTCTTCCATGCTCGAATTGTCCCAAAGGTAATCTCTATCTCCACCAAATAATACTATAGCCAAGGTAAAGTACCAATAACGTGCCGCTGATGGTTTTCTTTCTTTTATTTATCAAATTCATGGAATTTGATAAATAAATATTATTCACAACCTTTGGAAATTAAATATATAATAGAACTTTATAGTAATAACCAACGCTTTTATCAAAAGGCTTTTAAATAGACCTTTGGTTCCGGCCCCACATACATAATCGATGGCCCAATCAATATAATTTAAAAAACTGGGGCCCATCGCTTACGATCGTTTCCATCCGATGGCGGAGAACACATCGCTCGGCATCAGATGATCTGACGGATATCGTTCGTTGATGATGCACGGATGATAACGCGCGATGGCGTGTCGTACCTTGGGTAACTTTCGCGCATCTATAGCAAATGAACACTGTCCGATGACCCCTTCCCAGATCAATGATGCTTATCAATATCGTTGGGCATCCTGGGTCGAGCAATAATGCGCGATGGCGCGCAGTGACAAGCAGTTTTGTGGAGTCGTATAAGGACGTGTGACGCGCGTTCTATGGAATCACTCCCAACCTCTTGAAAACTGCTTGCCCGTCGAAGGTGGTGCAATAGAAACCACAAACCACCTTTACTGTTTACTCGGTCACGGTTCTGCTCTTCCACGCAGGGTTCCATCGCGCTTCCATTTGTTATGTTCCACCTCTTTCCTTCTAGGTTCCGTTCATGATTCCAAAGGGTTAGTTCGTGTTCCACCGAAATTTCAATGCCAAATACTCTGTTTTAGTTGTTTCGCGTTATAACTGGTTTGCTCTCGCTCCTCGTTCCTTTATCCATGAAATCCAGTCAGCTCCTTACTAATAGCGTAGACCCTTCCATCATATATTTAACGAATATATATAACTCCACTGTCTACCAGTTTGGATACACTGTCAACCGTATTAACATCGGTTCCTCGATCAACATACAGAGCACAGGGTTTCGATGTCAATTATCCTTCATCAGGATGCATACATATGTTCACACATGAATTAACTCGTCCTTATTTATATCGATTCTCCATTAAATACAGAGCTTGCCATCAAGGACAATCATATAATAGGATACAAGAAACATATTGCCAACATTGTCTTTAAATAATTTACTAATTATGCGGGTTTGTTGCATGTTGTTTATTATTTCAAACCAATAAATAATGGCCTTACTATTGTTTATTATTTCACAGGATTCGCAGGATTCATTTGATTCTATGGTCAGGTCTCTGAAAAAACCAATTAAACACTTAAATAGTCAAGATCTGGAAGACATGCTTTACCCCCACCATAAATTGCTGAAAAACCGGCCTTCAGTTCAGCTTGTTGTGCTGAAGACGAGGGTGGATTTGCATGATCAGTTGAATGAAAATGAATTAGATATTCAGGATGCTTTTGAGGGCAGATCCATAATCCCCATAGATGAAGATCCCATTGCTGCAGAATTTCTGTCTGCGTTGAAGCACAAGTATAGTGTTGTATCGGAATACAAATTAGAGGACAACTATACCAAGTCTAAATCAATTGAATCCAGTTCTAGTGCTCTTGAACTTACCGAATTAAAGCCAGAAGCAGGATTTACAATCTCTAATGGGAACGGGTATGGTAGTTTCAATATTGGATTGGATGTTCGGAGCTCTGCAATAGGCACTGGACCTGATCGTAATGAACCCCAACTAATTCAATGTGATGAAAATATGGACTTTGATGATGATCAGGAAAACAAGCCAGAGCATTTTGGCAATATTGAAGAATCTGAAGAGGTTTCCCGTGATCGATTGAATCAACTCAACCATAAGAAATCTACTGCAGGCTAGTTTGTATTAGAAGGAGAATCGGTTTTGCTTTCCCATGATGATGGATGCTGCTCTTTTCACGATATAGCAAATTCAGAGGTGTGGAGGTTTTAATTATTGTACTTAATTTTGGGGTTTATGGGTGTTATAATTAATACATTTTGGGATTTTCTATTAGAAATAGGGAAAAGCCTAGGGGTTAGATTATTCTCATGGTTTAAATTTCTATATTTGAAATAAAATTCACCAATTTCTATTTAAAAAAATGATTTGCCTAAATATTTGATGTAGTTTAAATAGAATGTAGTTCATTTCAAAGACTGTTGAAATTTTCTAGAAACTATGATTGGGATTTCAAGAATATTTATGCACTCTTTAAATTTTCCCTTAACATAAAGGGAAGTTGATGTATGAGTAATACTCAGTATTTTTTTTTTCCAATCTCCAGGAGAAGGCTGAATATAAAGCTCCATATGGGCTTACCTCAAACATGTGGGGTGATTGCTGGTTGATCAGAGCAGCTGGTTCAGATGGTCGCTCTGGTAAATATGTTGTGGCAACATCTGCAGGTTGTACATTGGACTCAGGTTTCTGTTCATGGGAATTTTATAATAAAGAAATTATGGCATTCCATACTGAATCAGAGGCCTTCACTTCAACGTCCAGTACCATCTCTCCAGTTTTGGCAGAGAGGGATGTCTCGGGGAGAAATTTTGGCTTTGCAAATGTTGTGCCATAGAATCAACATTGGTGGTACAGGCCATGTGGGCCTCTTATGGTATCTACTTCCAGTGCCCAAAAGACAGTTAATATTTATGATATTCGTGATGGATATCCTATGATTTCAATGTGTTTGTTTTGAAAGTTTAGGTTTCATAGTAAATCATCAATGGGCTCTAAAATAAGGCCACATTGAAATCTTGGATACATTTTTCATGCCAAAATCAGTTGTATCTTCCATAAATACACAATCTTGGACCACTCTGTATAAATCTGCTTCTCGGACAATATTACATCTCCCTCATTATACAGGTGGTGTTCTTACATGCATAGCAAAGGCATTGTTTTGGCAATCATTTTTAAGTCACTAGATATTGTGGGTACAAGGATCTAGGGTCTCCACATGAAACTGTGTTGCCCGGAGACTCACTCTGCCTGTCCTTAAATTTGTAAACATAGTAGTATGCCAATGCTTCTTTCATTTTGTATGCATAAGACGATTTTTTATCAAAGTCCATAATTGTTTTTAAGTTTTATCCATCCCAGTTTTGTTGTGAATGCACAAGTTTTTGGCTCAACACATATCTGTTATATCTTTGTACTTTTCCTTTACTAACTATTTGAAATTTCTAGTTATATTTAGAGGTGTATTTTAAGGGATGAGGGGAATTACTTGGATTTAGTGCTGCCAGGCTTATCATTTATTCTCCAAATGAAGCCCTATAATCTGTAACACTATATGGGCATGCAACTCACTTGTTAAAATATATTTTATACAATATGTTGTACATGAAGCCTGGAATTGTGTACATTCCTGGAATATATTAATTTGCAGGCATGCTTAAAAGAGAGATAGGGTTTGATAAAATAAAAAACCCTGAACATGAAGAAAAAAAGAGGCAATTATTTTATACAGATAGAACCAAGACACTATCTCCTCATTAATAACAAAACCTCAGTCCAAAAATCATATGTACAAATTCTAGAAGTCGAAAGTTGAAAATTTCTGAAATGGAACCAGGTCCTTTTCAAAAGAATAAATTTAGTAAAAACGAGGGTGAAGAAATTTATCTTATCAAAATTTCCACATACCGTGTTAGCAAGGAATGACTCCGAGTCCTGAGCAGTGAGACTGAGGAATTTCTCTTTTGCTGCAGGTTGTAGTTCTCTTCTCCAACACGATGAAAAGAAAATTCTTAGCTTTGGAGTCTGAAGCCCGAGTCACAACTTGGAATTTGGTAAGGAAAATTATCAGGGTTGTTGCCAGTTGGCTTGGAGTTCGCAGCCTCATTAATTTTCTTTAATGCATTTCCTTCAATGCTCCAGTTGTCACTGGCCAGCAACCTTTACAATAAAATTTATTAGACCCGTCACGCTACGAGGAAAATTTGACGTGATCACTAATCATTGATTTCTTATTGTGATAACAAACATTGGAGATTTACTGTTCTATTTTAAAGTTTCATTTAAAAAAAAAAATTGAAACCGCCTTCGGTATACCGACGCCTTGTAAGCGTCGCTCTTCTGACGTTTTGAAAGATTTCCATTTTCGTCGGTCTTGTGACGTCCGTCGATATTGCGACAGTTCTAGAAATGTCGGAAGAGCGACAGAACAAAGACGTCGCAAGGGTGACGTTCAAAATTTCGGACCACATTTCGTCGGAATTGCGACAGTTCTTCCTAGCGTCGATATTGCGACGCTTCTGGAAAGCGTCGGTCTTGTGAAACTTTTGCAATACGTCGGTCTTCTGACACTTTTGTACGGCATCGGAAATGCGACAGTTTAGACACGTCGGAAGAGTGACGTTCAAAACGTCGGATGACATTTCGTCGGAATGGCGACACTTTACAAACGTCGGAAGAGCGACATTAAAAACGTCGGACCAAATTTCGTCGGAATGGCGACACTTTACAAATGTCAGAAGAGCGACGCATGTTTGGAAGCGACGTAAAAAGTGTCGGTAGTGCGACACTTTGTAAATGCGTCGGAATTGCGACCGCATGACAAACCACATTTTTCCTGTCCTCGAACTGTCGCTCTTGCGATGACTGTGTGTTGGAATAGCGACGATTTGGCCGTCGGAAATTGCGCCAAATTTTGTAGTGATTCACAGCTTAAATCAATAACAGAGATGCACTTCTGTAATAAATACGATCGGTCCAGATATCACAAGACAATTACAACCCAAGACATAGCTCGCACACACAGCCAGTGGGGTCCGCACACAACAGGACTGAGGATCTCCACGCACATAGCCAGTAGGAGTCCTTACCCAAAACAACCCAAGACAGATCTCAACGGTTCGTTTGTGGCATCAATCTTACTTCTTACTTTACTAGACCCAACTATATATCTATTTATATCATCGTAGCCTTTGCTATCCTATGGTCCGCAAACCGTGGTTTGTGGACTCTAGGTCTACCCTTTGGCCCATTAAAAAACATTGGGGGCTTTGACTCACCCCAAAACCCCTACACAAGACCAATTACTACAAAATTATATAAAAAACACAGCTTAGGGAACCTCGTTCCAACAGGCCCCCAATATAATCTTGTGACTCATCCCGAATCACAGTGGCCGTGGGGTTTGCATCTTCTCCTGAAGCTGCTTGATTGAATTGACTAGAGGGGGAAGCACTCCCTCACTCTGCGTGGTAGCATTCTATGCAATATCCACCAACTTCTGTGAAGTTGGACCTTCAGTAGCATCAGTGACACTTTCCAGGGTCTGGGTCAGCTGTTTGACTACAACATCCACTTACTGCGATAGCTTGAGGGCTTCATCGGCCCATGGCTTAAGGTGATCACTCAGAAACTTATTCTTGTGGCACAACTCTTCTAGGTCATCTCTGAGCGCATGGTTGGCTCGCAGACGTGCCAGACATTGAGCGGGGATCAGAGTGGGGATCCGGTGTGAGTAAATTTGCGTAGGAGAGGATTGCGTTGTACCTTAGACCACAACTGCATAGCTGTCTCCAACAATTCTGCGCCCTGAGCGATCTAAGATGTAATGGCATTGGTGGCTTCTGTGACCAGCACAACTTGTTGGGCTTGTACCTTAGGCAGAGTTTCCGGTTGCAATTTGCCCTGCAAGGCAACAATCTTCTGCTTCATCTCAGTTTTGACATTCTGAATCTCGGTCCTAGAAGCCTTCAGGGCTGCAATGAGTCCTTGAATCTTGCCCTGGGGAGTGGCAGAGGTCGGGAAATATTTATTCACATTTGTGCATAGCCTACTGATTAGACGTTCCAACTCGGTTTACTGTGTGGCGGCAAGGGTGCATGTGGCCTGCGCTTGGGACACCTCAGCGGTTTTTTCAACAATTGTCTGCTCAGCCGTACTAAGCTGCTAATGCACTTGACGGTCTCTGTGCTGGATCTCCTCAAAGAGGGATGTATGGAGAACCTGCAGCGGTTCGTGTGGAAGCCGAGCCAAATCCAATTGTACCTCTGCGCAGGCTTGGACTTCTGCACATAAGGCAGGCGGGCTCAAGGTGAATACTGCGCTTGCTAGGGGGTAGAGGTGACTTTTAGTTGTGATTCTCAATTCACTGCTAGTTGTTGGGGGTAGCCTCGTCTGAATGATGCTTGTTTACAGGGTATCAGTTTTGAGTTACGGAGCTTGAAGCTCAGACTGGAGTGCAGAGACTGCGGCCTTCTGTTTCTTTTCCAACGCAAGCCATATATCTTTTGAAGCAAGGGTCACTGCATCTGCGATCTGCTCTAGGTTTTCCTTTGTCAAAGTAACTTCAGTCTCCCTACCGAGCCTTGTAGCCCGTCGTTTCTTTCGTTAGCCTTTGAGAGGGTCGGCGGTTCGTTTCGTACCATGCGGGAAATCAACGCCCTGCGCATCCAGACCCTTTGTGTCCATGTCCTACTACGAGTCCCACTATGATTCCGGCTCCACACCCTTCTCAGCGTCCTTGCCATGTCCTTCTGCCTTTTTGGTGGTATTAGGCGGGGTGGTTTTTGGGGCGATGCTTATACCTGCAGTGTCAGTTGTACTTGATTTGAATCCCAATCTCCAGTGTGGTGGCCAAGTGGCAATGAGTTGGTCGATTTTCTCATCAAAGACCATGTAAGGAAATGATACCCACGCGGGATCCTTACGGCCCCGGATATGCACATTGTGCATCATGACCTGGAATGCTGCAATGCTCTTGTACTTGTCGTAGATTTCCGGTGACAAGTGTGGCCAGGAGTGGATTACTGCTGCGAGCCAGCTATAAAATAAGACCCAAAAGACTTTGTTATCCTCAATGTGCTGCTTATCCTTCGAATCCCACAAATTCGCGTATCACGCCTCCTTGCACATGTCCGGTTCGAGCTCAAGGAGGACCGAGTCTTCAGGGGCTTCCCATGTGACTAACGCAATTAGGAGCTGATCTGAATGGATCAAATAAAGTGCTTAAGTAGTTTGATTAGTTTTTCCTTTGGATTGGCTATTAAATAAAGTATGCTTTAATGAAAAATGACATAAACAAACCACATAAATGAATTAAATAACAGCAATAATCACAGAGAAGAAGAGGCAAACAATTTGATGACGAAGTTCGTCCCTCCTGGACTACATCTCCGGGTTCGCTTTTAAGTGGGCGTCCATTTTTATTAGGATTGATCTTGAAGAATATTTACACTGAAATAGAACAGAATGATTGTGCTCGCAAGCACTTATAAACCCTGTAAACATAAATTACTCTTCCTTGCCTTTCCGATGTTTGTCTCCATACTCAATTCCGACCACTGATGGCTGAGCAATGCTGCAAACAAATTCGCCTCTAACCTATTGAAACTGATCTAAAAACTCAATGTCCTCACAAATATCCAAGATGAACTTCATCAGCAAATGCCATGGCTTAAATAAGTTGCATCAGACCTCCATTTTCCTCATTTAGGAGTTGGTTTAGAATTTGAAGGGATATGGGGTCTCGGTCCTTTAAAAAGATGACACACATATCCTAGGGATAATATCATATCTTAACACCTTGGCGCAAATAAATGTAAAAACCCAAAAATGAATTTTATAATAAAGTTATTAGCCGAGCGGCTAATTAACCGGGTGGAGAAAGATTTCTCGGCATGTGATCAGCGCCGATTATGGAGGTTATGGTCCAACGGTCAAGGTTTTTCTCGGCGGTTACGAACTTAACCCCGATTATTTTGCTGCGTTGGATCACATGTAATCTCCGGCGGTTGTGGTCACAGTTAACTCCCGGTGGTTCTAGTCCAACTACACCTGGCGGCTTAACTCCGTTCACATGTTTACACAACAGCTTCGACGCGGTTTCACCTTGCGGTTAGCTGTTACGCTGTGTATTTTTATATATACTTTTGATTTTTGGGTTTTAAATTAAAGTTTTAAAACAAAATTTGTTTTAATATCCCGAACCTTATGACTAAGGTTTATGATATAGTCTTATGTCATTGTTTTTAATATATAGTTTGCGCTAAGGATTTTAAGACTTAGGTGTTTGTACCATAGGATTTGGACCTAGGAAATTTGTGCTTATGGTTTTTTTTTTTACATAGCATTTTAGGAAGAGGTCTAAGGTTTTGCACCATGCTTAGGTTTTGACACCATAGACTTTTAGGTGTAGGTTTTAGAGATAAGACTTAGGATTAGTTATTAGGGTTTTAGATCTAGGTTAGCTCTTTAACCATAGACCTTTACACTTTAAGGTATTTCACCATAAATTTAACCCATTATTCACCTTCTCATCACACACATGACGATCATGCCATGAACCTTAAACCTTTACAAACCATGAACCTGACACTGAACCATGAATGACTTTGAGGTCTTCCTTTGGACGATATTGAAGAAACTGGCGGATTTGGAGGCTGAACTGGACGTTGGAAAATTTGGAGCCCTGTCGATCTTCTACTAATCAAGATCCTCCTAGATCAGGAGTAGCAGCGAGGAGTAGCAGAATGCACGTCCAAGATCCTGGGCCTCGCGCGCGTTCTCCAAAAACTCATTGCAAAGGAACTGGGACTGGTTGAAGCATACCCCTTTTTCACAGTGGCCAGCCAACTGAATTACATAATATGGGAGGGTCACAACTTGCCACTTGCGAATCATTTTACATGCCAACAACAAGGTACCCAGGCACGCTCCGGGGTCGCTAATGGTGTTGATTATGAACCCCCTAGTATTCCGCTCAACATGGTAGTCGTCTCGCACCTTATCGGTGATATGTTGCTCATACTTCTTTCCGATACACTCCATGGGATTCGACCCTTCCATGGGGAGACCAATAATACGGTGAATGAGGGTGGAATAAATGGGAATGTGGTCCCGGATCCATAAGCTTCCGCCATGGATCAAGGCTAGCTGCTGTCGCGAAATTCGGTCAGTTATATTGTATCGGCCAAAATGGGGCATTCGCAGCAAGTTTAGTAAACCCAATTTTGCTAGCCCGTACGACCATGACATTGGGACAATCCACAACATGTCATCTTCTAGTATTCTTTCAAGGTAAAACTTAGGTGCTAATTGTGGGAGGGCCTCCAGGTTGGCCAGGTCGTGGTCGTCGAACTTTATTGAGGCAAGCTTGCCATGTGCTTCTCCAATTATAGGGACTTCACCTGGAATTAGTGGTATTTGTAGGTAGGCACGCATTTCTTCAAGGTTCTTAGGCATGTGCACCGAGGGCTGACGAGGCCGAACATAGGGCGGCAACCAAGTGATTGGTTCAGTTATCTGGGCCTCTTCCAGAGCAGACAGAGGTCGCTTCGTCGGGTTAGGCGAGCGTCCCTGGGGCACCGTTAGGGGGGATTTCACATTCTGAGGGGAGGTGCGTGGCTTCCCTCCAGCCCATTTCGCAACCCTCCCTTGCCCTTTCTGCTGGGCTTTCCATTTTCCCTTCTTTTTCTCCACCTGCTTCTCCTTGGTTGGTGTGGACACAACCTCTTCAACTTTAGGAGTGACCTCCAATACTTCATCAGTGGAGGCAATGGTCTGCGACGATTCAGCTGGATTGGTCACGATCATTCTCACCTTGAAGACAAATTCGAGATTGCTACTATCAGAAGGGTAGCCGGCCTAGACATTAACAAAGCACAATAGTTACAGAATTTTGCAAAGCACCAGATTTCCAGAATGCATGGAACGCACTTCTGATCTACCCTCCTACTTTTATAGCTTTGGATAGTGACCAATGGTTGGGTGAAACTTATCTGAAACTTACCATCAAGAAAACAGTAAAAAATATTCGGAAATCTTCTCATTAATTGTCGACTACCTGCTCCTTTCAACGATAAAATTTGATTTTTACCCAGTTTTACTGTTCCAACATCTAGTTTTCGTAGCTATGTATTACCCCTGTGCTCCCAGCGCACCTCCTCAGGATTCCAGACCTACGATCAACCCCTGCGCGTATAACGAGCTTGCCTGCATTTTTCCTCCTACCTGCGCATATAACGAGCTTGCTTGCATTTTTCCTCCTACCTGCGCGTATGCCGCCCAGTACAACTATGCCGGCCATATAGTCATTTGATCTGGTATGGTTTGAGCTGGCTACCATTAAAATACCCTAGTACAATGTCACCGCACAGTGTAGCTAACTGGACAACTCGTCCATCAGTGATTTCCTTTACCATATAGGGGCCTAGCCAGTGCTAACGGAACTTCCCCGAGTGTTTCGCATACTGACTATCGTATAGCAGGACCAACTCTCCCTCCGAAAAGATATTTTGTTGAATATGTCGATCATGCCATGCTTTTTCTCGGGCCTTCTGAACTTCCTGATGAAAGTTAGCAATGAATCGATCTTCCTCCAAGGCAACGAGCTGCGCTAAATGATCCTCCATGATATCAGGCTCTGCCATGTTGGTAAAGGTTATGATGCGCAGGCTAGGAAAAATATATTCCATGGGCATAATAGCCTCCTTTCCATAAACCATCCAAAACGGTGTTTTCCTGGTCAATTTCTTGTAGGTGGTTCTATAGGCCCAAAGGACCAATGGGATGCGCATGTCCCAATCGCTTCGCTCGATATTGCAGATCTTGGTGAGTGCCTGTTCCAGAATTTTATGAAAAGCTTCCACAGTTCCATTCACTTATGGGTGATATGGGGTACTTTTTGCGTGTTGGATCCTAAATTCTTCAGTCAAAGCCTGTATTGTTTCATTAACAAAGTGCGTACCTCTATCGCTCATCAAGATCTTTGGGCAACTGAACCTGGTTAGGATATATTCAAAAAAAAAGTGTGTAGCAGTGTCTGCAGTAAAATCCTTCACAGCTTGTACCTCGGCCCATCTGATTACATGATCGGTTGCAGTGATGATGTAGCGGGCATCTCTCTTCTTCCCTAGTGGGTTGATGGGCCCAACGAAGTATATGGCCTATTTGTCAAATGCTTGCAGGGCCATCTGTGGTTGCAAGGGCATTTCGTCCTTGCACGACAGTCTTCCTGTCCTTTGGCATGTGTCGCAGGCTTTGCAATAGTCATGGGAGTCACTATGCAGTGTGAGCCACCATAACCCAACTCTCAAGATCTTCTGCGTCGTCGCTTTCCTTGCGTAGTGACCTCCTGCTATGCCTTTGTGGGCTTCTGATAATATGATTTGTATTTCATGCTTCAGAACGTATCTTCGCAATACCTCATCAGTTCCCAGCTTATACAAGTGGCCCGCTATGATGGTCATTAGGGGAATTTTGAGGTCTAAAATGGGCCTCCTAAAGAAATAATAAAATAATAGCTAAACCAATAAAATAATATTTATGAATTTGCAATTCACTTTTTGCACCAAAATCCATTTAACCATGGTTAAATTCAATTCAAAAGTTGTACTAAAATAAAAATAATAAATTTTTTTTATTGATGTGATTATAAGTAAGAATGAGATTTTCAAGAAAAAGTCATTATCATTGCACAACTAATGTATTTTTCCTTTGTATTTAAATAACTTAAAATAAAATATAAATATAAATTCATAAATTCTTAATTATATAATATATTATTAATTAAAATTTATATTATTTAAATTATATAATAACATGTAATTAATATACTATATAAAAATAATATAATATAATATAATATAATATATTATTTTATGTATGAATTTTATATTACATATTGAATTGATTTGATTTATAAATAAATATTTGAAAATATACAAATATAGTATTTATTGAAAAATGTGTAAATACATGAAGATTGTGTAGGGATATACATTGTTTCTTTCAAAAAATATGATATGACAATAATAATATTTTATTCAAAAAGTGTGAAATGACATTTATTATGAGTACTTTACTTAAAGACTTTAAAATTACTTAGAGCAATGCCATGGTTAACCATGAATTTTTATCGACCATTAAGAATGTGACATGTAAGTACCTTTAACTCAAGTAATGCCACTTTGATCAGGAGCTCAGGACCAAGTGTCGTAAAATGGTCAAAATTGAAAGTGCTCAGAATTGGTTGGAACCTAAACGACCGGATAGTGCTCGTCTTCCTGATTCCGGCGCCGCGAACGGTTCGAAAAATGGTCTCCGTATGAAGAAGTTATTCCAGTTTGAAGATTTCTCCATTTCCATTAAAAAAATGCCAAATTGGACTTTGGAAAATTTTTTATTAAAAAAAGAATATTCCGCAGAATATTCTAGGAATATTCCGTGGAATATTCTGCAGAATATTCTGGGGAATATTCCATTTGGCAGCCAATCAGGAGGCGCCACGTGGCTAGCCCGGAGGCCGCCACGTGGGCCCCAAGACCGACGTTGAAATGGCGTTCAAAATTTTAGTTTGGGCTCGCAGGATTCGAACCCGCGACCACCGGTTTATTAACACAGCGTTTTAACCGTTGGAGCAACACATTTGTCGTTGTAATATGGGCGGCACGTATTATATTTGAATTTTGTGGTTGTTTGGGCGGGTCCCGTAAAGGGGCCAGCCCTTACGGGCCAGCCCCTTCCCATAGAACCCTCCGACGGAACCAGATCCCAAAGATTTTCGGCGCGCATTTGAAACGGCATTTCAAAACTTTGGTTATGTGATTATTCGTGGGTTTTAATATAAACGGTTTGTATTTATTTTAAAACGTTTGAAACCCATTTGACATAACCGCCGGACATATGAACGGATAACCATTACAATTAATGCCAGTTTAACCGTGCGGATATTTTGGCAATTCCGCTCCTATTTTAGCGCCATTTGCTAATTTGGTGTTGTAAACTGCAGTCTCTCCACATTTAGTGGAGTTTCCCAAGGGGAAAGAGGCAGTTTAGTTTTTTGGTCATAACTTCTGCTAGGAGAGGCCTTTGAAGACGATTTTTTTTTTGATTTTGGGTCTCTTCGACCTTCTGAAGCCATTGGCACAGGTTTCACAGCCATCTGAGGCCGTTTGCAGGTGATTTTTCTCCGTGGATGTTCCAGGAGCCACCAAGGCCAAATCAGTTTGGGAGCTGCATTGGAAATTGTGCAGCCAGTTTATGTGGAACGAAGGTCATTCCTGAAGTTTTTCAGCAGTCTGAATCCATTTCTACAGCTCGTTTTTCCTTTTGAGGAATTCTTCTCACTGTTTAGCTTCAGGGAAGCTTTCAGGGCCAAGAGGGCCATTTCAGTGTTGGAGTTGTTTGGGTGCTATGTTCATCCATTTTTGGTGATTCAGAAGTCTATTTCTGATATTTTCGACCTTCTGAGTTGAATGGCAGAGGTTTCAGAACCAATTGAGGTCATCTTCACCTCGAAATTATCCCTGCAAGTCTAAAGGGCCACCAAGGACAATTGGGGAAAAGTACTGTAGCAGGTACAAATTTCACTGTTTAGTGTTTGGGAAAGAGCATGTTCAGCTAATTCCTATCTTCTGATTTTGTATTTACAGTCAGATCTGTCTTTCGAGACATTCTTATTCTTGTATTAGCCTTTGTAGCATTTTTAATACAAGAGGACAAGCCTAGTTTGAGAGGCTTGGTCCAGCAGATGTAGCCCAGAGGGGGGGTGAACTGCTTTATCATTTTGATGTCTTTATTTGCTGAAGATGATATGCTAAACAAAACTGATATAAAGTGTTAAACAGCAAATATACATAACTTTCATATACACATAATCACCTACTCAGCTGCAGAAAGTTATTTGTCTTATTCCGCAAGACATCAAACTTCAAGTATGTGTATGTCAAAGACTTCTAAGTGTTACTTCATTATTTCTTTAGGCAGAGTCTGTAGAGGGCCAGGTAGCCTCTGGAACTCATCCTCTCTTTAGAGGTGACATGTCCAGTGAATGCCCCTACAGTCCATCTCTGTATAGGAAATAGTTTGTTCTCACATTTTCAGAGGTCACTTGGAGTGTATAGCTCAATTTGAAATTATGGGAAATGGATACCTTGCACCCTCAAACAAGTACATTCCATTTTCAGATCAGATGGTATCAAAGCACCAGGTTTGCTTGACTGACATCACTAGCTTGATTGTGTAGCTTGAAAGGTGTCTTAAGCAGTGTTGAAGATTGACTGCTTTATTATTCTGCAAACTACTTGTTGTTTGAGTTTGTTGAAGCTCTTTTGTTCATTTTTATAATGACAATTTCCATAAGCAAGGAAATACTGTTGAAAGGTGTTGGACTCTGAATCCAACAATGCTTCCACAAAAGTTGAAGAAGTGGGAGAAAGAGTATGGCAAGAATGGGAAGGAAGTTTCCATCATTGATATGTGTCAGGATGATACACATGCTGATATCGATGTGCAGTTAAAGGAATCACCTTTGAAATGGATTGGTAAGAAATGGTTAGAATTCTTATCCAATTAAATTTGCATGTCTTTTGATTGAATGCATTTTCTTTGTTAAGGAATGCAAGTTGCAGGATGGAAAAGATGAGTATGAGACTCACTCTTTCGTAGCAAAAGTTATATTCATTTCAGCTTTGAAAGTACATGTACATGTGATTGAGGATCTTGTACTTATGATTGTACTTAAGAGAAAGTTGAAGGATAAACTGCATGCATGAGAATGAGATGCATGAGCACAGGGATCATGATGATTTCCTTGTATTTTTAAACATGTATGTGTGATTAACTTGAAGGGTTGATTACTTTGTTTAACCATGCATGTAATGTTATTGACTTGGAAAAAGTTAATTTGATCTCCAAGATTGTAAAGAGGAGAAATGATGAAGTGTTTCATCTTTGTAAAAGCTTCTCATTTGGGAGGCAGTTCTTCTTCTGGAATGGAGGTGCCTTGGATGGGCATCGTGACAGTTGGCAAGTCCACATATTCAGGGGAATATTTCAGCTCATATATCAGCAAGTTTCATTGCTGGTTCCTGCAATTTCAGTTTTGTCTGGCGAAAGAACTTGGTCGGGATTCGACAAGTACTTGGCGTATGCAGCAAAAAGTCGCCATGACGACATTTAACAAGGAAAGACATTTTTTGGGCATTAGTGTGCTTTTTTGGCTGATTGGAAGAGGATATTTCTGTTCCTCAATTGCTGTACAGTTCAGTGTAGAGATTCAGTAAGCTTTTGGGGACCAAAAGCCTTCTCATTTGGGAGGTGTGATCAGGAGCTCAGGACCAAGTGTCGTAAAATGGTCAAAAATGAAAGTGCTCAGAACTGGTTTGAACCTGAACGACCGGATAGAGCTCGTCTTCCTGATTCCGGCGCCACGAACGGTTCGAAAAATGGTCTCCGTATGAAGAAGTTATTCAGCTTCAAAGTTTTCTCAATTTCCATTAAAAAAGGGCAAATTTGGCTTTGGAAAAATTTTATTAAAAAAAAAATATTCCACAGAATATTCTGGGAATATTCCGTGGAATATTCCGCAGAATATTCTGGGGAATATTCCATTTTGTAGCCAATGGGAGGGCGCCACGTGGCTAGCCCGGAGGCCGCCACGTGGCCCCAAGACCGAAGTTGAAATGGCGTGTTAAAATTTTTTATGGCTCGGCGGGATTCGAACAGCTGACCACATAGTTCATAACCACGCGCTTTTACCAATGCACCACAGCTTTGTTCGTTGTTATGGTGGCGGCACGAGTTTTATTTATGGTGGGTATTTTGTTTTGGGCGGGGCCCGAAGGGGGCCAGCCCCAAAGGGCCAGCCCCCGTTGCACATGACCCGCCGGCGAGAACCACAAGCTAGGGCTCGGCGCGCTCTTTCAAGGCGGAATTAAAAACTTTGGTTAAAAGCTGTTGTGGTTTGTTATATGTTGGTGGTCGATTTAATATATAACGTTGTTATTTAATACAACCGTTACAACAAATGCCACCAAAACGAACGCGCATAACCCTCAACATTTAATGCCGACATAACCGCCCGGATTAGATTGGCGGTTCCGCCTAATTTGAGCGCTTCCGCCTTATTTGGTGGAGCTAACTGCACTTCCTCCACAATTAGTGGAGTTTCCTAAGGGGAAACTGGCAGTTTACTAAAGAGGCCATAACTTCTGCTAGGAGAGGCCTTTGAAGACGAATTTTTTTTTGATTTTGGGTCTCTTCGACCTTCTGAAGCCATTGGCACAGGTTTCACAGCCATCTGAGGCCGTTTGCATGTGATTTTGCTTCATGGAAGTTCCGGGAGCCACGAGGGCCAAATCAGTTTGGGAGCTGCATTGGGAATTGTGCAGCCAGTGAATGTGGAACAAAGGTCATCCCTGAAGTTTTTCAGTATTCTGAATCCATTTCTACAGCTCGTTTTTCCTTTTGAGGAATTCTTCTCACTGTTTAGCTTCATGGAAGCTTTCAGGGCCAAGAGGGCCATTTCAGTGTTGGAGCTGTTTGGGGACTATGTTCTTCCATTTTTGGTGATTCAAAAGCCTGTTTCTGATATTTTCGACCTTCTGAGTTGAATGGAAGAGGTTTCAGAACCAATTGAGGTCATCTTCACCTCGAAATTCTCCCTGCAAGTCTAAAGGGCCACCAAGGACAATTGGGGAAAAGTACTGTAGCAGGTACAAATTTCACTGTTTAGTGTTTGGGAAAGAGCATGTTCAGCTAATTCCTATCTTCTGATTCTGTATTTACATTCAGATCTGTATTTCGAGACATTCTTATTCTTGTATTAGCCTTTGTAGCATTTTTAATACAAGAGGACAAGCCTAGTTTGAGAGGCTTGGTCCAGCAGATGTAGCCCAGAGAAGGGGGTGAACTGCTTATCATTTTGATGTCTTTATTTGCTGAAGATGATATGCTAAAAAAAACTGATATAAATTGTTAAACAACAAATATACATAACTTTCATATACACATAATCACCTACTCAGCTGCAGAAAGTTATTTGTCTTATTCCGCAAGACATCAAATTTCAAGTATGTGAATGTCAAAGACTTCTAAGTGTTTACATATTATTTCCTTAGGCAGAGTCTGTAGAGGGCCAAGTAGCCTCCGGATTCATCCTTTCCTAGAAAGGTGAAACATCCGGTGAATGCCCCTACAGTCCATCTCTGTATAGGAAATAGTTTGTTCTCACATTTTCAGAGGTCACTTGGAGTGTATAGCTCAATTTGAAATTATGGGAAATGGATACCTTGCACCCTCAAACAAGTACATTCCATTTTCAGATCACACTTCAACCATTAGGGATGATGTCATCCCCTAAAATGTGATTGATTCTCATAAAGTGAATTTTGATTGCACATTTTCCTTAGGAGGCCCATTTTAGACTTCAAAATTCCCCTAATGAAAGTCTGCTGCACGGGTTACCAACTCTTTTTTCTATTGTACTAAATATTCTTCAGGCGCTACCCCCGTAGTTAAGAAGTGAATGATATCGACGAAGTGCGCATCAACCACCTTAATAGCAAATCGTTGTGCATCGGGCAGTCCTTCTAGGTTGGTCGGTTCTTCACCACTCTCGATTCAGGACAAATGGTCTGGCCCAACATTCACTTTCTTCGGCTTCACAATGATATCAAAATTGTATTCTTGAAATAGCAGTAGCCATCGGCAAATATTCCCCCCCAACACAGGCTTATTCACTAGGTACTTCAAAGCTGAGTGATCCGTGAATATCTTGAAGTGCCCTCCCAACATATAATGCCGGTATTTCTGCAGGGCATATACCATGGCCAGCTCTTCATGCTCAGTAGTGGAGTAGTTACGCTCCATCCTAGAGAGTTTTCTACTAGAAAATGCAACCGAGTGGTCAATGTACCCTTCCCCAGGCTGCGTAAGGAAAACTCCTAGGGTGATCCCTAAAGCATCGACATGGACATGGAAAACCTTCGCCCAATCAGGAAATATGAGGATAGGTGCATAGACCATATTTTCCTTGAGAAGCTCAAAAATATTCTGACAATCCGCATCCCAAAAAAACGAAACGTCCTTCTTTAGCAACTTCTCCATGGGCACCATGATTAGTGCATACCCTTGAATGAACTTACTGTAGTAGCCCGTGTGCCCGAGGATAGAGCGCAACTGTTTCTCAATTGTAGGGACTGCCAGGTTGATAATAATTGCTACCTTGGCGGGGTCCACCATTAGTCCCTGTCGACAGACTATGTGGCCTAACAAGATCCCGAAAGGTATGCAAAATATGCACTTCTTAATATTCAGGGAAATATGGTGCTTTTTACAGGTGTCCAACATCATGCGTAGGTTCGAGACGTGATTCTTTACCAAACCAAATACTGTCCAATCATTAAAATATACCTCCAGGAACTTCTGGATGAATTCCTTGAATATTGCGACCACCACCCGCGAAAATATGGTAGGGGCATTCTTGAGCCCAAACGACATGACGGTATACTGGAAGGATCCCCATTCAGCGGCGAATGTAGTTTTGCTGCAATCTTCAGGTGTGATCTTGATCTGATCATAGCCCGAGAACCCGTTAGTGAACGAGTACGCTTCTTGCCCTCCCACACTATCGAGAATTTCATCAGAGAATGTTGTAGGGAAGGGATCATGAACACAAACATCGTTCAATTTGCGCAGGTCAACACAAATTCTAATTTCTCCTTTAGTATTTTTCTCCTGGACCACTAGAGGGCTTAGCCAATCTGACTGTTCTACCGGTTCGATGATACCTACGGCTATCATTTTTTCAATTTCTTCCTTGACTTTCTGTTTATACTTGGGGTTCAATCAGTAAGGTCACTGCTTAACAAGGCGCGCATCTGGTTTTAAAGTGATGCACATGACCCCTAGTTCCCCTGTAATCCCCTTGAGTTCTGAGAATTTCATAGGAAACAAATCCTGGTACTTCATGAGGAGTTCTGCAATTTTTCCAATAGTATCATCATCCCAATAGTCCCCAATTTTAGCTAGCTTAAGTTGGTCTTCTATTCCAATGTTGACTTCCCTTAGCTTAAGAGGCTTGGTCACATCGACAGTCTGCCATGGGGGTCCAAAAACTTTGCGTTCTCCCTCTGATTCTAGGATAGTGATATTTTGCGGGTCTTCATCACATTCCTCCATTGATAGATTGCGGTAATTAACAATATCCTGCATCTAAGTGTCCCAAGCTGGTGTCCCGTACTCCACACGCGACCATGATTCATCAAATAATAGGGCATCTATATCCTGCAGGGCCTCGTCTAGTGCCTCAGTTCTGCTTATCAATATGAACGTCCCCACAAAATCGTCCTTCATGGTCTCCCAGTGGCGGATACGCTGATGTAGTTCTGCATCCAGATACCATGCAGTGGGGATTGGCCCCAAGGCATGAATAAACAAGTGGACCCATTCGTCCATGGTCCTTTCACACCATACCTCCATCTATGCGGCCACGTGCTTGCGCAGGTCTCCTTGGCCAAGGAAAGTCTCCATGCGTAGGTGAATCGGGGGTTTGAACCGTAGGATCATCATTTCGCGTCATTCCTCCCAATCCTGGAATGTTCCCTTATGAGTTTCCCACCACCGCATAGGGTTGCGTGCATAGCTAGGTTACACGCCCACATTCTTTGCTCCTTGGGACTTCTGCTTCAAATGTTCTCAGAAAATTCCTAATACTACCAAATCCATCAAAATAAGGCAACTCTCATACCTCTGAGGAGATACATTGGAAGCTCTTTATGATCCTAAGACATCGTAGCGCAGATACATCATGTAACCGATTCTGCCAATTTTTAATATCCCCATCGGAGTCAGAGAGGCATTCACTGTCTTTCTCCCAGCTAAGCACACCATCAATTGTAGGATTAGTCCAATCCTCGTCCCAGGCGATGAGTTTATAAATATGATCCACGTCGTCTTCTTCGCGCATAAGCTCTGTATACCGCTCTCCTTCCACAGGGTCTAGAGGAACTATCACTCTCGTACCCTCATTCTCAAAAACCATGTCTATCGCCCAATCGAGTCCCAGGAGTGCAGGATAAGGGTCCACATCCTCCACAATCTGAATTACTTCAAAATCCGCGCGTCCCTTAACCCCTGCGATATCTACCATAATCTTCGACAGTCTCCCCAATGGTATGATATTCTGATGGTTAGCCATGCGCAACTATATAGTGGACCATTCCAGCTTAGGTTCTCCCATCCTCTACCATGTCTGTTTGGGCAGGACATTCGCATCAGGTCCCAGATCTAGGATGACCCGATCTATTTCATAGTTTCCGATCTGCGCTGTTAGCCGCATTTCCCGCCCAGTGAATTTCTTATGCTTGTACAGTTTGTCAACATCTTTAACGTTTGTGGGAGGGTCAGTTCTTTCTGCGCAGATGTCTATCAATGATTGAAGATTTTCTACTGCCTTCTGGTTGCGTAGCAGCTTCATACATGCCTGTAGGAATGTTTTAACTTCGTCGTCCACTCTTAGGTTTGTTGGCGCCTTAGAAGTAGATGCCTCATCCTCGATAAAGTCTTTGCGAGCTTCGATGAAGGTTTCTTTCTCCTTCTGTAGGTACAAGCTTTCTTGTTTGATAACAGATTTCCGGATAAGGAATTCGGCCGCATCTTTCTCCTCAGCTCCTCCAGTAGCCATGCCGCTGCGTGTTATGACATTAATACTTGGTCCCTCATTGTGTGGTTTCGCCTTAACCCTATACACATTCTGCATTGGTGTCTGCTATTTTTCCTGCATTTTTGTTATTAGTATTGGGAAATATTCGATCACATGATCCAATTTTCTACAATATCGGCAAGATTTTCGTGCAGGGTTCATACAATCCCTTGCGAAGTGCCCTATTTCTTCACAGTTGTAACATATCAATTGCCATCTTCCCCGACCTGCGCCTCCACCCCTTCCTCCTCCCCTGCGTCTGGATGGGGAGCCTCCTCTTCCTGAGGGAGATAGTGGTGAAGAATGGTTAGCCTGTACCCTGTATAAGTTTCCTCGGTCTATCATTAAGTCATATGTCCAACAGTTATGTTCGTCATGTCCCATAAATGAGCAGAAGCGGCACCATTGTTGCTTCAATTCTAGAACACAAGCACCAAAACAGAGGCAGTGGTTGGTATCATGTAGTCCAGCTACGTGACAGTCAACACACCATAACGTCGGATCGCTTGGTCCCACAGCCTCTTTAGAACGCAATGGGCTAGGCCCCCCAGCTTGCATGTAGTCCGTCAATAGAGGACACTGATCCTTGGTGTGGCTGGACACCTTGCATTTTATGCACCATACGTCTGGGCTAGCTTCTTTTCCTCGCTATTTCCACAAATTCTGGATTTCAAGGTGGATTGCCTCCAACTGTCCCTGGATCTGCTGTACCCCAAACTGGGCATCGTCTCTTGGCGTAGCTTCTAGCTACATAGCAATCTCTGAGGCTTTTTCTTGCATCTCAATTGCTTGCTGACCCATAGGTCCGCGCAGGTGAGGTAATAGCATGGAGATGAACCATTCCTTGTGCTGTCGATCATCATAATGAAATTCTCCATCCCTAATAACGTTCTTTAACCATTGATCAACCTCCCATACCGACTCAGTGGGTCCTTGTCTAAAGTCTTTCAAGTCAACCATCAGCTAAGAGTAGGATTTAGGCTTTCGAAACTGTTGTTTTAAAGCATTCTTAATCTCTTGAATAGATGGATCCGCATGTTGGCCTACGTACCCCATGTACCAATCCAGGGCCCTTCCTTCAAGGGCAAGGGATAGTTGCACCTTCTTTACAACATCACTAGCCACATTCTGCGTGGTCCATACTGATTCCGCTATGAACCAAAATCGGTCCATATCTTCGTCTCCTACGCCCTTGAAAGTGGGTGTAATATCCCAAAAAGGGATTGCAGCAAAACATGAACATAAAAATGTAGAACTCTGAAAATATGAACATGACATAAGAGGGATCAATGTACAACCATCATATTATTAAGATATCATCAGAAATATACAACAAGATCATGAGGGACAAGCCACTCAAGCAATGGGAACAAGTCTCCAATGAACAAAACAATCAGCACATGAGCTGCTGCAACTGTATAGAATGCTGGAGAGTAGTGAGAGCGCTATATATAATAGTGTACCTACTGCTGAATACATGTATAAATATAATGTGGCTGATAGAAACACAAAAGAAATGCCCAGCAATGAAGATGTGGGCTCTAATACAAGATTTCTAGCCAGCCCAGAAAGGATTGCTAGAAATACCAAGAATCATATAATGTGACAAATAACCCTGGGGTTAATATGCCACTGCAAATTGGATCTAATATGAGATGAGGCTATGACAGATCTGAAATAATGATGTCCTCCTCCAATGGTATTTCTAACTAGAAGGCTGATCTCTCTACTTAGAAATAGACCCTCCTGATGAGCTCAATGAACCCTCCCAGCAAAGGCCTCCAAAAATAACACAGTTCAGGATGGAAACTGGACTGTGAGGGATAGAAGATGGTTGGCTTGATACCAAAGATGTCAGAATATGCCCGGGAGTCCTCCTTGTTGATCCTCCAATGAATAGAAAAACTCTCCACTGAAAAACAAGCCTAGAAATGATTCCAAGAGATCCTCCTTTGCTGCACCCTGCAACACAACCCAGCTCTAAATAGAAACTGCGCTGTAGCTGAAGGAGGTAGCTTGGACAAAATTCCAGAATGAAGAAATATAGCCCAAATAACCTCTCATTCCCTGAGGATGAGGTAGGGAGTCCCAACCAGGAACAACCTTGTGCTAAATAGCACTACAACCCTGCTAAACAGCAAGAGGAAGCAAGTCTAAAAAGACTAATAGCAATGATAATCAAAACATGAATAACAATGGTTGCTATCCCCTCCATATATAGCGTGAGAGCCTCTCCACATTGGGTCCTATTGGGGCCCTTGTTTTTGGAAAATCTTGTTTTGAACGACCAGATTTTGGGGTTGCGGAAAATGGACACATGGCAGCCGCAACCAAGTCGCAACCACACCAAACGGCGAAGCTACCAAAGTTGCGGAGGAACAGGCACATAGCGGAAGAGACTAGATGCACAGGTACAGATAAGAAGAAGATACACCAGAAGAACGCAAGCGGAACACACAGATAAGCAGAGAAAAGCTAGAAGCAGCTGCAGAAGGACATACAGAGAACTAGCAGTTGCGACCTAGGGTGAATAAATAGCAGTCACCCGGATGGAAGAAGGGATGATGATGATGATCGCGCAACAGGAGAAAGGAGAGAGCGACTGGTGAAGAAAAAGCGCAGGCTGCACCAGGAGCCCGGATTCTGGATGAGGTCTCTGTAGTTCTTAGGGTCTATTGATGTACATCTCTGTTTCGTGAAGCATATGCATCAGACTTGTAAGCTAGTGCAAAGCTATGTAAACTGTGAATTTGGCCAAGAGCTTAATACAATTGAAGGTTGCTGTCTATTGGGGTGATTCGCATGCATGTGTATTGACTGTGACGTTTCAAAATTTTAATTGCTTACTACCTGTATGCTTTATGGATGATGTTGCGTATATGATTCTATTCATGTGATCTAAATGCTGATAAGAATGAGTTGCGGATCCTTCCCTCACCATTGGTCTATTCCCCTTCTACATGTAGTCGCGGCACGCCTCGGGTGAGACTCTCTGCTCTCCGGAGTAGGGTGATAATGCCGACGTAATCCTAGACTACAGCGGATTCCTTTGTTGGCCACAACCCCCGAACCTGGGTCTTGCTCGCGAGACCTGATCACCCGCCAACAATGGTTCCGTTGCCGGGACCTGCATGATATGAGGGGACTTAGACCATGGTATCGCGGATCTTCGAAGGGGAGATACGGCGATGGTGGGATAATCACGTGGACCACTTTATCGCTCAGCAAGCAGGCGTGACTAAGAAAGGAGAGGCAGCAACCAGGGAACTCATCCTTTTCTCAGATTCAGCCGGTGATACGTACGAAATTTTCTGGGGAAGGTTCCCTACCAACCTTTACAATTGGTTGCAGAGATTACGAGCGATGGTGCCTCAAGAGGGCTTGCGGAAGATAAACCGCAGGTGGGTGCACGGAGATCTGGTGGCGCTGCATCGGTTGAACACTGAGCTAACCCGTGCGGTGGATTTTTGGGTAAAGACCACGTTGGAAGGATACACTGTGGAGTTTGCTGCTGAGTGCTATCAATCTTTCTCTACGGCCGAAGCTGTCTTCCACTCAGGGCTAAGAGGGAAGCTGCTTAAGGAGATTCCGCTGTGGATTAAAGCTCTGATGGTGGATGAAGGGTTGATCGAATTCCACAAAATGAGTATGGAAGCGTAAACCACCCATGCTGGGGGAAGGGTTGAGGAGACCGATTCCATGTAGGAGGTGACGCGGGGAGTGGGGATGGATGCTGAGGCCGCAAGGATGTTGAGGGAGCGACGTGCACATCGGCGGGCACAGATCGCCGATAGGTGGCGAAGAAGGGTGATGCGAGATTTGAAGAGATGGGAGATCGAGAGGAAGAATCAGAAGGAGGCGCCTCAGAGGATAAGGATTATGGACACGGGTACCCAGGGACGAGAAGGGACCACTGTGGAAGTACGATGGGTGCATGGGAGCCCCGCCGAGTGAGCAAGGGAACCGGTGACTGACGAGGATGGTGAAGGTATGCAGCCCGAGGAAAGTTCCGATGCTGAATGGTACGTGGTAATGCAGCAGCTGTTTCAAGAACGGACGGCACTCAGTCTTCCAGTCTGCCATACTCCCCCCAATCTGCATGGCCAGGATCCCTGCCTTCCCCTGGTACTTTATCAACCTTTGAGTAATATTTTTGTTAAATTTCAAGCATTGAGTCGATTGCACAGTAGTTCAGTGTCGTCAGCGACACCTGTTAGTAGCAGCAGCACTAGTAGTATTGCATTCCCGAGGGGAACAGTCGCGCAACCAGGACCCGGAGGATTTATCCTGGTCAACCCACTGCAAGTAACCATGGCTGGGTCTTTCACCCGATATCCCAAGTTCTCGGGCCGAGGTAATGATGATGTAGAGCAACACTGGTATCTGTGCGAGGCCATTTGGAGGGCTCGGCAGACACCGAACGCAGGTAAACTAATAGAGTTCCAAACCACGCTCAGAGAGAGGGCTCTGCGATGGTTTATCAAGTGGTCTGAGGCCCACCCGAATCCCATCATTGCGGACATAAAGCGGGATTTTTTCCGGGAATTTAAGCTTCCCTAGACGGACCAACAGGGCCTGTCCGAACTCTGGGAAATTAAACAGAAGGAAGGAGAAACCGCATGGGAGCTAATGCGGCGATTCAAGGATGCGATTGGGAAACTCAGTTACCCGATCGATCCGAACCACCAAAGGGATTGGTTCATCAAGGCTTTGCTTCCCTTGACGCGAACCCCCCTCACTCAACAAAAGATTGACAATCTGCAGGATGCTTTGGAGCAGGCCATGAAGATCGAGGCCATGGCGGGCTACCCTCAGGAATATCGGGGAGGGCCGGCCCCGCAGGATCCCTCCTTGGTGGGATTGCAACATCAGATAGCCAGCTTGACTGAAAAGCTCAAGGAGATACAGCCAGGCAGACCAGCCAGGCCAAACGTTTGGTGCACTCACTGCCTGGTCGAAGGCCACGTCGCAACTGAGTGTCCTCGGTTGCGCGGTGCGGGGGTGGTACCCTCAGTCGCGGCAATTCAAGGAGGGCCATCCATGGGCGGTGGCGCGGCGCTGAGTCCGTAGGGGGTATACCAGCCGCAACATCCCTATGCGGGGTTCCCCTCCCAACTCAACCCAGCTGCCACGGAGTACTGTGAGATTTGCTAGACTGTGGGACATCCACCTCGGATGTGCCTGATTCTACAGAAGTATTCCACCGTGCCAAACAACGTATATTGTGAGTTCTGCGCTTCCACGACTCACAACACTGAGCAATGCCGAGCTCTCGACGCACTCGCGGACCGGCTGGACCGACCCTCCTACAGGGTGAATGAAGCCCCTAGAGGAAGAGGGGGCGGGGCGCAAGGAGGCCGCGCTGGGGGCCGCGGGCTGGTGAAATGCTATAACTGTGACCAGGAGGGCCATGTGGCTTGTGAATGTCCCCTCCCTCGCCGTCCATGGTGTTCGCAGTGCCGCGTAAACACCCATGCAACAGAGGACTGTCCGGAGCTCATCAAAAAATGGGAAGAACGTGCACGGCAGAGGGGCACGAACTTGGTAAATGCCGAGTCGCGCGTAGCTGCGACTCCGGCCATGCAGAACGTCGCTATCGTGACAAGGGGCGGAAAGAAAACGGGGGAGGATGCTCGCGGAAAGGAGTCGACACAGGTTGTCAGGCCAGCGTCCCCGCAGCGGGTAATCAGACCCGAGTCACAAAAGAAGTATTTTCAGGAGGCGGTTGAGGCATTTGCTCAGTGCGCGACTCGGGAGGCCTGGAAGCATCTCTGCCGACAGACCCTGGACCACAGCACGCCCAAGGAACCCAGATAGCCGAATGGCTCCAGCTATTCCTCAGGATTGTTGACAATACAGCTTTGCGGCAGCAGCTCAAAGATGCTATGGAAGGGGCACTGCAGGGGAGGACAGGACTGGGGGAACTGGTGGATATGGCCCCCCAGTCGGTGCAGCGCATCAAGAAGAATAAGCGACGGACGGGTAAAGAGTTCCGGATTAATACGCAGGTTGGGGGATTCCAAATCAGCGACACCATGCTTGATTTGGGATCTGACCTTAACATCCTGCCGCGCAAGACATGGGAGGCTCTCGGAAAGCCTCGGCTGGCCTACTCGCCCATCCAACTCAGGATGGCGAACCAGTAATGCATTCTACCAATTGGCCGACTCGAAGGAGTTGAGGTCGAGATTGCAGGGGTCAGGACGTACACTGATTTTGAGGTTATTGATATTATGGGAGACAAGGATCCATACCCCGCCTTGCTGGGGATCGATTGGGCTTTCGAGAATTATGTTATCATCGACCTCAAAAAGGAGCTGATGATCTTCGAAGATGGGGAGGTCCAGGTCACTCAGCCTCTCGACCCCTATCAAGGGCCGAGGTATACTGAGACGGTGGATAACTGGGAGGATGCTCAGATGATGGACCACCTCTATCAGATGACTGCAGGAAAACGGGAAGACTACATTAACCCGACCGCGACTGGTTCTGTCAGTTGGCGGAGTATCCAGAGCTCGGAGCTGGGATCCGAACTCGCATGGGAAGACTGGCAGCAGGGGGGATACGAGACTAGCACGCGGAGATGTGCTCATATTGGCCGCGTCAATTGGATTGGTGTGGAGTTCAGAGACTACCCGACCCTATCGAACATGCAAGCTGTCAATACCTTTATTACTAAGGTTGAGGACAGGGTGCCGGAAGGGAGCAGAATACCCCTTCTGGACGTCGCACTACAGTCGACAGCAGCCCGGTGGTGGAAAAATCACCGCGGCACCTTGGCGTGGTGGAGTAGTGTGGCGGACGCGTTGCGGGCACGGTTCAAAGAAGATGAAGGCCCTCGAAGCAAGCGGCGGTATTCGGGGCTTTCCAGTCCGCAGGACCATCTACGGACCTGTGAGGAGCAATGGCGGAGTATAGGATACCCAGAAGAGCTGTGGGTTCATCGGTTTGTTCACACTTTAGATACCATCCCCCATGCATGGTATTTGGAATAAGAACAGAAACGAGGGACTAGCTCTTGGATGGAGGTCGCGCGCAAATTTGCGCAGTGCTTCTCTTTCACGGGAGACACCGAGCTGGAATCTCAGGCATTGCACGCTATCAGGGTGGTACTTTTTTTCCGTGATCCGCAGATCGACGGCTGCATGTTGCCCGTCCTGCCTGAGGATGTGCGAGAGTTGGTGTGCCAAAGGATTGACGACGATCCCGAGAATGATGGGCTGGAGGACCTGAGGCACCTGTATTTCGAAGAAAAGGAAGGTGAGCGGAACATTAACGAAGAACTGACCACGGAAGGGGTCCACTTACGACCGCTGAAGACAAAGAAGCTCAACATTGGTACGAAAGAGACGCCTAAGTTGGCTACAGTGGGCGATTACTGGGACGAGGAGACGACCAAGGAGATTTTCAGCCTCATCCAGAATAAGAAGGACAAGGTGGAGATACGTGTTTGTGTTAATTATCGCAATTTGAACAATGCCTGCATTCATGATCCATTTCCCACCCCTTTTAGTGACGAAGTGTTGGACCACGTTGCGCGGAATGAAGCATACTCTTTCACTGATGGCTTTTCGGGCTACCATCAGGTGCGTATTGCGGAAGAAGATAAGTCAAAGACAACCTTCACCACCGAATGGGGGTCGTTCGCGTACCATGTCATGCCGTTCGGATTAAAGAACGCCCCGGCTGTGTTTTCCCGGATTGTCATCGCCGCCTTCCGGGAGTACATTCACAAGTTCCTGGAAGTCTACATGGACGACTGGACCGTCTACAGTTTATTAAAGAAACACGCTACCTTGTTGCGGGTCATGTTTGATTGGTGCCGACAGCTGCAGATTTCCTTGAACTTAAAGAAACGTATTTTTTCCGTTCCATTTGGCACGTTGTTGGGACATGTGGTATGCAAGCAGGGGGTCTGTGTCGACCCCGCCAAGGTTGCGGTGATCGTACACATGGAAGCCCCTGAGACAGTGAAACAGTTGCGAGCATTACTTGGGCACATAGGATACTACAGGAGATTTATCTGCAACTATGCCAAGTTCACTGCTCCGTTAGAACAACTTCTGCGGAAGTCCGCAGTCTTTCAATGGACGGAGGAGTGTCGGATAGCCTTGGACACCTTGAAGGAGAAGCTGGCGTTAGCGCCCATTCTAGTACATCCAGACTGGGATAAGAAATTCCATGTGCATATCGACGATTCCAGTATTGCACTGGGGGCTGTCTTGGCACAACCCGGCGAGACAACAGTCGACCACCCGGTCTACTTCGCCAGCCGCAAGCTGTCAAATGCGGAGAAGAATTATACCACGACAGAGCGGGAGGCGCTGGTGATGGTCTACTCTCTTCAGAAGTTCCGCCACTATCTTCTGGGGGGCAAGTTCAAGTTCTTCACAGACCACTCTGCCCTGAAGTACCTGGTCAATAAGCCGGTTTTGGAGGGTCGGATTTGTTGTTGGCTTCTGCTGTTCCAAGAATTCATGTTCGAGGTAGTCATCAAGCCCGGAAGGTTGAATGTCGGGCCCGATCACCTATCCAGGCTGGAGACGGGGGAGAACGATGGCTCACTCGATGATCAGCTACTCGATGCTGACCTTTTCCGAGTCAAAGCTGTACCAGATTACTTGGCCGATATTGCTGCCTATCTGACCATGGGGCAGTGCCCTCAGGATTACACCCCGCTTCAGAAACGGCATTTGGTCATCCGTGCCGCCGACTACCAGTTGATCGCAGGGCAGCTCTATAAACTGGGCCTTGATGAGGTTTTACGCAGATGCATCCTTGACCATGAACGGGAAGCGGTAATGTGGGAATGTCACAGCGGTGTTGCGGGAGGGCATGTAGGTGCAAAACCTACCGCACGAAAGGTGCTCCAAGCTGGCCTATGGTGGCCGACAGTACATGCTGATTGTAAGGCCTATGTGAGGCACTGCGATGTCTGCCAACGGACTGGAAGGCCCTCACACCGGGACGAGCTCCCGCTACATCCAGTGCAGGTGTTGCGGCCGTTCGAGAAGTGGGCTATGGATTTTGTGGGCCCCATAGCCCCGGTCGCCAGGCACTCCAAGGCCCGGTACATCATTACCGCCATGGATTACCTCACCCGGTGGGCTGAGGCAGCGGCGGTGCGCGACTGCACAGCGGATACCGCCGCCCGATTCATTTTTGAGCACATCATTTGCTGGTTTGGCTGCCCGCGAAGTCTAACCAGTGACCAGGGTACGCACTTCATTAATGATACTATCAAAACACTGCTGGACACCTTCATGGTTCAACATCACAAGAGTAGCCCGTACCACCCGCAGGCTAATGGTACGGTGGAAGCCTTCAATAAGATTCTGGAGAAAGGCTTGACGAATATTTGCAATGCCCAGCGTGATGATTGGGATGAGCGCCTATCAGCGGCCTTATGGGCCTATCAGACTATGGTGAAGCGCTTGACCAATCAAACGCCCTTCCAGCTTGTGTATAGCTGGGAGGCTGTGATCCCCGCCGAGTTTAATATACCAAGCCTGTTAATCGCCACGTCTCTGAAGTTCTCGGAAGAGGCCTCCCTCCAGGAGCGCCTCCATGAATTGCAGGAACTGGATGAGGCCCGCTTCCTGGCCGAATTTCACCAAAAGATCCAGAAGGACCGGTAGAAAGCGTGGCACGACCGCCACATTAAGACCAAAACCTTCTAGGTTGGCGGCAAAGTTCTTTTATACGACAACAGGTTCCAGAAGTTCCCAGGAAAGCTCCAGATGCACTGGTTGGGACCCTACTTTTTTGTCGAAATTCGCGACTCCGGAGCCGTTCGGTTGGCACAGCTGGACGGTACGGTTCTCCCTGGCTGGGTGAATGGCGCACGTTTGAAACCCTACCAGGAGTAAGTGCCTTTCATTTCTCATCAATAACTCTCGCACCCGAGAGCACCCGTAGAATAGCATAGTTGAATAACTCTCCTGCAACCGGGATGAGCATAGGAGGTCTTTTTGTTCGTAGGTAATGTGTCAATAACCGTTTAGTTGCGGGGTAAGCACCGCAACCCACTGTGGTCGGGGTGGCGCCTGTCATCCCTGTAGGATCCGTACCTGCCTCCCTGTCAGTCCAGCTCAGTCCACCCACGTACTTGTGTCAGTCCGTAGGATCGCCTAGATTTGCGTCATTAATTACCATAATTGGCAGTAACCGCGCCGTCATCATTTGGCTATCACTCGCAGTAACCTCAGCCATCGCGTCCGCCCACTTCCCCATGCCACCGTCAGCAACTGTCATAGCACTCATTGGCATGCGATTGATCGCACGATTATTGCAGAACGAATACCAGCGGGCATTAACTCGTTAGGGGGTCTCATCAACTCCACTCGTGCCGAGTGCTGACATAACTTGCATGCACGCCAAAAGCACGAGAATGCCGGATCCGTTCGAATTAGCAATTGCCACTGCACCAGAGCCGCTGAGTTCTCAGAACGCGTTGCACCAGGAAAGACGCTCACGACTGATTCTACAGGTCTACCAACGCCGGGCCAAAATGCCGAAGGCCATCCCAACAGTTATTGAACCAGAGCTTGATCCTCGCATTCACAGAACCGAGTCCCTTGTGGGCAAGTACGATAGTGCAGCCCTGATCGACGCCAACCTCTCAAATGCTGCCGAGTTTCCGTCCCTCCAGCGACAGGCATACATGGAGCACTATTCGATTGCAGCCGGCAATCCCGCTAGCCTCCTGCGACCAGAATTCAGCGGCCTTCAGACCTCGTCCTTGATGAATTTGAGGAAGCTACCGGTCTTTGGCACCACAGGACCGATTCTGCAGTGTACCCATTTCCTCCTTAGCCGAATTCAGAATGGGTCTCTGTGGCTGGCCCAGGAAATTCCTATTCACGCTGAGGATATTCATCACCTCACAGGGGCTGTCGCAGACAGGTGCAGACGTCTCAATGGCCTGCCAGACTTCCTCCAAGCGCACACGAAAGTCGGGCGATGCGGACCTGTATTCCAAATATGGCACTCGCAGGGGGGGGAAAGGAGCCAAGATTGAGCTCATTAACAAGCCCGAGATTCACTTCGCCTGTTACCTCATTGCCAGCAAAACAATGAGAAATTACACGAAAGGCGAGTGCACTCTTGATACCATCTCTATTGCTGAGCATTGTGTCCAAGGCGCCAGACTGAATTGGTGTTCCTTCGTGTTGAAAGAGCTGTTTGCTGCGTGCGAGGAGAATTAAAAGTGCGCAACTACCTTCATTTATGGCTACTTGATTATTGCTTTTGCCATGTGGAAATGGCACACTCCACACATCCGGTTCCCCGCAGAGATCCCCGAGGGCTAGCCCCTCGTGATGAAATTCACTCCCTGGCAGGTCTCTAATGACCCCAGTACCAAGCTGGTGAATGCAGATGCGTTTCGGTCGTGGTACCGACTAATGACGGATGTCGTGGCCGGCCAACAACGGGTGCCATGGAACCTATTGGATGAATATAGCGCGCAGGTGTGGTTCGGGGTAAGCCATAGGCACACTTACCTCCGACCCACTTGCGTTCCAACGAAAACCTTCCACATGACGCCACTGAAATTTCAGTTGGACGATGCCACTTTTCATCGTGAAGTCTGCTCATGGCTGGGAGTCACAAAGCACACGCGGGACGAGCTCCCCCAGTACAATTTTGACAGGATGGCACCAGTGCAACAGACGGCCGAAACGGCAGAGGCAGCGCCCTCACAAGAGCTTCCCGAACCGCTCATTCCCATCGTTCGCCACTTCAACGCCCAGGTACGAAATCTCAATGTGGTGACTCAGGTTATTTCTAGTGGCGCTGCTCCATTTCCTTTATTTTCCGAATTTCAGCTCACTCGCTCCCTTCACACCCCCGTACCACTCCACTCACCTCCCCCATTCCCACCACCTTTTTCACTTCGGCTAATCCACTCACGACCCCGATGGGCGAGACGAGCGGGCCCAGAGATCCGCCCGAGGCCCCTCCACCTAAGAGGGCCCGCACAACTGAGGCAAACCCGGTGGTGGACCTCACTGTTGACGATCCACCACCGCCCCCAAGCACCGGGTATTGATCACCGAAGAGCCCCTTATCGACCCATCTGAGTTCATCAACATCCGACTTCCACATTCCTCCACCTCCCCATTCACTGTCCCGATTACCGTCTTTCCACCTACTACTCCATCTGGCCCCTCCACTTCATCGGCTACTGCATTCGACCCCCTTGTCCGGGAACTTCGGGGTGGGGACCGCGGGGCTGAGGTCAACTCTCGTACTACCACGGTCGACCCAGTGGAAGAACCCCACCCCCCTCTTACTGATACATGCACGCAGCAGACACCCATTGTGTCCATTTCTGCTGAGGCTCAACCAGCGGCCACCCTCCCTCCACAGTCGGCCCACATTGATCAGCACGCACCGCCGGATCTCAATATGATTGATTCTGGCCATCCAGAGGCCGCGCCCTTATCTCCTCCTGAGCAGGGCAATGGATCAGTTGCGGGTGGGCAACCATTGCCGGAGCAAATGCCGGCGCCGAGCACCTCTGGGACCGCCACCTTCCAGCCCGACAATCCAGCTCAGCTGTACCTATTGATTCAACAGGCGGTCCAGCAGGCTGACAGACTACATTTGGGCCTCCAGCAGCACTGTGCCGAGCAGCAACGCCAAATTGCCGCGCTTACTGAACAACGCGATCAACTCCAAACAGCAAGGGAGCAGATGGAGGTAATGATCACCAACGTCACTCGGATGTTCTCCGAATTCTGGCCTTCCCTACAGCCTCACTACCCCCTGCTGCCTCCCAAAATTGCTGCGGCCAGTCTCTCTGAGCAAGCAATCCACCTCCGCATTGCTATTTAGGAGTTATATTGGGAGAATCACGAGATTCGTGCAGCATTAGCAACCCGTCCGGTGCAGCCCGAGCCTGCGGTCGACTATTCAGTCCAGGTGGCTGCCAAGCAGGGCCAAGCAATTCAGATGCAAGCCGCACTTCAGTCCATGCCACGCACGGCTCAGGACCTCCTGAAGGGCCTTCAGGAATGCTCCCTGGCACTCACCGTCAAGACCCAGCCGATTTCAGGCCAACTTCAGCAGGTTTCCAGGGAGATTCAGGAGGCTACGGACCCTGCAAGGCTGGATCAATTGTACGGCCAGGCTGATGAGCTTGAAGCACAAATCCAACATACAGAAGCTAGCTCGGTGGAGGCCAAACGCGTCATTCGGGAGCTCCGGCCGCCTCTTCAATCCAGCACCCGGTCTATCCAACAGCTTGCAGCAGCAGCCGAGACCCAGATCAGCACCATGTTCGGCGCCGTCCCAGTGCCCGTCGCGGAGGATGCTGCCACCAAGCTCGCCGAGGAAACATACTTGCTCATCCAGGGCTGGCAGCAAGCTGTGTCAGATTTTAATGAGCTTCGCGCTACAGCGTTCCGCAGGGTCCCGGAGTTGGGGCCCTTGTTTGAACAGCCGCTAGAAGATGCACAGCAAGGACAGGAGCAGGCTGAAGGTGCACAGGAGGAACGAGCGCAAGATGAGGGCACGCAGGGTGAACAGGACACAGAGGCAAGCGGGGCAATGGAGGTGGAAACTGTGATTTGCGATTGACTTGGGGACGAGTCAAGGAACTGTGGTCGGGGCCTGTTGGGGCCCTTGTTTTTGGAAAACCTTGTTTTGAACGGCCAGATTTTGGGGTTGCGGAAAATGGACACATGGCAGCCGCAACCAAGTCGCAACCACACCAAACGGTGGAGCTACCAAAGTTGTGAAGGAACAGGCACATAGCGGAAGATACTAGATGCACAGGTACAGATAAGAAGAAGATACACCAGAAGAACGCAAGCGGAACACACAGATAAGCAGAGAAAAGCTAGAAGCAGCTACAGAAGGACATACAGAGAACTAGCAGTTGCGACCGAGGGTGAATAAATAGCAGTCACCTGGATGGAAGAAGGGATGATGATGATGATCGCGCAACAGGAGAAAGGAGAGAGCGACTGGTGAAGAAAAAGTGCAGGCTGCACCAGGAGCCCGGATTCTGGATGAGGTCTTTGTAGTTCTTAGGGTCTATTGATGTACATCTTTGTTCCGTGAAGCATATGCATCAGACTTGTAAGCCAGTGCAAAGCTATGTAAACTGTGAATTTTGCCAAGAGCTTAATACAATTGAAGGTTGATATCTATTGGGGTGATTCGCATGCATGTGTATTGCTTGTGATGTTTCAAAATTTTAATTGCTTACTACCTGTATGCTTTATGGATGATGTTGCGTATATGATTATATTCATGTGATCTAAATGCTGATAAGAATGAGTTGCGGATCTTTCCCTCGCCATTGGTCTATTCCCCTTCTGCATGTAGTCGTGGCACGCCTCGGGTGAGACTCTCTGCTCTCCGGAGTAGGGTGATAATGCCGGCGTAATCCTAGACTACAGCGGATTCCTTTGTTGGCCACAACCCCCGAACCTGGGTCTTGCCCACGAGACCTGATCACCCGCCAATAGGTCCCATTCATATTTTCCACCAAGCTCATGCAAGTTGTCCTCCACTAAAACTGCGCTGTTCATCAAGGAGATTCAATGTATCTAGACAACGTTGTTGACTTGGTCAAAGTTGACTGAATCAACATGATACAACCCCTGTTCACACCCAAAGGTGCTTAATCTAGCTGCTTATTCTTCCCCTTTCACATTAGGAGTGTTTTTATTGCTACTTAAGAGACTTATGGGCCTCCCCACCCATTTATTTACTGACCTAGTGATAAAACAACTATAATATTCCATTTAGCTTGGAGGCTAAATTTTTGGAATATTACAGTCCTCCCCTCCAAAATGTTGCTTGTCCTCAAGCAACTATATAAGGAGAGAAAAATTCCTCCCCTCCTCCTCTTGTGGCCTCCTCATCAATAGTTCCAACACTGCTCAAAACAATCTGCAATAAATCTCCAATAGTCTCTCCCAAGCATGAAAAACCAAATGGCTCACATCATGAAAAGGTGGAAGGTGTAAGTGGAAAACTTCTTACTATCCAATGGCCTCCTCAAGATAGGAGTTATGACAAGCATAGGGGATCTCATGACCAAAGAGAGACTCCCAAACCCATGCTATCATCCAAATGAAATGAGCCATTCTAGGTAGCTCATCAAAAGAATCCTCAACCCCCAGTGTATGCAATGTGTTGGGGCTGCATGGAGAGATTAGATGTTTCCATCCAAGTGGTTTCTATATCCATTTATGGTAAGTATGGGGTTGTTGCTAATCTTGGGCTGAAATTTCATGGCCTCCAAGATTGGCCCAAGTTACCCCATAAAGCAAATCAGCCATGGAATGCCTCTTCCAATAACACAATTTCTTCAAATGGCTCCTCCCATGTGAAGAAAAGAAATGTGGTGTGGAAATCATGGTTTGCCCATTGTTTCTCCTGAAACATAAAACATGTAAAGTAGGGAGAATAATACTCCCAACTGGAATCTCCAACTCATCTAGCACTCTCCAAACAAATTTCCCCATAATCATAAGAATATCAACAAAATATGGAAGCAAAACCCAATGAAAACAAGTTTCCATATGACAACCAGAGAGTGGATCATAGTTCCTCACATGGAACCAACGTAGTGCATCCCTTGCCTACATAAAAACAAGTAAGAACAAGTGCTCTCCCAGCCACTTCTTCGCTGCCACAATCATTCTATAAGATAGAAGCATGAAAGTACAATGTGGTGTCAACGGTGCACACCAAGAATCGTGTGGCCTCCCCCACATACCACCGATAGAATTGTCAACATCAATGCTGCAAATGGCCTTAAGTGCATGACAATGCAATATTCAAGAAGGAAATATCCTCCTTGGTACAATATGCTACTCACAAAGGGTAAAGGAATGAAAATCATGGTGCATAAGTGTACATCCTCTACTATGTACTTTGGTCCTCGGGAAATGAAATGGCCTAATTGAAATTTTCCCTCACTCGCAATGAGTTGGGGAAGTGGTCAGCAATAACCTATCCATCACCATTCTAGCTATGCATCTCTCCATATGTTGATGTATATCCTACTCGATGCCCTCCCAAGTGAACTCCTCCATCAATGAATGAAATGCATCAAGGTGCATGGAAAGAAAGTCCACATGTGCTGCATGTAGGAGCTTCCTCTTGAGCTCAAAAACTCTAGTCAAGAAGATTCTCCCATAAGAATAGACGACCTCACCAAACACCATGTACCTATCATCTCCATCCGGGTCATCAAGTATCATGCATGCACCAAGATCCTTGGAGTACTCTACCAAGAGCTGAGACCTCCAATATGGATCAATTCTCCTAAGAGACAACGCTAAAGATCTGAAATGTGGAGCTTCCCACATGCTGTTGTCTTCTCCTTTGACATCCCTCATGCCAAAATTATCCTCCAAAATGCTGCCATGCCCATCATGCAGCTACTCATGCTCCAATAGAAGTGGTGATATTTGGAAGTTGGCCTCCCATAAGAAGCTACCATCCAAAAATAACCTCCTGATTTTGGCCAATGTAAGCATGAGTGGCCTACATCTACTCCAATGTATGGAGGATTCCTTCCTCAAAGGAAGTACCCTTTGTTTCTCCAAATCCATGGAGCAACTCCCTTGCACCATGAAGGTGCCATCCTCCATCACTGCAACAACTTCTGCCAGTGCAGTACATATAGTGAGAGTGGATGGTGCTAAAAATGGGAGAGTGTCTCCCTCCTCCTTGAGTTTATCCCAAACTCTCTGCACTGTACTGGACTCCTCCAAAGTCTTCACCTCTCTGGAATCTAAGAGGGGTGAACCAAATGGCAAGATGCCTCTCACCAACTCCCGATTTGGTTTCCTCCCAGGTGGAATGCCTCCATGTAGTGAGACATCAATATCAAGAGTAGACCGTATATATGGTTGGGAAACTTTGCCCTTGCCCTCACAACACAAATCAGTCTGCCTCTTCCTTGCATCAGCTCTCTGAAATGGATAGTGGTGTGTGCTCCTCCTCAAATGATGATGACCTTCCTCCCTATCTTCTCCTTCCATTTGCAATGCTCCACAATCATGCTGTCCATTGATTGTGCTCCTCCTTCCTCTGCATGAGGCACTGGATGTGCTCTAGATGTGATAGCGCTGTTGCCCCATCCTTTTCTTCATATTCAATATGAATGGGAGTCATCTGCTCAATAAAAGGATCCTCTTTTGAAAAAGGAACCTTCATGCCCTCTTGTCCAAAGATACGTGACAAAGATCTTGCCTTCAACAAGGTGTTATGCAAGATGTGGGTTTCTCCAACATTTTTCTGAAGTGGGTTTGAGTTTTCAGGTTCTTCCAATCCATGCAAAATTTATGTTTGTCTTGGTTTGATTGTTTCATGTTTTTTATCAAACCTTTCTACCAAACTCTTAGTGAACTTTGCAAAAGAAGAAGTATTGACATTTTTCAATGAAAATGACTCAAACATCCACCAAGCATAGGCCTTACCTTCAAGGTGCAGCGCTGCAACTCTGATGGCTTCATCTTCCAAAACTTGGTGCTGCTGCAAATAAGTGTGTAGCTCCTCCACCCAAGCTCTGGCTAAACATGTTGGTGATCCATCAAAAGTAGATAGTGTAAATCTATCCAAGTCATGCTGTCTGCTCCTCTCCACCTTGATCTTGCAAAACTCCTGAAAGGTGATATGATCTCTAAACCTTTCAGTTTGAGATTCATACTCCTGAAGGAAATCACTAAGATTTTCCCTCTCAGGCATTCCTGCTTCTTCCATCTCTCTGATGATAAATATTGGGATTTGATTGTGTTGTGCATAATAGGGTGTAGCTGCATGCTCACCCCTATCATGTGCCAATCTAGATCTGGCTCTAGATGCAAACTTCTCTGGATATTCCATCTCCTCTCTCATCTTCTTAAGATCTTCATTGATGCTCTGCACAGATTTTGGAAGAAGCTTTGAAAGCCTCTCCTCATTTCTGACTCCACATAATGGAATCTTCTTTCTGTTCATCTCTCCTTCTCTTGATAGCATCATGGTTGAGTTCCACAAGCTGAGCCAAGCTATGCTCTGATACCACTGTAATATCCCAAAAAGGGATTGCAGCAATACATGAACATAAAAATGTAAAACTCTGCAAATCTGAACATGACATAAGAGGAATCAATGTACAACCATCATATTATTAAGATATCAGTAGAAATATACAACAAGATCATGAGGGAAAATCCACTCAAGCAATGGGAACAAGTCTCCAATGAACAAAACAATCAAAACATAAGCTGTTACAACTGTATAGAATGTCAGAGAGCAGTGACATCATTTTCTATAACAGTGTAGCTACTACTGAATACATGTATAAATATAATGTGGTCGATAGAAACAAAAGAAATGCCCAACAATGAAGATGTGGGCTCTAATACAAGATTTCTAGCCAACTCGGAAAGGATTGCTAGAAATACCAAGAATCATACAATGTGACAAATAACCCTGGGTTAATATGCCACTGCAAACTGGATCTGATATGAGATGAGATTATGACAGATCTGAAATAATGATGTCATCCTCCAATGGTATTTCTAACTAGAAGGTTGATCCCTCTACTCAGAAATAGACCTTCCTGATGAGCTCAATGAACCCTCCCAGCAAAGGCCTCCAAAAATAACGCAGTTCAGGACGAAAACTGCACTGTGAGGGATAGAAGATGGTTGGCTTGATGCCAAAGATGTCAGAATATGCCCGAGAGTCCTCCTTGCTGATCCTCCAATGAACAGACAAACTCTCCACTGAAAAACAAGCCTAGAAATGACTCTAAGAGATCCTCCTCTGCTGCACCCTGCAACACAATGCAGCTCTAAATAGAAACTGCGCTGTAGCTGAAGGAGGTAGCTTGGAAAAAATGCTGGAATGAGGAAATGTAGCCCAAATAACCTCTCCTTCCCTGAGGATGAATTAGGGATTCTTGACCAGGAACACCCTTGTGCTAAACAGCACTGCAACCCTGCTAAACAACAAGAGGAAGCAAGTCTAAAAAGACCAATAGCAATGATAATCAAAACATGAATAACAATGGTTGCTATCCCTTCCATATATAGAATGAGAGCCTCTCCACATTGGGTCCCATCCATATTTGCCACCACGCTCATGCAAGTTGTTCTCCACTAAAACTGCGCTATTCATCAAGGAGATTCAATGTATCTAGACAGCGCTGTTGACTTCGTCAAAGTTGACTGAATCAACATGATACAGCCCCTGTTTACACCCAAAGGTGCTCAATCCAGCTGCTTATTCTTCCCCCTTTCACATTAGGAGTGATTTTATTGCTACTCAAGAGACTTATGGGCCTCCCCACCCATTTATTTACTGACCTAGTGATAAAACAACTATAATATTCCATTTAGCTTGGAGGCTAAATTTTTGAAATATGACAGTGGGTAGCTTCATGTGTGTGGCCATATATTCTTCCAATGGTGGTAGGGGTGTGGGGGAGTTCTTTCCCTTATGCTAACTTGAAGGCGGTGTAGCCGGAGGACTACTTCGTACGTGCGCAACTGACTCTCTTAATGGGCTGTAGATGGATCTGTCCCCTTCTCGGTTGGTTCGATAATACTTACCACTTCGTTTTGTACTCTCACTCTGATCAGAGGTCATTCATTCAGTGTGGATGCATAGAATACCCTTTTTGCACAATAATATTTTAATTAGTAATGGCAACATTCGCAAAAACTTACCCCGAAATCCTTTAAAGAACCTCTGCTCCGCCTCAGAATAGGATACGAACTGATCGACTTCGAATTCTATTACAAACCCTCCTAGCACGCTATCCACCCAATGATCTACCGTACGGGTGATTGTATTTTCAGTCTTCTCCAACTGTTGAATCAATTCTGGAGTCCACTGCGTAATATGATCGTCCTTCCAACACGTCTGGAAGTCTACGAGCCTTGCTAACCACTCCTGGAGCTCGTGCACAAAAGTTACAAAGAAAATTTCATATACTTCGGTGAAAATGTATTTTTCTTCCACTTCTAAGCTGTTAGCTTCGTTCTGTGATTCTCCTTTACATAAAATTCCTCAATTTGTCTTTCAAACCAGTCTTTGAGCTCCAATTTCTCAGGTCTCCAACGACCTCGTGGTATTACCCGATTTCTCTCTCAAAATGGTCCTAATCCCAGCAACGAAACCATTTGTTGGCTTGAGGGGTCCTGACCCAGGTTCAGAGGTTAAGGTTTGCCAACAAACCCTTATACTACTGGCCCTTTCGGCAATGACCTACTTTCGCAAGCCAAGGTCTCACCCGAAGTAGTATGGGAGGGTGCTGGAATCAGGTTTCCACACCCTGAGAGAGAGTAGGTAATTAAGGAAGATCTTCGTTAAACTATTAGGTTTTCATAGAACGAGTATATTATCAAACTTTTAACAGTATAATCAACATGTAACCATAACAAAGCTACTATCATTAATAGATCTGATCAATACATTCGCATCCATGTGCGCATCAACAATTACCATCACAGAACATTATAATCGCAGCTAATTCATAGATCGCAGATACATTCGCAGCTTAAATAAATAACACGGATGCACTTCAGTAATAAATACGATCAATCCAGATATCAAAATATACTTCAAATAGATTCCACATTCAGTAGTATCCAAAAACCCAATTACAACCCAAGACACAGCCCACGCACACAGCAGGACTGAGGATCTCCGCGCACACAACCAACAGGAGTCCTTACCCAAAACAACCCAACACAGATCTCAACGGTTCGTTCGTGGCATCAATCTTACTTCTTACTTTACTAGACCCAACTATCTATCTATTTATATCATCGCAACCTTTGCTATCCTATGGTCCGCAAACCGTGGTTTGCGGACTCTAGGTCTATCCTTTGACCCATTACAAAACATTGGGGACTTTGCCCTGCCCCAAAATCCCTACACAAGACCAATTACTACAAAATTATATTAAAAACGCAGCTTAGGGAACCTCGTTCCAACATCTCTCTTTCTTACACACATGATATCAAATATCTTAAGTTTTCAACATTGTGATCTCTATTACCCTTTCATGTTTATTGGTTGAATTTTTGAAGTGTGATTGCTTGATGAAGTTAAAAAAAACTATAAAATATATTCATAAGTAATTACTATAGTTCAAAAATAGTGCTTTTATCCATTGCACTCTATTTTTCCACATGATATCAGAGATTTGATGAAGCAAGGAAGTTTAAGATCACATTTAAACCTATGTAAGGAAATGAGCTGATATCTGTCCGCGAACAAAGATAAAGATCCAGGAACCTTAGATTAGGGTTTAGATCCAAGATAAATAAGTTATTTTTGTTCCAAAATTTATGGCCTCAAAATATATAATGGTAATAATAAGGGGCCAACTTACAATTACTTGTGGTCTGTGATAATGTCTAAGACAAAAGTTCACAAGAAGGTAGGACATTGCTTAATGCATTAAAGAAGTATCTATGCTCGAGATATATGGGTAAGAAAATTTGTAGAAACACTAATATGAATTGATGGATTTAGGATCAAAGATGATAGATCAAGGTCAATCACCTAAATAAATATCTAATAGAGTCTGAGAAACCTTAGGAATGATATCGAACATCTATGCATATATGATAATGGATCCCGTGAAGTCAGAAGGGGATTCCCAGATTTAGTTTGCATTTGGTCCTAGTTATAATGAATGATACAGTCATCCCGTATGACAAAGGCTGAGTATATTGCAATTATATTTGCAAATTGAGAAGCAATATGGCTTTAGAGGGTACTTGAAGGATTGTATGATGACAGATAAAAAGTGCAGTTATTAGGTCCCTACAATATTAGTGTAGCCCCCATATTGTTATCATTGTGCCCCATATAAACCCTCTATTTTTATTGTTAAGCCCTGTTGTCGCTAGGACAAACACCCTCCAAAATTTTGGATCCTACCAAGGATCTTGCGATTGGTCGTTCTATACTCACTTCTTGGTTGGATGATGCCTTGTTAAGTATTTGATCTCTCTCTTGGATTATAAGTGTTGAAGTCACTTGCTCGTACATGCTTAATCTGCAACAAGTTCATGAGTGCATTCTTTTACGCAAGCTTGTACATGCATAACATAGTCCATCAAGACTGTTCATGTGTGATGATCAACCCATGTCAACAGTCAGTGCACACTTTCATTGACAATCTCTCACTTTTGTTGTGATTTCACTTTTGTTTCGGTGAGTTTTCCAAACTATCATCTTTGCGCGCCTTCACTTTCATGAGTGCTGCTTTCATGTTTTCGACTGTCACCTTCACTTTATCATGTTTTGTTTTCACTTTTGTTTGCATATCGCAAGTGTCGTTCACACTTTTCTCTTTATATAGAAAATGTTGTCTTTTGGCATGGAAAGTCTCACTTATCATGTAAAGTTGAGTTTTCTATTGTTTCAAGGGGTAAATTTGGTATTGATGAGTCCTAATTGTCATTTAGATATGTTTTACACTCATTCCCAAAGTTTCATGCACTGTCGCACAAGTGTTTTCACTTTCATCGCAAAGTGTATCTTTTGTGTCGCACATGGAGACGTATGTTGCATAGTTGTTGCATTGAGGGAATAATGAAGATATTGTTTTTTGAGTGATGAATATTGTGTCATCGACTCTTTTGAGTGTGTGATCATGATCTATTTTTGTCGCTACTCACTTTAGCTTCACTGATCTCACACTTAGCCTTATTCAAAATTTTTTTTTCTCAGGCAACTTGACTTCACTCAGCCTTCTTGAACATGCCCTCAAGCCCTAAACTTTCCTCTTGGAAGTGTGCGCTTCACATTATAAGTGCTTAGTCCCACTCTTTGAGCTCCAAAACTACGCAATACTTTCCTCTAGCCAACCTTCTCTGCGCACTGCAAATTCTTAAGCATCAAGACTCAACCTTGAGCTCTTGAACTAAAAAATTTCACAATCACTTGGCGTCTCTCCTTCCAAAAGTGCACATTGGGAAAATTCAATCCTCAAGCCTCAATATTTAGGCCTTGAACCCCTCAACTACACAATATCCCAACCTGTTCTCATGTCTGAACTGCGCATTGGAAAAATTCAAGCCTCAAGATTGACCTCTTGAGTACCTCAATTGTGGAGTCACTCAGGCCAAGCCTTCAGAACTGCGCACTGCACAATCTCAAGCCTCAAGCCTCCAACTTGATCCCTTGAGTCCCTCAACTATGCATTCCCTCTACCCATGCCTCTAGAACTGTGCATAACACACTCTCAAGGATCAATCCTCCAGTTAAAGTCCTTGAGTCCCTCAACTGCATAATCCTTTGAACCTAGCCATACTAAACTGCACATTGCGCAGTTTCAAGCCTCAGTCATGTACCTTGGCCTCTAGAACTGTGAAATTCTTGAGTCAGTCACTCAACTAGTCACTAGTTCCATCCATAACAAGTGATTTCATGAAGTATCTTAGGCTAGAGGTTTATTAGACTAATGTCATCTTGTCATGATTGGATTTCAGTCACAAGTATTCTATTATGTCATGACAGGATGATGATGAAGGAGATAGAGGAGGATACCATGCTAGAGGACACCTAAGGATATGAGGAGATAAGATGATCATCATGAAAGAAGATGAAGGAAAATTGGATTACAATAAAAGCCCAAAAATCAGGATCACATGAAGAATCCATACTAATTCATAACTCTTTGGAGGGTGGACCCTGTTCCACCTCTCATGAAGAAACAAATAAAGCAGCAACAAAAAGTGGCTTGACATTGTTGTGTCATAATGTAGTCCATGTCATCAGTGTCATGTCATGTCATGTCACGAGTCATCATGTGCCACTCATTTTGTGGATTATGTAAATTATATAATGAATAGATTTAATATAAAGTGGAAGTCCAAGAGACATGTATGGAATGTAAAAAGTCACATAGGAGTCGAAAGGTCATAGAGAAGTCAAACAATCATGAGTGTAGTCCAAGAGTCATAAGGGAGGTGAATGGTCACCCCATTTGTTATATATACAGCCTCATGGTACATGAAAAATTAATTTTTACCTTGGCTTCTCCCCTAAGGCATCAAAGAGACAGAGTTAGTACTTTTGGGGGAGAAAGTAGTGGATCCAATGCTCCATTGCTGGGGCTAGTGGCGTTCGATGTATTCTTCTATATTGGGACTTTTACTTAATACTTGAAGCGTGACTTCCAACATGTTTTCATGCATGGATTATGGATATTTGTAACAATGTTATGTAAATGTTTATAATTCATGTTTTCTTTCACCTGTAGTAAAGTAGTTGAACTATTTCAGTTATTTTAGTGCTTATCGCATTGATACTGTGTTGTAATGGTTATAACAATTATCACATCTGTGTGGACTATTATGCTTGATGTTAGACAAGTCTTTCCTATTTGTGTGTGTCTCTACTAGTGTGGTACTATTACCTCTTTCTTCGAGGCTCACTTTTCTTCCCCCTTGTAGTAGGAGAACCTTGGTACACCTGCAATCGAACATTCACCATGCACACTCACTTATTTTTTCAAAGTCACATACACATTTCTCCCTCTTGCTGAAAGCTAAAGCCAAGGAAAATATGTAAGAATATATGGTAGCTAGGCTGGTACTCCAGATGGCGCTTCTACTCCAAACTATGTGATGTCTAATTGGGACTTCACATCGACGAGACCCCCATGGTTGAAAAATTTTAAACACTATAAAAAAAATGGTGTTATAAGGAGGGCGAAATGACAAGATGTGCTTGTTGGGTCTGTTTTGAACCTCTTATATGAAATAGCTCATCCTCAAATCATACTTCAGAGGTGTTTTTCTAACCTGTCCCTTGGTGAAATTTCAATCCCCTATGAGTCTCTCCATGACTTGTCTCAACTCAATTTTGATGGTGAGGGTGATACATCTATTTCCGAGCATGCATATTTTTTCCTTAAGTTCTATGAATATTATGAAATTGATTGTGAATATGTGGCTTGTATTATATCCCGCCTCACCCTTGAAGTCCGAGTTAGCCAATGGTGTCACACTTTACAACCTGCTTCCATTCATTCTCTTGAACATCTCATTAAGGAGCTTCATTTAGCATTTGATAAGTATGATTACTGAGATGTTTATAAATGGATTAATTAACTAAGAATGAATCCTAATGAATATTTTGAAGATTTATCTAATCGATTCCTTCACCTATGTTATGAATTTCCTAAAGAAGACATAAATTGAGATTTCTTTAAACAAAAGTTTGAGCGTTTAATTCATATCTCTTTGCACAGTAAATCAAAACCACCTGATGTTTTTGCTTCCCTAACTCTTGTACGCCATGAGACACCCCTAATTCCATAGGAGGAACCTGTTATTCCTTTTGTTAATTATCCTCCTCCTTTTTTAGCACCCATGTGGGTTCCCCCTTGCGATAATAACAAAGTTGGGAAATATGAAAATCAAATTCCTAATCCATCTTCTCATCCTCCTTTTTCTTTTCATGATTCAAATCCCACGAAGGAAAACCTGGAAAGGTTCATGAAGCCTATGGTGAAAAACAATTAGTCCATTCATCAGGATGATATCATTACTCATAGTTTAAAACTTGAATATAATTTGGATACTTGTCATCCTCTAGCATCACCTTCTTATGACCCCTTTGTTCGTTAATATGCCTAATCAATCTATTTCAAACTCAAGCAGTGAATAGGTGCAAGGTAGTCACATTTCACAGGTAGAGAAGTAGGAAGGTGAATATTATTTCGATATTTATTCTCTTTTTTCAGAGTGATCCTCCGTGTGAAGATGGTATTGCCTCACTCTCGGCTGATAATGAATCTAGTAATCTCGGTCATAAATCAAATGTAATTAATTCTCCTAATAGATATAAAGTATTGGGAAACAATAATTCTAATGAGGACGAATCCATTGATATATATGATGATGAATGCCCAAGTGCACAATCTAATCTCTTAGTTTCTCAAGATTATTTGGTTTTGAAAGATTTAGATCTTAAATCTGTTTCAATCGAAAAGAAAATTTGATTGTAAGACTTCTTCCTCTTCACCTCCCTATCCTTGGTGCTATACTCTTTACAATGCATCAACTTGCGATGGAAACTATCCATGCTATTCAAGAATGTTATCTCATGAGTTGAATACTGAAATGACACAGGATAGTGAGGATATCCATGATGAAGAAGAAAGCGATGAAATTATAGAACATCCATTCATTCCCTTACCATATCTTGTTTTGTATGAGGGAAAATTTTCAAATTAGTGTGGTCATGAGATTTTTTTGATTCATATGTTATCACTCAGAAAAAATGAAGCATCATTTGACAAAGTCATATAGGTTCATGTGTCAAAGGTAGGGTTATAGGATTCATTTTTCATTACTTGGTCAAGGAAAATTCTTAATTTTTCTTATTTAGCTTACCCTAAGTTCTAAACTCACCCTCATTCAAATCCCCTCATGTCACATCAATCATAATTTTATGAAAATTTTCATTTCCCAAGGATTTAGTACCGAAATGGTCAATTTAGCCAAGAAACCAAAGTTTCTTAGCGAAATACACTGATAAATTTCACTTTTCGCTATGTAACTGCTAATACTTTCGTAGCAAAAACGCCTAGAAATACACTAGAAATGCTTCGAAAGTAAGGTTTCTTGTCTGTCATGTCAAATTATCTATTAGGTGTTAGAAAATGATTTGAAAAGGATAAGTTAGATGCCATTCGAGTCAGTTATGGTAAATATCAAGGTACATGGTCAAGGCTGAAGTCATCATCAACATTTTAAGCATGTATGAGTCATCATTATGATATGAGTGGTCATCGAACTTTAAAATATTTCCAAATTGAGTCATTTATCATTCTCCATTTCTTCTTTGCGTGTTATTGAGCTCTGAAGAGCTATTTCATTGAGCCAAAGCTGTGGCTGGTATTTTCAAAGGTTTGTAGATATCAAAGAATTATCAAGTGAGGCAGAGAAGACACTAAAGAAACTATGGCTGCAAAAAGAAAGACAAATAAGGGTGGCCAATGTATTAGATATGAGCCATCAGTTATGAACCTAATAAATGAAGACCCAACAACTATAGAAGTCTTTAGAAGGACAAGATGTTTACAATTTTGAGAAAGACTACAAGGATGCCATGTACAGGTTTCCAAAGAATTTGCCTTTAACTTCAGTGGAACAACTACTAAAGTGGGGATGCTGAATCTCACCATTACACCATAGGTCATTGCAGTAGCAACAGGGATTCCAAGAGGACAAGAAAAATGTTTCAAAGGGTTGAAATTCAACATGGAGGAATGAAAAGAGTTTATCAAGACATAAAACAATGAAATGGACCTTAAAAATGCCATTCCAAGGAGCTGCATGAAATATTCTTACCATTTCAAGCTTCTCCTACACTTTGTTGGTAAGATATCTCTTGATTTGCCTTTCTACTTATACAGAAGTTTAGCAAAAATGGTAGATAAAGTTCAAGCAAAATCTGAAGGAAGTAAAACCTCATTGTTTCATCATGGTTTAATACAATTGATGGTTTTACATGAGCTACAAAGACTAGGCAAAGACCGTTCTTCTTTCCTATTTTTTAGTGGTTTTGAAATGGATACCCTTACCCCTACAAGAACTCCTAAAACTAGGAGTATGCCATCACCTTTAGTGGTAGAGAAAAGTGAACTAGTCATGATGGAAACAGAGAAGTTGTAGAGATTTGATACACCCACTGTTTCATCTTCAAAACAAAAGTCAACAATGAGAAAACCTGCAAAACAAGAGCAAGTTGTGAGTAAACAAGGAAGCAAAATCATTACTAAAGGACAAGACAAAACAATGGCTAAAAGAAATTTAGAAGACATACTACATGCCATTGATATTAAAGAGACTCCTATAGTTCAGGCTGAGGATATAGATGAAGGTGGACAGAAACTAAAGAAAGCTAAATCTGTAAAAAAGTTAGAGTTTGAAGGTGAAGATTCAGGTTTTATGTTCTAGGCTAGGAAGCCCATGACAAGGCATGCTAGAAAACTTTTAGAGAGTAGCAAAGAAGTTCATCCAGCTACTGACACTGTCCAGCCACCACAAGACATTATTGATCTTTCATCACGTGCAAAAAAAGATCTAGTTAGCAAGCCAAAGAAAGGAAAGGAGAAAGTAATTGAAAAAATAGAGTTTGAACTCCTTGAAGGATAGTTGAGGTTAGCTAACCATGAAATTGCAGTTATGAAGAAGGAGGCAAGGAAACATAATATCTAGAAGATTCAGTTTGAAAAGATGAAAGAGGTTTGGGAAGGGCAGGTTGACACTGTATCAAAGACCCTAGACAACACACAACAGTTAATAAAATGGACCGTGCCATTGAGGAAAGAGGTGAAACATGTCAGAAGAATGAACCTGGAATTGAAATATACCAACAGAATGCTAAAGGATCAAGTTAAAGACCTCCAAGAACAACCATAATTAATCCATGAGGAGCCGGAGAAGAAAGGCCTAAAAATGACAGTAGTTGAGGAGCCAATAGCTCAACTCATCATCAATGAGGAAGAAACACCTTAAGACTCATAGTTTGAGCTGGTTTATGTTTTGAAAGGTCAATGGAATGTTGGAAACAAAGTTTTTTCTGCTGGAAGGCATATTTTTGAAGCTAGGCAAAAATATGGAATTTACATAGTTTTTAGCAGTTTCGTAGCGTTTCCTAGGCTTGAATCCAAGAAAACACTACGAAACCACCTGTAGCTTTATTTTTGTATTTAAAACCACTTTTAGGAGCTTTCAAGAGGAGGAAATCTTATGGAAAAAATACCATGATTTGTATTATTTTGACTCAATTAGGGTCCATTGTATTGGTCTTATCAAAGACTTGGTAGTGTCATTATTTCAGATTCCAGCAAAGAATGTCTTGATGGATGTAGTTGTTGCTAATGTCCCACCAAGGTTTGAAATGCTTCTATCTAGGTCTTGGGGTGAAAAACTCAAGGGAGCTATGCAACTTGACTTCTCTTATGCCACTATCCCTGTATTTGGCCAGTTGAGAAAGCTATATAGGGAAAAGAAAATGAAATATATGATTACTAGCAAAGAGAAGCCAGTAAAACATCCCATTAATGCTGTCCACACAGATTTAGAGTCCTTTGTCTTGTAATTTGATGGTGGTTTAAATGATGAGAATGTTCAGTTGGTACAACTAGATGAAATACCTGAGATTTCAGAGAATTTCAGAGAAGTCCTCAAATAGGAAAAAGAGAAAGCAACGAGCACTTCTGAGTCTCCTTCCTGCTAGCAGCAAAAAGATAGTGAACACCCAGAAATCAGCCAAGGTAAAGAGGAGAAAGAAACAAAATTCCAGCATCTACAAGAAGAGGAAGAAGGCCTGTGGATCATGGATTTTGATGGATTTGTTGGTAAGGATGGAGCTGCTATTGGAATATGGATTAGGAGCCCTTTTTTCTAGCCTGAAAAGGTTCCTAGTAATGTTATAGTTTGTGCTTATAAGTTGGCTTTTGACTTCTCTAACAATGAAGCAGAATATGAGTCTTTGATTGTAGGTCTCAAAATTTTGAAGAAGTTGAATGCAAAAGGATTTTTGTGTATGGCGACTCCGAATTGATAATCAAAGAGGTGAAGGGAGAATACCAAGATAAACATTCGAGATTGAGGGCATACTGAAATGCAGTCTTGGACTTTTTGAAGACATTCCCATAGTACACTTTAACAGCAGTGCCCAGGATGCTGAATCTTATTGTTGATTCTCTTGCCACTACTGCAAGAAACTTGAGTATCTCGATGAACTCCAGGAACAAGTTTGAGATTTATGTCAAACATAGGCTTGTTGTTCCCAACAACTTAAGGTATTGGCAAGTGTTTTGGGATGATAATGAGATTAATGCATTTTTGCAGGGTGATGGAAAATTCAAAGACACTCCAATAGAAGGTGAGTATGAGGTTGATGATCAGGAAATGGAAGCAAACGAGATGGACATATTGCAGCTAAAGGATAATGTAATTCCTAGAGGTCTCATGCCTCTAGAGGAGCTTTTTGATTAGGATTATGTTGCAAAGAAGCCAAGCTTGGTGCCTACTAAGAAAGGAGTTGAAGATGTGAATCTTGGAACACCTGACCACCCCAAGTTCATGAATTTGTCAAAGGCATTGTCCCCTGAGGTAAAGGAGAAGTATGTTAAGTTACTTTTTGAATTTTCTGATGTGTTTGCATGGGATTATTCAGATTTTAAAGTGTATGATAAGAACATAATTTAGCATACTATTCCTATCAAGCCGGATCATAAGCCATTCAGACAGAAGCTGAGAAGAATCAACTCGAAGCTACTACCATCCATCAAAAAATAGGTAAACAGGTTGTACAAAGCAAGTATCATAGTCCCCATTAGATTTTCTGACTGGATTTCAAATTTGGTCTTGGTGCGTAAGAAGACAGGAGAGATAATATTGCATATAGATTTTCGAAACTTGAATAAGGCATCCTTAAAGGATAATTATCCACTTTCGAAAATGGACCATATTCTGTAGAGAGTAGTTGGAGCATCCAGGATGTCACTACTTTATGGCTACTCAGGCTACAACCAGATCTTGGTGCATGAGAAAGACCAAGATAAAACTGCCTTCAAAACACCCTGGGGAACCTTTCAATATGCTAAAATTCCATTCAGATTGAAGAACGCTGGAGCTACTTTCCAGTGTGCAATGGACATTGATTTTGAAAATGAAAAATATGTTTTTCTTGTTGTTTATTTGGATGATTTGACAATGTTTTCAGGATCAGATGATAAGCATATGCACCATTTGAGAGTTGTTTTTCAGCGATGTTGAAATTTTGGGATTTCTCTCAATCCCAAAAAGAGTCTCTTTGCCATGGATGAAGGCAAGTTTCTAGGGCATATCATCTCTAAAGATGGTATCCGTATCAATCCATCTAGAGTGGAGGAAATTCAGCACATAGACCTTCCACGAAACAAGAAGGAGATTCAGGCCTTTAATGGTAAGATGAATTTTTTGCGTAGATTTATACCTAACTTGGCTGAGCATTTGAGAGAAATGACCAATATGTTGAATAAGGACAACACTGTTAAATGGAGTGAGGACGCTATCAAGTCATTCAATTTGGTAAAGTTTGCTTTGTCTAATGCCCCAGTTTTGATTAGTCCTGACTATACTCAAGATTTTATCATATTTTCGTTTGCATCTGAGCATACTATGGTTGCTTTTTTAATGCAAAAGAGAGATGAGATCGAAAAGCCAATTGCCTTTTTCATTAGGACTATTAGAGATGCTGCTTTAAGGTATAATATTATTGAAAAAAATTCATTGGCTCTTATAAAGGCATTGAAGGATTTTAGGGTCTATATTCTACATTCACATACTATAGAATATGTCCCTAACACAGCAGTGAAGGATGTGTTGATGCAAACTAATCCAGAAGGTTGAAGAGGTAAATGGATAGCCGCTATGTTGGAGTATGACTTGGAGATCAAGCCCATGAAATTGATCAAAGGCCAAGGCTTGGAAAAATTGATGGCCCAATCAAATCTGCATGCCCTGGATATAAACCTTATTACAGCAGTAGCAGAAAATGAAGATCAAGGTTTGCTGGTTCCTATTTCAGATATTTTTTTGCAGTCCCCGTGGTATTCAGATATTGTTCATTTCGTTCATCATCTGTCACCTCCCCCAGGAATTTCTAAGATTAAAGGTAGATCTTTGAAACTTAAATCTGCTAAATATTGTATTTTAAAAAATGCCCTGTATTGGAAAGATCTGGGAGGTGTTCTGCTTAATTGTTTGGTTGAAGAAGAGGCGCAGAAGGTAATGCATGATTTCCACAAAGGTGATTGTGGGGGTCATTTGCTTTGGAAGACTACAACTAAAAAAGTATTGAGAGCAAGGTATTATTGGCCCACATTATTTTCTGATTTATATAAAATAGTGATGAATTTTCATGAATGCCAAATTTTCCAAGGGAAGAAGAAATTTCTTCCACTTCCTTTAAAACCAGTTTCAGTGAATGCTCCATTTCAGCAGTGGGGGCTCGATTTCATAGGAGAAATAGATCCCATGTCCTCAGCACAACACCGATGGATATTGACAGGGACAAATTACTTTACGAAATGGATTGAGGCTATCCTAGCAAGGCAAGCAACTGACATGGTAATTATTCAATTCCTTGAATCGAATATTTTATCTCGTTTTGGCTGCCCGTGTAAAATTGTAATAGATAACGCAGTGACGTTCTGATCCAAGAAGATGGTCGGTTTCTGTGACAAATACAACATCGAGCTGGGCCATTCGATAGCTTATTATCCACAAGGCAACGGCTTGGCAGAGTCATTGAATAAATCACTGATAAGTATAATTAAGAAAATGCTGGAGGCTAACAAAAGAAACTGGCATCACAAGCTCATCAACGCTCTGTGGGCAGACAGAGTTAGTAGTAAGAAATCAATAGGTATGTCGCCTTTTAAATTATTTTATGGAACTGATGCTGTCTTTCCCACATCTCTTACAGTCCTAGTTATGAGATTATTGCAGGAAGTTGGCAACGAGGATGATGACAATCAGCGAAGGATCAATCAGATGATCCACGTTCAGCAAACAAGAGAGGAAGTGTCACAGAATGCAATTTAGTTGTAGGAGAAGATTAAAAAGATCTATGATCGAAAGACCAAAGCAGAAAAATTTCAGCTGGATGATGTAGTATTGAAATGGGATGCAAGGAATGAAGACAAAGGGAAGCACGGTAACTTTGAAAACCTTTGGAAAGGACCATATAGGATTTCAGCATACAGGGGACAAAATGCCTTCTTCCTTTCAAAAATGGATGGCCAAGATTGCCCTGGAGGACCAGTAAATGGTAGGCTTTTGAAGCACTACCATTGTTGAAGACAATGGGTCAGAATCTATATCATTATCATTGTATATACCGTGTTATTTTTTATCAAAGTTCAAGTACACAGTCATTCAAGTTTGGGGCCTGAGTTGAAGGCTATAAAAGCTGGATGATATGTGTATGGTTTGGTTTTATTTTAGTTTTTAGTCTTAGTCTTGAGTCAGAGTCAGTTTGCATTTGTGTTAGTTTTCAGCATTTTTTGACTCCATTCCCAATGGATAAGGCTACTTGGTCTATGGTGTTCTTGGCACCTCCAAGGAGCTACCATCCCCATTGGAGCCAATGTTAGTGTCAGTCTAGTCATACTGCCATCAGTGATCAAAGTTACTCTTTGCATTTTCATATTAGGAGTCCCATAATAATCAATTTGACCGTTCCGCTAGGTCATGGATTCATTGATGGTAGTAATTCTTCATCAGTTTTCCCTCATGTGAAACTTGTTGATTTTCCTCTCTATGGTCTTCAGTCATTATTCACTTTCATTCTTAAAATCATATTAGTAGGTCATAGGATGGGTCTCATTAGTTTCTAGGGTCTCACCATGGTCAAATTAATGAGTCAAATGTCAATAAATATCAGCAAGGTCATGAGGAAGTCAATAAACTCAAAGTCACAACACCTGGAAGATCAAAGAGATATTTTATTTAGCTTGATGTAATTTTCACCTCAAAACCATGTTTTGAGGTGAAAACATGATATTTTGCCTTTATTATCATTCATTATGTAATTTTATGTCATCATATGTAATAAGCACAATTCAGAAGCTGTCATCTCCACAAGATCATCACCCTGCCTTCAGAGAGCTTTCCACAGCATTTTCAGCACCAAATCATCTTCCAAGTAGATCCATCAGAAAGAGCCCAGAAAGAGCTTTCCAACGGTATATTACACTCTTAAAAATGACTTCTGGATTGAAATTTATGCTTAAGTGAAATAAAAGTCCCCTATATCCTCTAATAATCCCTATTTCCCATTTTCCCCTTAAAATTTATGCTTAATGTTTAATTTTTTCCTTATAAAATCCCTTTTTTTTTCTCCCCTCCCTCCAATTATAAAATCACATTGTAAAATTATTTAAAACAAAAATGCGATTTACGCATAACCACTTCCCCTCCATACCATAGAACTTTATAATAAAATCAAAGTTCGTATTATAAGTACCCCCCCCCCCCCTTGCCATTCCAAACCACTTCCCCACCATACTGTGATACTTTGTAATAAAATTTTATAATAAAGTTTTATATCATATAAAACCCGCCACCTTAAGTCCCTTTCTATCGCAATTGCAACATTTTTATTGCATACCCTGATTGGCCCTTTGCCAAAATTTCGATGCGATTCAATTAACACTCCCGATTGTAATATCCCCTGATCAAACCCGCCCGCAAACATCCCCACCGTCGATTTTTTGACCCGATCTGACAGCTCATAGCCAATCATAACATTCCCATTGGTGCTTCCAAAGAACCCCTCCCGATTAATCCTGCGCCGTCGATTTTCCCCCGCCAATCGGACGACCCACGGTTCATCGTCTCCTCCAAAATCGCATCGGCGATTTTGTTATGTAATGCACCTTCTCCCTTGCCTGATTCTGATTGTGATTGTATTTCCTGGCCCCACCATCTAATATTCTTCACCCATTCATTATAAAAATCCCTTTCCCTTTGCAAAACTTAAATTTGTTTATTTGGTTTATTACAAAGGCCACTTCCCGCAATCGCATCAGAAGTTTTGGTTTCGATCGCCAATTGAAATGGCGCCGTCACATAATGTATTACCATGTTTTATATATGTTTTCCTTCCACTCCCCTCCAATTGCCGATTTCGATTGACCCTCGGGCCCACCTCATAAACTTTCGACCCACTTCATAATAAAGGGGGTTTATTGCTTTGTAAAGTTAAATATTTCATTTATTCTGTTTTATAAGCACTTCCCCCTTCAATCACATCAGCAAAAGCCTATATGCCTACTCTCGAGCCCGATTCCGATTGCGATTACTCTTACGCATCGCATGGCATATTACACAATTTTGTTATATGTTATATTCCCTCTCCCACCCCTTCCGATTCTGATTGCGATGCGGGTCCCGCCTCTTTTCCCTTTGTTCCATCTAGTCAAAAAATCAGTTTCCCTTCATCGAAAGCATAATTTCATTTCAGTTTTATTTCAAAACAGCATTTTATTGAAAAGTCAGTTTTATTCAAACGAATAATGGAAAGCAAAGAAAATAGTCAGCTGGCCGAGAGCTAAACAAAACAAAGATTTCTATAGCAGCGTAAAGATAGGGATTTGCTCCTCAAATTGCCTATTTATCATTCAACAGCAAAATTGTAAATCTGCCCCAGTGAAACAAATTTAATATTGTTTCTTCTTTAGGGCAGATTGTTAGATTTCTTTTCTATGATTAGTTTTCAGTTCTTCAGCTGTTAAAACAAATCCCTTTTTTTTTGGATCTATGTTCCCACATTTAAGTGTATTTAATGTAATTGTAAATCATTTGTAAAGGTTCTAAAGTCTGTAATTCAGCAGTAGGGGAATATTGTGGAAGAAAGCTCTGTGCTCCATTGTACAATTTGACAGGGAATTAATAAAGTGATGCAGCTATTATTTGTGGGATCCATGTGGTATGAGATTTAGCATTTGTTCTTCTCGTTTGTTTCATATGTAAATTGTTATGTTTCACCTCTCATCCATAAACATTTCCTTTGAATGCTTTCAAGATAGAAAGGTAGAATCCATTTTATATGCTCTGCCTTGCGAAATCATTCATACTCTGTGTTTTTCTTCTGTTTGAAAAGGATACATTTATTGTTCCCTTTTCATGCTCCTCACCAGTCTATCCATCCCATCATTATTAAACTATAACTGCTAAATTTTCCTGCCTATCTTGCTGCATGAAATACCCTGTGCCCTGATTTAATTCCGCAGTTTCAACTGTCCCTTTTATATCCCACACATCCCTGAAATTAAATTCACTTTATTAAAACCTTTTTTCCATCATTTTATCTAGCCTAATATCATTATTATTGCACTTTATTGAATATCCATTTCACGTAGAGAGCCCTCTCCTATCCTTGTAGGCCTAGCTACAAGGCTGAGCGTGGTTTAGTTGTTACCTTGTTTTGCCCTTTTCAGCCTGGGGTCTAATTTGGGTGCTAACACCTGCTTTAGTTGCCATTCTCTCCACGATCTAATCAATGTTGTGTGAATCAATTTGTATATCACCCGAAGCATCTCGTATTACCCACCGTCTATCTTAGCATGTTCTTTAGGAGTATAGTTCCTTTAGGTGTAGCTTTCTCTCTCTGTAGCGCAGTATAACAAGTCAATAGTATCTATCAAGGCAAGCCTCAAGTTTCAAACCATCTATCCGGTTGAAGTGGGATAATTCTAGGAGAACACTTCATCCTTTAACAAGATAAAGGAGAAAGAAAGTTCAATCATCAAGCGATAGCGATCTAGGTAAGTGTCAATATTTCCATCCAAGCTCAAGGTTTGAAGCTTTGGTCCAGTATAATTGGTCTAATTGACAGGGTAACACCTCATGTGGTAACATGATAAATGGGAAAAGGATAGTAATAAGGGAGGTATAGAGATTAGGGGGAAGGGATTTCGATTATAGATAAGGTAAAAAGAGCCAGCCTTATTTTTCTTCGTCCAGAACTTGAATCGTGTCTAACTAGCTATTGATTTGACTGACCTGACCTAACTGGATGTTGTTTGCTCCAAAGGGCTCTAGCTCTGTTGTGTGTTTATCTTTCTCTCGATAGGGCTCCCGACTCTTGAAGTATCCAACCAGGAAAGCTCAACGTTGGAGCATTGGTCTAGTATAATTGGTATAACTGCCATGGCTTAATGTAACCAAGTTCTTCTGAAGGGTCAATGTCTTTTTATAATGGGCAAGTAGTTCTATCATGGGCAAGTGATAGCAATCAAGGGTGTGGGTTGCGGATGGATGAATTGATAGGACTACTACCTTCCTCATGGGGCAAGCAATAGCAATCAAATCTCATGGCTAGATGCTTTAATCAGGTTGAAGTGGGGTGATTGCTAGGGTAACACTTCTTTAATGTGATCCCAAGCTGAAGATTCAAGGAGGGAATAGGCTTAAGGTAGATATAATGCTAACAACAAATTGGGGCAGTAGATTATTGGCATTAGGGGAATTTTGAGGTCTAAAATGGGCCTCCTAAGAAAAATGTACAACAAAAATAAACTTTATAACAACCAATAGGATTCAAGATGATGATGTCAACCATGGGGGATGACTCACCATTTTTTAAATAAAAGGATAAAAATATTTAAA